>JAACJT020000052.1:9123267-9134440 GCA_009936485.2 Gymnarchus niloticus | reverse complement strand
CCTCGCCCTCTCGCGCCCGCCCCACCCGGGGGGCTGCCTCCGCACCCCGGGGTTACCCCCCCCCCCCCCTTCGGGGTGTCACCGGCGCGATAGAGTCCCCCCCCCCCCCCCCCCAAACTGTCGTCGACACTATCAGCTAGTGAACTCGTTTCCCCTGGGCTTGGGATCTTGTACGGTGTAGAGATCAGATACGTTTCGTCTAATAAAAAAGAGAGAGGATCCATGTGTTTTTTGTTACCACTGTTTTCTTTCCCAACCCAGCCTCATCTGCAGATGCCCTTGGATTGGATAGGTTAGGGCAGGAGGGGGATGGAATTTGGAGAATGTTTGAAAGTTTAGCTTGTTGTGTGTCTCTTGTCCTGTGCAAAGACCTTTTACGGCTGTATTTGTTAGCGTGTTTCAGTCATTTAATGGATATTGTTTATTTTTACCTTTTTTTGCTAATGTTCCCCCCCCAATCTTCTCCTCCTCCTCCTCCTTTCTGACTGCCCCTCCTCTCTCTCCTTCCTCGGCTCTCTGCAGGCCGCTCTTCCCTCTTCCCCTTTGAAGACGGCTTCCTGGACGAAGGGCACGGCGACCAGTCCCTGACTCCTGGCATGGGCTCGCCCAAACGCTGCCAGAACGGCGAGAGGATCGAGCGCTACTCCAGGAAGGTCTTCGTCGGTGGCCTGCCCCCTGACATTGATGAAGGTGGACCTCTTTAGTCCTTTAATTCGTCCTTGGGTACACCTTAACTAATGCTGGCTTGTTCCAGTCCTCCAGAGCCACGGGGCGTAAATGAATTTGGCATTTATATGTAATAGTAAGCCATCTCGTTTGGAGTTTCAGGCCTTTGTCATTGTCATTCCTGGTCATCAGATGGAGCCCTAAAAATGGTCTGAATTATCTACTCCTGACCTTAACCATTTTTAGAGTCTTTTAAGACCAATTGTAAATCAGTTTGGTCATATTTCTGGCATCGGTGTGACTTCAAATTTTATTTTATTTTATCTTTTTTTTCTCCCTCCCCTGAGACCTAAGAGAAGAGTATCAGCTGAAAGCATTTGGTTGGTATACTAGTAATAGTCATGAAGCTAAGATATTTGGCACAAGAGACACGATGCTGTGTCCTCACACAATTTAAGCAATGACTGCACCGGGGGCTGTAAGCGTAGGGCTTCAGCAATGGGCCCCTTTTCCTTGAAGCCTTCCTTTAATGAAAAAACCCAGCTCTTTACACGTTTACTGCTGCCCTCAGAAAGCTTCCACTTTGACTTGGTTAAAGTTCCTGGTAAATAAACAAACATAGAAGAGGTTAAAGTATAAGGCCTTGGCCGGTGGTTGTGTTTGACTAGAGAAAGTAATACAAATGGCTAATGACTTGCTGACTGACTGGTTTTGTCGACCGCACAGTACAAAAGAATGCGGCCGGTTCAGGAGCCGCAGGTTAATGAGGGTCCCTTTCAGGGTTTTTTTTTTTTTGCCTGTTGTAGCACGATGACTAATATTATCCTGGGTTTTTTTGTCCTAATTTGCTTAATGTCACCTGTATGGGTGTCTTCAGTTGCCGCTTTAGTGGTACAAGGCTTATTAAACACTACTGTGAAATTTTTTTTTTCCCCCCCTCTACTTCAACCGCTCGGCAGCGTAAAATCCGGACTGCCAACAAATAAAGAATTATAACCTCATTCAAAAGAAATGTTTCATATGATTAAAATTGATCCCACATTCGGAACGTCCCCGAGAAGACAATGTTGCTTTTACGGACGGCTCCTTGAGTTCATTGCTCTGTTGATATGCGTAAGAACTCCTGATTAGCGAATGAATGCGGATTCCCTAAATAAAATAAGTAGTGATCGCCCGTCATGCCAAGCTTGAAGAGACAGTGACCTCACCTTTTTAAGTGGATAAAGTGGACCTTGTGCTATTTTCTGTCTCTGCAGACGAAATCACCAACAGTTTCCGGCGCTATGGCCATCTTGTGGTGGACTGGCCGCACAAAGCTGAAAGCAAGTCTTACTTCCCACCCAAAGGTAATTACCTGCTGGAATAATGACCCCATTCAGTGGCCTGCATCAAGGCTGCTTATCCAGCACACTGCACAGACCTGGGGCAGACAGCGTCCGCATCGCATTGGACGTGTGTGTGTGTGCGCGTGCTTTTTGTCCCTCTAAGTGCATGTATGTGTGCATAATGCTATATATGTATTACTTACCATTCCATGTAAAGAAAAGCCTTCAGTCACGAGTGTTGCCATGACAACCTGTCACTCAGCATATTCAAAAATGCATAATGTTTTGTGCTTTGACTGTTTTTCTTGTGGCGATGTCCTGGGTGAGAACGGAATGTAGCCAACGTTGACAAAGCGAGCTGCCGTCAATCATAAAATGGCGAGAGACCGATAGCTCGCCTCTACCTAGCTGCCCGCATTCTCAGTAACCTCTGGCCACACACGTGTAGGCCCAGGCTGGCCGAACAGTCCGTGTCTGGATTACCACATCCCCATTGCGACGCCTTGGCCTCTGCCAGGCTTGTGAGGGCAGGTGAACTTGGCTGAAACCCTTCCCACGGCCTTGTGTTGTTTCATTTTCCCCCTCGAATGGCGGCTTGGTTAGCCAAAGTGAAGAAGCCGATGGACACGGGCTGGGAAATAACTGGGATTCTTTGAGCAGATGGTTAAGCCATGAAACTTGGCCGCTTCGTTTTTTTTTTTTTTTTTTTCTTTCCTTTTTTGGTTCCGAAACGTGATTTATCTGGCGCTGCTGAGAAAACCATGATGCCCTTTCGCTGGAATGACTCGAGTGGTTACCCACACATCCGTACAGAGGACACCCAGCGCAAAGCGCGTAATAGCGTTTAATGGCCGACCTCCGAATTATCTGCAGTATTGGGTGATGGAGTGCCTGGCCCTTTGTCATTTAAAATCATGTTGATTTAATTTCCTATTGGTCACTAGGTGTGAATAATTTTCTGTTGTAGTTAGGTGTGTGTGTCTGAGTAAATGTTTTCCTAACTTTATGGGAACTTTTTTTTTTTTGAGTGAATGCTGAAAAATCATGCAAGTAAGGTAAAATGCTTATTTTGAGCACAGTTCCTGTTGCCTTCATGAGGATGTGACACAGGCCCAGGCCCTGGCATCCAGCAGAGCACCCGTTGACCCATGTGCCTGTGATTGCATCTCTGTAGATCCCCCAGCCCGGGGATGTGTGACTATTCCAAGCCACGACTTGCACTGACCAGCAGCTAACGAGAGGAACGCTCTCTACTCTGCTTGTGTTCCCCGAATGTTTGCCCGTTCTAATCTACCGAATGTTCCTAGCTATTTCTGTCCCTCAGAGGAGGACAGGCAGCACTCGATGTAGGTGCTATTTGTGGAGTGGGGGTTGTGTCCGAGCCTGACGAGGCCTCTTTAGAGTAGGTGCTCATTTCGGAGAGCACCGCGTCATGTAAGCAGCTTGACGTAAAAAGCCTTTGCAAACGATTTGGTCTACTGTGGAGCTATCTGGTCTAATTCAGATTTCCGGCCCACTGTAGTAGGAGCAAGCAACTGAGTGGAACAAGGATTAAGAGTTTTTCCACATCGATTTGGACCACCTACTTCTCCTCCTTAATTCATAGCAGGATTTTGGTGACTAGGTGCTTTTTTTTTTTTGATTACATCTTCCGGTCTTTACCTTTTGTGTGTGTCTGTGGGTTTTTTTTTTTTTTTTTTTTTTCCCTTTCCTAAAACTGATTGCCATCTTTTTTTGATTTTTATCGCTATCAGTTATCTAACCAACCCCCTGGGTTTGTTCATGAAATCAAATGCCATACCACGTTATGTAGTATTTTCAGGCAAGAGTATTTTAGCTATTTGTGAAGTAGTCTCTAAATATAGTAATAAAGGAATGTTATTGGTAATATATCAAAGTTGTTGGCAGACCAAACCTTAACCAGATGGGTTCTTATCTCGGGAGGCTGCTGGTATGTTCTCAACATTATATCGAATGTTTTTAGGAAAGCAGGTAAGGCTGGGTGGGTAGCAGGGTATAGTCTCCTGTCATATGGTGGCTCTGCACCGGCCAGAGGCTGCAACCAGAATAACCGTTAACCAGGCTCCCAGTGCCAGTCAAAGACAGCTGTTAATCTTGATTCTGTCTGTTCTCTGTTTTGTATCAGGCATTTATTTCGACTTGGTTTTCACGCGTTCATTCTGGACCTCCAACTTTAACAGCCCTATCTGTTGAAGAGACGGTAGGTCTGTCTTTACCACGGTTACTATCTGTATACTGTTATAGAATATTTTACCCTCAAACTCCAATCAATCGCCAAGAATGCTGGATAGCCTTGAAGCCGAATTGGGCTGCGGCACACCCTAAAACTTCAAGCCTTGGGAAAATTGTAATTTGGTTGCAAATAGTGTTTCAGCCAAGGGTGCCTGTACTGCTTCACGTCGCTATATGTGTGACTCATTTACTATTCCGTGATGCACTTTTCTGCTCTTCACTCCCAATTAGTCTCTGCGTTGTGTGCCGTTGGGCTGATGGCTCACAGGTGACACCATCGGAATATTGATTGAGAGCGAAAAGTTAAATTATGCAATGAGGGCAGCTGTGAAAGCTAGCAGTCAATGTCATGTGCTGTGTATAGGGTTGAAATGAAGCAGAATGGGACAGGCTTTATAATATCTAGTTATTGGAGAAGTATTTTTGTGTGTGCGCGTGTGTAATTTCTGCCTTTTACATCGGACCTGGACTTGACTTTTGTGGGTGTTGACTAAATATTATGAGATGCTTGGTCTTTTGGGCAGGGAAGCAGGCAGTTGCAGGGACCTCTAAGGGTTTAGACCCGTGTTTTCATCTGGAATCGCCCGATGGGGTGCTTCGCTGTGCTGTACTCTCTCTTAGCGTCTGTGGCCGGTACACGTGGGGGTTGATCTTGAAAGCAGGCCGCATTTCTGCGTGGCTTTCATCTGTGATCAGGGTCATGTGTGTCTTCACATTAACTCTGGGTCCTGTGCCAGTTAGATTAAATAGATGTTTTTTAATATCACGTCCTTCCCTCCATGCTTGCCTCGCAGCTCTTAAATGACTTATTGACAGCATTATTTGATTTGGGCGGCACTTGGATCCTAGAGGTGCCGACGTGCTGACTTTGCAGTCTGTGACGGGGTGTAGTGGATTAAGCTTTTCCATTTGTTTCCATATTTGAAGTGCCCACGTGAGAGAGTATGGCCAGTCAGGACCCAAGGTAGCTCTGAAAAGAATTATTAATACAGACTCGGGTCCTAATAACGAACAGCGTTACGGTGTCGTTGAACGTGCAGTTGGTTAGCGTCTGTTTGTGGTTGTAATTGTGTGTTTCTGCCTATTTACTGGGTAAAGTTGGCCATAATATTGAAAACAACAGAGCACAATTCCCACATTCATAAAGTACTTGCTGTATGTGGGTGGATCTATTGTGTATACAGTATTTGAGCCAGTCCTGTGTAATTGTAAACTGTTAATTTCTGTTAGTTTCTTGCCTGAATGGGAGGCCTTGTTTTGTTTGAGTAGAAAACCCTAGTGTTGAGGGATATGTGGTAGAGAACTATCATTTATTGAGACCAGGCACAGGGAGCCCCCCGCTTAACAGTTCCACCTTGTGGGTTTACAAGGGTGCTTCAGAAGCCGGAACTCTCCGTGTAAAGACAAACGTGTTCAGGATACCGTTGTTTGAGACTAGACTACAGAGTTCTCTTGTGTCCTGTTTTGATAGCATACTTGTCAGTATCATACAGTACCCTAAATTTCACTGGGTGATTTTCCAACAATCTTCTATCAGTTCTTTTTAGAAAGAATTGCTGATCTCGAATTAGTTGAGTAACAATCCCAATAATGTTCTGTAAAAGATTAAGGATGTTAATTTTAAATACATGCTTTACTTATTGCAGTCTGTTGAAATTGAAGTGTTTTTGCATTTTATTTGGCTGATGGCTCAGGATGGATGCGGAAGCTTTGAGAGAATCTCCAGTACATGTGATACTGGAATGCCTCTGTTGCAAGATGAATGCCTTATCTCCTGTGCCCTCGGGACTGCCGTGTTGTTCGTCTGCCTGCTGCTGTCTGGTGTATGACTTGTGCATTTGGCGTCCCACGGTAGGATTTCGAATGTATCTTTTGCTAATCTTAGTTGACACCCTGTGCTGCCTGTGCTTATCCGGGACATCTGTGCTAGGGGAAAACTGACACGGAAGGCGATGGGGTTTGTAAGGTTGGTTTGTCACATTTTTAAGCTCTTTGTTCTCCATGAATGATTTGTGACTAGAGCAGCATGTACCAGTGTATGATCATTGGAGACAAAGGTGTGAGTATTGATCTTAAAGACCTGCTTGCACGTGACGGTATTGCCAGTTGAGAGTCTTCAGTAAGGTGTTGAAAACCAAACACTCGATGGCTGTCACTCAAGCTCCTCACTGATGCGCTGCTACTCTGATTAAATATCCTTTCAACATCTTGCCAGTAAGTCTGTTATGATCTAAGATGAAACTTTCATTCTTTGACTGCATGGTGTACTAGAGAACTGGATCCTTGCCAGCTCATAGGTACATACTGAGTCTTCATCGAGTGGTCTTGATGTCGGTGTGTCAAGAGAGCGTGGAGGCAGACACGAGTCCTCAGTCATCCTATGGGTGCCGTGTAAGGATAGAAAGCCTAGGTTTGGCTGCTGTAATCCATACCTTGCCGATCTTCATTTGAACGCACAGTTTTGATTCATCGTGCATTGGGGTGGCCTTGTTACACGAGTATGTTGAGGATGTGACTTTATCTATTGATGGGACAGTGAGGCTTCAAAACATATGGTGGGCGGGAATATCCTGAACTACAGTCAATGCTGGTGCTAAATGAGACTTTAATAGCTTATAGGTTTTGAAGCCTCGTTTGTCCAATCACTTGCGCCCCCCCCCCAGATGTGCAGCCATGTTGCCCTTACCATAACTGCTGGAGGAATGAAAATTTTTCAGGGTTATTTGAAAATAGCATCGTGGTGGTGGTGGTGGGGGGGGGGGGGTTAGGAATTGTGATGGGACATTGATTACTTGGGACGTGAATATAAAGGACTTAATGACTGCGATGTCCTTACCTGTCCTCTGAGAAGTCCCCTTTACTGGACTGGGGAAATGAATTGTTTGTGCTCAGGGTTTTTTTACGACCTCATTACAAGTTTGAATCCCTACTAGAGCACATCTGTAGTTCTTCTGACTGCTATAAATTGTATTTTTATCTCGCAACAAATGTTAAAGCAGTTAAATAGAAGTAATCAGCACTAAAGCAAATTAAAAATTCCAAATAAACTAACATTACCAAATCCAGCTTGTTGGTCGCAATGTACTCTCATGACTAACCAACCAAAAAAATACACCCAGGTATAGTTTTCACAGTATAGTGTGACAGGACAAGTCAGTGTGGAACATGTCCTCAAAGCACTGGAGCGGTGGTTTTCAGCCGGGGGTTAATCGCTTCCCAGGAGGCGATGTGGCCCCTTCTGGGGTTAAGGTATTTGCCCATTTAGAGAAAGGTGGGCATAATGGCTCTGACAGCGGCAGCTACGCTACAGTGCGGGAGCCACTGGTCGGTTTCATTCTCTGAGTCTGACCGTTCTGGCTCCTCCTCTCCTAGGCTATGCCTTCCTGCTGTTTCAAGAGGAAACTTCAGTGCAGGCTCTCATCGACGCTTGCATCGAGGAAGATGGCAAACTCTACCTGTGTGTGTCTAGCCCTACTATCAAGGACAAACCGGTAAGGTAAACCGTGTCCTCTTCAGTGTGCTTCCCGTTGAGAGATGAGTTGTACAAACATCATCGCCTTGCATTACTATTCCTACCGTCTTCTCTAAACTTTCTTTTCCTCTGCTTCCCCTCCTATTCCTGGCCCTCTGTCTGAGCACACTTTGCAGACGGCCCCACTTCCTGTCTACTTTTGACAGTCTCCATTGTCGGGTGTTTAATTAGGCCTTAGAGCCGGCAGCTAGTCCCACTCTGCCTCTCGTATGTACCAACCGGTCAAACGCTGACAGCGTTTACCGTGCCGTCAGGGCAAGATCAGTTCATTGCAGGTAAAGTCAAGAAAGATTTGTGTTTGTAAGCTTTCAGGCCCTCTCTTTGTGCAAAGATCCATACTATATAGTTATCGCCAGAAGAAAGAGGAAGTTTTTTGATTAGGAAATCGGTGGCATGAATCTTTGTATGTTTGTGCAGTTTATATATGTGTGCTTCTGCAGGTGTCTGTTCATTTGGTGCTTGTATCTGAGCGGCTCCCTCGTGTGGAAGCCCTCATTGTACCCTTTTCCATTCTCCTAGGTTCAAATCCGACCCTGGAACTTGAGTGACAGTGACTTCGTTATGGACGGTTCACAGCCCTTAGACCCTCGGAAGACCATCTTCGTGGGTGGGGTCCCCCGACCCCTCCGTGCAGGTGAATTGAATTGTGTAGGAAAGGCCGTGGGGGGGGTGTGGGAGTAGTCTATAGTTGGATAATGACGCTCATTCACCCCTCCCCACTTCAACCATGCCAGTGGAGCTCGCAATGATCATGGACCGCCTGTACGGCGGTGTCTGCTATGCCGGCATCGACACAGACCCTGAGCTGAAGTACCCCAAGGGGGCCGGTCGTGTTGCCTTCTCCAATCAGCAGAGCTACATCGCCGCCATCAGTGCCCGCTTCGTCCAGCTGCAGCACAACGACATCGACAAGCGGGTGAGTGAGGTGACTTTGCACGCTGTGCTAGCGATGTCCTCGCGTATTATGGCAACTGCAGACACGCGGGCACATAAACCGAGGTATGTTTACATTTTTCAGAAGTGATCAATAAGTGACCAAACCTGTACATAGTCGTAGGAGGCTCTACTGTACAGTCCCTACATAAAAACTTCACATTTTGTGTGTTTGTCGATCTTGTAAATCCGTCCCGTCGTCAGACAACCCCCTTCTCTTTCGGAACGTGTATTTATTTAAATGATCAATTTTTAAATTCTGTTTTTGGGCTATTTAGCCTTGTCGAAAATATTTGGCTGTGAAAAACATCAGTAGTCCTGTAACAGAAGTGAAGGTGCTTGTGTTAAGTGATCTTGGGTAGGGTGTAGATTCTACCGATTCAAAAAAAAAAAAAAAAAAAGGTGAGCGCAGCTAAATGAATTGGATGCCAAATTTGACTGTGTAGGAGTATTTGAAAGGGTTTCGGAGTCTGGATGTTGCACAGTGCAAGAGCAGAGCTTTTCTTGTAGTACGTGTCTGGTGCTGGGGTTCGATCAAGCCATTCATCTTATCCTGTACTTTAGAGTACCCTAGTCTCTGGGGGGGCACTAGCTCTATAATCATGGCCGTAGACCGTTGGAGATCTGACAAGCATTTGAAGCCGCCGATGCTGGTAAGGTAATTATAAGACACGCAGTTCCAATAGAAGTCTCTCCACACCAGTGTTCTCCATTTGGCTGCTGTTGTGTGGTTATTTTTGGTCTACCGGCCCTATATGTACCGCATGGTGACCAGGCAAGGCTGGCCGTCTGCCAGGGAGGTCAAACTGCAGGAATTAAATTGTCCACACGTCCCCAGGGCTGTCACCAGAATGAACGTCTCACCGCAGTCTCTCTCTATTTTAGCCGGTAATTTGACCTGTTCAGGAAGGCAGCTTAGTAATGTTGCCCGTTAAACATGCTTATTTAGTTTTGAAGTGAAACGCATTTGGTTGGGAAGTCGTGACAGGCATTCCACTCCCCAAACCAATTTGCATGGCTAAGGGGATGTTGCTAAGCAACGTTTGGCATGCTTCATTTTCTTGATTCCCTACGTTTGTGGCTTACCAATGACTTCATAAATTTACATTTTGTGAAATCGATTTCAGAAATGATTTTACCTGGGTATTGTGGATGTTGATGGTGCCATACGGCCGTAAAACTGAATAATCGTTTTTTCGTTCCGTAGAAAATGCAGAACTAGGGTTTTACATGCAAGAATAGTTTTTAATTAATGTAAATGGTTTTTTTGTATACAGTTTGAAAGATGTATGAAATCCTTCCAGATATTCTCCTTACTTTTAGAATGTATGTCTTCATTGACAGCAAGCAGCAGAATATAATGGTGATGCTACTCTGCAGAGCAGGGAAAATAAAATGCTTGTTTACGTCACTTGCTATGTACGATTTGGAATGGTCACTAATACAGGTCTCAGGCAGCATAGAGCATGAAGCAGGGAATGTTGTCAGGCTCACACGATGCCGTGCTGTGATGGTTAAGCTGAGGAAGAGAGATTTCCCTCCTTTTTAGGGTAGTTCTTTGTGGATTATTCTTAACCCCCATACATTTCACTTTTAAGAAAAGGTTTCTCTAGGAAGCGTTGCATTTTGCCATTAAGTCCCCCCCCCCACCTTCAAATTCCTGTACTTTAAAATGGTAACGGTGGCAGTATATTTTTCGGTTTTAGACAAATGCTAACAGCTGGTCAAGGCAATTTGTGAAAAATTGAGCTTAGAGTGTGAGGAAGAATGAGTGCCTGACACTTTGTGTCCTGTTAAACTGCCAAAGGCTTTCATCATTTAGATCTTCCTTTTGATTTACGGTTGTCATGTTGCCTAGCTGTCAAAACATCTACTTCACAGTTTGCATCTGAATATATGAGGCTTTGCCTCTGATAATGAATTTATTCCTAAACTTTTTTTTTTTTCCTGCCAGGCCCCCCTTTTTACAGATATTTTAAAGAGCCGCAGTATTAATGGCAATGGAGAAACGACCAAACCGACGCCTTGGTTCGCTTGCTAATAAGAAACGGTGGCTGGATACTGATTCTGTCCTCTGCTTTTTCTGCCCAAGGTGGAGGTGAAGCCGTACGTGCTGGATGACCAGATGTGTGACGAATGTCAGGGGGCTCGCTGCGGGGGCAAGTTTGCCCCCTTCTTCTGTGCCAACGTCACCTGCCTGCAGTACTACTGCGAGTACTGCTGGGCCAGCATCCACTCCCGTGCCGGGCGCGAGTTCCACAAGCCGCTGGTCAAGGAAGGCGGCGACCGCCCACGTCACGTCTCCTTCCGCTGGAGCTGAGGAGCGGGAGTACCCACCACCCCAGGACAGCGCTGTATCCCGAAACCGCCCCCTCCCGTAAACACCCTGCCCACACCCCCCCCCACCCCGCCCCGCCCCCCCCACAAGCCTACGTTACGCCGTTAAGAACCCCAAACCTCTAGT
>JAACJT020000052.1:9025317-9105438 GCA_009936485.2 Gymnarchus niloticus | reverse complement strand
AAAAGGAAACCACGAGAAAAGGGGAAGATAGAAGATTGTGGGTATTTTCTTTTGTTTGGTTGGAGAAGGAGGAGGAAGGAGAGAAGGTTAAAAAAAAAAAAAAAAACAAAAGAAAAGCAATTCGTCCGCTGCCAGCACAGTTACTAACAAAACACAGAAACAACACAAGCGTCAACCTGTGCAGGCTTAGCCTAGCAGCCCTCCCCCCAAAACGCAAGTCCAAAAAAAATCTGCAGTTATGTTGTAGCCTAACAACTCAATTTCTTACAAGCCTATCAGTGACTGGAAGACACCATCGAGTTTGTTAAAAGCAGAAAACTGTACCACAGCAAAGTGCACAGTATACTATTAAATGCATCAGCGGTGCATTTGAAGGGAGTAAGCCCGTTGACCAAACACTCGAACCTGACAGCTTACCCGCCTCCTGCTCCCGGGATGAGCTCTTGGCATCCCGGCTGGCAAGGATGGGCTTCCCATAGCGGGCGGCAAACTGGCGCTCGGTTCCCAGAAACCCAGGCATGAGGAAGTCGAAGAGAGACCAGAGCTCCAGCACATTGTTCTAGTAGCAAAGAACCACAGCATTGGGTAAAGAACGCAGAGTTCTCCAACATACCCCCGGTAGCAGTGTCGCGAATGCTGACGATACCCTCCCAAACACATCACTGAAGACCGTAGTTTACACTGCGGTACTCCCTGCCCCACATTAGAGGGCCCAATAGCAGTTATCCCCAAACCTGGATGGGCGTGCCGGACAGAATGACCCGGAAGTTGGCAGACAGCTGTTTGATTGCCTTGGAAAGCTTCGTCTTCCCATTCTTGATGACATGACCTTCATCCAGTATGCAGTAGTTGAATTTAATATTCCTGCAATGCAATAAACGGGAAGGTCATAGACAGTGTTGGGACAAACGAGGCTTCAAAACCCGTGACGGGCAGGAGTATCCCAAACTAACCAATCAATGCTGGCAGCCAAAGCCTCAGCCATCCAATCACTAGCTATAAACCACTAACGAGCAGTATATAAAGATTTATGCAAAGCTACATGCGTAAATCCATAAAAAAAAAAAAAAGCAGCTTCATTACAGCACTGGCAGCTCCCGGATTCGGAAGTCTATGTACAAAGGATAATCAGCTCAGCAGTTATTAGCATATATTCCATTTTTAAAACTGGGGGGTACCAAAGAAAACAGATTGCAGGCAGAATGCTAAATTCCCTGAAGCAGGATTCTCATCAACAGCACTTGGATTGCAGGCTAGCTACAAAGTACATTTGTGTAAATTGAGTGGAAATAAGCTCCTTAGAGACCACCAAGCATGACCTGCTCCAGGTTTAAAGGCGACACTAAATTTAACCAGGAGGACAGGCACACATTTCCATCTCTGCTGTGAAACTGTAGACTGCGTCTTGATTAATGCGCACACTGACAAGAACCAGGAGAAAATTTACACGGCAATGGAAATCTGATACTTACCTAAAGAAGTCAATATCGTTGCGGACAACGTCGTACGAAGCCACAATCAGGTTGTGCTTTTTCACCTGATGCTGCAACCTGGGGGGGTTGGCGGTAATATGCTGTTTAAAGTGAATGTCATCGCCAGTCAGCTATTTTGCAAGGTAGCAGAAGGCAGACAGCTTACCGCACACGCTCAGTAGGGGGTCCGGTGTAATGTAAGGGGTTCAGATACTCTTTGGTGCAAAACTTGCCCACCTCGTCCACCCAATGCCCCGTCAGTGTGGGTGGACAGACCACCAGGGAGGGCAGGGGGCAGCAATCGGCAGCCTTGGTTTTGGCATACTCCTGAGCCCTGTTACCAAAAGTGCTCAATTAAGTGCCCACAACATGCACTATAAACTGCATATTTCTTTGAGTCCCGTGCCATCTTCCGCCCTTGGGGACAGTCATCTCATGATACTGTAGAGCTGTGTATGGATGCAGTGACAAAGCCCACTCGAAGTTGAACGCCATAAAGAGGAGTGACCATGCCTGCTTTAGGCCCACAGGGGGAGAGGATCAGCTGGCTTACACAGAGACCACCATTACCTGAGGTAGTGGTCCCCAGCCATGATACAGATGGACTGCAGGGTCTTCCCTAATCCCATGTCGTCACACAGGATGCCGTGTAACTTGTACTTGTTCAGGAAGGACAGCCAGTTTACACCATCCTAGAGGAGCGAGTCACCATCATGACAAGGCTGCTCACATTTACACAAGATTCAGCAAACACACAAAGACCTGGTGTGCTACGCAGAGCAAATCCAGTGTTTGAGGGATCTGACGAGATCATATGCACTCCATTAGAAGGCGTCCCTGCCTGTCTCACTATGGACATTGTAATCCTGCTGGACTTCTGTCACTGGACTACCAAGCCAAAGTAGAAGAATAAATTCCTGTCCTGTACTCAACATACATCTCTCGTTTAATTTACTTGATACACAAAATTAAAATCTTTGCAACATCTGGAGGGAAAAAAAAAAAAAAGCAGAATGTTATAGTGTCTAGCATCTAAGTTCCTATGCCACCTAAAACACCGAGAAAAACACACTCCACGAAAGGTGGAAGATGAGATAATGACTCGCTGGGAATCATTTATAAAGATCTGTACCCTGCAGCTGAGTCTGTCAGTGCCTTGACTCACTTGCATACATGCAAACTAAAGTTTATTCATGGCAAAAGCTCTTTGGTTCCTGCATAATAGAAGATTCTGCAATTTGTACAGCAAGGAAGTGCTGAAAAATGCAGACTAAAACCCTGACTTTAGAATGTTATTTTACGCTACGCTACACACAGACACACACGCTAACCGCTCTAAATAGCAACTCCACATTGCAGATGACAGCGCATTACTGCTAAAGTAGTAAGTGTGTAAAAATAAGCATAAGGGAGAACCGTGAGAGTTAGCAGGGAGTCACAAATAGGAGGAAGCCAACAAGACCAACACGATCCTTCCTCTGAGGGATACTGGGCTGACTGGCGACACCTATGGTACTTGGGGGGTGGGGGGGAGGAGGGACGACAGGAAAGCCAGATCGAGACAGACACCTGCTGGTACTCGGGGGGTGGGGGTGGAGGGACGACGGGAAAGCCAGACTGGGACAGACACCTGCTGGTACTTGCGCAGCTCTGCTTTGATGGGAACAGGAATCTTGTAGTTCTCCAACTTGCGTCCATCCAGCAGCTGCTCCAGAAAGTGCCGCTCCCTGGCCTTCTGCCGGATCAGGTCATCCGACATGTTTGGGGGGTCTGGGATGCCAGCCTTGATCACCACACACACACAGTTAAACTACTGTTGTGTATCTCGTTAATACCGTCGCACTCATTGCACCATGGGAAGAACAAACAAGTTGACTTAATTTCACTGATTCTTATGAAAGACACTTGCTGTATGAATAACCTTTGGGTGACTTAATAGAACCACATGATTCTAACAATGGTCACTGTCTAGGGAGTTTAAGGAAGGACTGAATACAAAGAGCCTGCAGCCGGAATCCTCTGAATATTTTATGCAGAGGCGTCCAAGGCCAGAGACAGACCACCATTGGAAAACATGAAGCACGCTGAGGAATTAAATGAAAAGCAGCCGACAGTACAGTATAAATACAGCACGTAGAATTCTTGGGTGAACGACCTGCTGCCCTCTGCTGGAAAGTCGTGACCATGACAGCACCATTTGCAGACCGAAGCAGCGGAAAAGACACCCCATCGAGGCACGGATGCCTACCTCCAGAGGCAGCAGGCGAATCAGTGTGGCAAAGCACTGCGTGGCCATGAAGCGGACGCTGTCACTGGGGTCGCTCATGCGGCCAAGCACTGGAACCACCAGCAACACGATATAGGGTACGATGTCTACGTCCAGCTGCTCCATCACACCTGGGTGGTCACCGTCAAGGAAAGACCCTCTCCACACGACTTGCATTTGTGTCGCAGTAAGTACACTGCACGCTCGACCTCGCTTTAACAAGGAAGATCTCCTTAACGGTATTCAAATATACCAAACTGATTGACAAAAACCATTTCCTACCCAAAAGACCCTCTTACCACAGTCTGCTCACCTGCACGTGTCTGGCAGTCAAACAGTGAAACGAAAGATCATGGTAAACTACACCCTGCCTGGAAGGCTGGACACCCCTACCCTCTGCTACTAATTACCACCATCTTTGAGACACGGATGCGATCACCAAGTGGCCAGAAAATCTTGGTCAAACGTCCCAAAAAAAAAAAAAAAAGTGGATTCGCCGAGACCAAAAATGTCGACCTTCGTGGAGGATACAGGCCATCGCTTCAATAGCACCCTCCTGCTTAGTGGTGTCATCTATCGCCCCCAGCCAAGGCAGCACCCGCTCCAGGAAGACGTTCATGGTTTCCATGGTAGCAATCTTGCTGAGCACGCCCAGGCAGCGTGCGGCCATGTGACGCACTGCCGTGTATGGATGCTGCAGGCAGGTGCAGAGGTGAGGCAGGTGCTCCAAAAGCTGTAAGAAACAGAGGCGTGTGGACACTTGAGTGGGCGTGGCCAGTCAAGACACCCACATCTGAACCTGTCTCATCGCAGGCAAAACGGCAGGCTGGCGACACCGTAATACCATTAACTCAGAGCCATGGGCTGTAGTGCCAATACTCTTAGATCAGATTTCAAGGTCTGGGGAGGAGGGGTTGACAGTCTGTCACTTAACCCAACCGCATGTCATGACTGTCATACAAGACTGCCTTTGCGACAACACGTATCCTGGTATTCTTACCGCACGGCTTCTGTCAAGTCACTGTATAAACAAAGCACGATTTTCATAATTACCCAATTACTACTCTGAAACAATTTCACGTAACGCACACGAGTTCATCATAAAAGGTAGCCCTCCAATCCAGCAGAGGCAGTAAGTGATCTGGTGTTTGCCTGATTTTTTTGCTCAGAATTACTTGAGAAAATGGGTCGGTATACATAGCCAAACAAACAAACAAACAAACCAACTATTTTAATATTTCATTGTCTCTCCCCCCCGCCATCATCAAATGAGCCAGCACCAATCAGTTGTCAAAATAAAGGTTTGTAGTGATGATCTGAAACATCCTGTCAGTCAAATGCAGGCGTGTCATAAATCCAACAGGTTTCTACCAAAACCACAACAAATCTTTCACAAGTCCTTACTTTCAGGAACTTTCTCAGAAATCCCAGGACAACAAACCCACTGAATCCAATGCCCTTAAAACTTCAGAAGTCAGCCACTAACCTGGTCACAAAATTAATAGAAGCAGAGAGGCATTTAAAATTAATGTGCTTATGGACAGGGACACTGACATAGTGGTGTAAACGGCACTAATTATGCATCAAATTACTACCTCATATTACCTTGCAGATAACTGCAAAACCCCGTGTGTGTGTTTTGCATTTACTACCACTACGAAGTGAGCTGCTGATCATCACCTGACCTCCTCATCAAAGGAGAGACCAGCTGACTGACGGTCCTCTTACCAGGGGGACGAGCTCGGACGACATGGCCCCGGCCGTGACCTCCAGCACCTGCAGGGAGTTAATGAGCTCCTGGGCTGCGGCGTCACCCTTCTCCAGGTGCAGCTTACAGTCTGTCAGTGCAGAGACAGCAGGTCAGGGCGGAGATGGGCGAGAGAGCAGCGGGCACTAAGGCAGTCAAATGGTGATACTTCCAGACGGGAGGTTCTGTGCATTCAAGGTGGGCAGGATTAGGGGGAAACCCCACCCCCCACAGTCCAAGTTTTCAAGGTTCAAAGCTTTTAAAATGTACCCACAGCAGAGGATCCTAGGCATGAAGTTCCTCTTTCGTGACCCAAATCCAAACCTTTATTTACATGGAGGATTCTGCTACATTTTAGCATTTCAATAACGTGACTAAAACGGCTTCTCTTAACCATCCCCATCCTCGTAGGGCACTCCTACTCTAAAAAGCACAGTTGGACAATTTGCTGATTTGCACCAAAACACACTTAACTTACCGCTCGAGTAGTCAATTGGCAATACAATCGAGTGAGCCTCACTGTTATACCACCCATAAACCATGATATACTGGCAGGAGAGGACACTCCAAGACCACAAGTGACAAACATCATGGGTTCAAGATCATTTTTAAAATGCGTTAAAAGATGACAAGTGGGGTTTGGACCTAAGACCACGTGTACAGTGCCTGACTGTGTAAGCGAACAAATACAGCAGCAGAGAAAACAAAATTGACAAAAACGGTAAAATGCATTGTAAAATCATGGGCGGGGGAGCGAAGCAAACCCTTTGGAAGGACATACCCAGAGAGTGCTCCGGGCTGTTTCCCACCCCCCTCAGGTGGCCCACCATGGCGTCCCAGAGGCAGGGCAGTGTGGCCGTCAGCTCCGCACCAAAGTGCCTGGCGATGGTCATGAGGGAGAACTCCGCTCCTCTGCGCTGGATGAGGCACGGCTTTTTACTCTATGGCAAGAGGCATAACTGTCACCGCGACGGGCAGGGCACACGGTGGAACGCGGGGCATCGGTGCCAACAGGGCCACGCCCAAGACAGCCGAGGTCCTCAGCAGGTCTAGATAAATGTCACCTGACCTTATAGGGTTAAGCAAGCAGGCTGGATGCCCTACGAGAAGTTCCCAAACTTTATCTGCAAACGGGGGGGGGGGGGGGAAACCTGACAATGTAAATGAACACCCCCTGCACACACATCACACCCCCCACCATGGGCAGTGCCCCTCAGTTCACGAACCACCGACTGTTTTAACAGGTTCTATCAAATCGTGAAAACAAGGTCGGAGGCAGTGAAAGTCAATGTGCTTGACAGAATATGTTTACACATATTAATAGACTGGTGAAACACGCTGCTTTGTGCTTGGATTTGAACATCAATAATGTTCAAGTAAATCAAGTTACTGGCAGCACACTGCTAAACTCTCAGACACCACTACAGATAGGTGTAAAAAGCTTGGTACAACAATATGACCTGCTTTACACTTTTCCCAAACACTTATCCAAACAGTCTGCTTCATTAGAGAGCAGTACCCCCACTCCCCCCCTCCCCTCCGCCACGACGAACCTCGTCCGTGTCTATGGAAACCATGCTGCCAGGCGGCAACTCCGACGCTGACGTCTTCTGAGCCTTGGGGGTGGGGCCTCTTTTGCTGGTGATGGCAAACGCTGCCCTCTGGTGGCGGTAGAGCGTGATGATCCCTTTCGTCTTGTTCACAATGTGGTTCGCGCCGTCTTTATCAGACACGCTGGCTAAAACAGACAGACGTAATTTTTATTTAATAATGAGACTACCACACACACACGCCGCAAAAGGTCATTAAACCATGCACTTAAACTGAACAGGCTAGTGATTACAAGTCACTACCCTGAACCGCTGAATAAAGGGCAAACGGTGGGTCTGCGAGTACTTTGCGAACGGGACTTTAATCCCAAAGATCAGTCTCCAAGATCATTTGAAAACACAGCTGTCGGTCTCATTTCAAACCCTGGCAGCAATATGGGTTTATATGTAGCAAAATGTTCTGTGTTTTCCCCAACACAAAATGACTCATTAAACCCAGAATACAAACCAAGAACACAATTAAACAGTCTTACAGCTGTTCAAGTCCGCATTGCACATAGGCTGGGGTGAATGAGGCCAAATCAAAGGCAGACAAAACGGGGCTTCCGCTTTTAGGAAGGCTGCCGTCTCTGGATGTGGGGTTGGACGTGCCGGTGGAACCAAAGAAAAGCAGAACGGGGAATTCCAATTTAATAAAACAAAAAAAAAAAAAAAAAAAAAAAAAAACACAAAGCCCAGGCGGCCACACGGCTGACGCATGGTTTCCCTCTGCTCACAGCAGTCATTGTTGCTAATCAGGAAAACCCCCCCATCTCCCATTTCCCCCCCCAGTGTTCTCCTGAAGCAAACCACCAAGGGCAGCGGATGTGTAACGCCCCCAGGGTAAAGCAGCTAAACCTGAGCATACTGCATCCAAAGTACCAGACCTGGAATTTCAGTCACATCTATAAGGGCTGCAGTTCCGCATGCGTCTTCTGAACGGCCTCTGGCTTAAGTAAGGATTCTCTAAACATCTTCACACCCACACTCGCTAAACCGGTACTCATCTATTAAGGCCGTAAATGAAACAGACAGTCCACGATATCTGCTACACCCAAATGACCACCTGACGCGAACCCACGAACCACTAAAGGCTGCCATGTTTTTTTTTAGGGCGGGCACATGGAAACATTAAGGCTCTGCATAACTGCAATGAATATCATTGGGTTTTTTTTTGTTGGCACTACATGTTACACTAACCGATTTTACACTCTGATTTAGTCCGTTCACAGATGCCGGTCGTCATCAACAGATTACTTTTCATCCAACTGATGAGTCAACTGAACCCCGGTCCAAACTAACAGCCCACAACCCTGGCGTCGCTCGGCCTATACATCAGCACGTTGGCCCTAGCGCAAGACTTTGGTTTGGAAACCCGGGCAACCCGTCAGCGTCTGCTTTGCCAACCTTTGGCTGGCTCCTGGGCGGGCGGGACAGGGCAGGCCGCAGACGGCGTGAGGAGGGGATCCGCGCAGACGGAGCCGCAGAGGTTCTTTATGATCTTGCCGTTGGGGCACGGGGAGCGAGCGGCACACTGCTGCAGCAGCTTGGCCAGGAAGGTGGCGGCGTAGCCCTGCGCCAGCGTGTTCTCCTCCCGCTTGACCGCCTCCATCAGCGGCCGGATGACGGGGTTCAGCTTGTCGGGCAGCACCTGCAGGTTTACGGTGGCGCAGGCGGCAAACATGTGTACACGCAGGTGCAGAAGCTGCCACTCCTGGCTGGTCTCGCCCACCGTGGACAGAGCCTGCTGCCTCTTGCTGTCCAGGGGCTGCCAGCACCGGGACTTGACGTTCATACCGGCGGTGGACTCCGAGAAGATGGTAGTCACCTGGAGGACAGAGACGGCCAGAAGGCTCTTATCCGGAAATGCCGTCGGCATCGACGCGGACTAAAATTTATTCGCTCGAGGATAGCACGTGTGATAGAACCTTGTTTAATCGCATCGGCGTGGCGAGCGCTAAAAACAGTTTACAAGATGCCAGTTACCAGAATAGAACGCCTTGCTTCTTGAGCTTTCGATCTGAAACATCCTTATCTGGAGGACGTACTTCACACATTCGTTCCACCGAAATCTCTTGACTACTGTCTCCTTGGAAACGGTCTTCCAGACACGTGATATTTTAGTCAGCCGCAGATAAATGTTAAAACAAGGCATTTTACAGTTTCTCTCGGCATCCGTGTTTGCCGTCAAGACAAAAACCCACCCATTCGATCTGTCGTCTGGCCTTAATTAAATCTTAACTGTGTCAATCACCAAGTCCTTCATATTCAGACTAATCACCAGACGACCAGGGTGGTTTCCACTAAAGCAAACACAGCTGTCACAAGTGACATCACCAAGGTCCTCCTTTGACAAACAATGACTTAAGCAATCAGATTCCTTGATGTCAGGAATACCCTGGGAAATTTAAGCATCGGGAAATAGCTGACCCTCTCGGCAAACTGGGTCTTCCCCTCCAGTAACTCCCACCCGCAGACAGGCCGTTCTTGAAACCGCCCTATCGTCTACAATTCGGGGCTCTAGGAGCGTGCCATCCTATGCCACTTGAATGTAAAACTAGCTATCGAGGCTTACGAGCTCGTTGGCCTGGTCGATGGTGAACACAGAGCAGTTGACACGGTTGCTGACGTCGATCTGGGCGTCGGCCAACAGGGCGATGAGCTGCTTGCACTCGTTTTGCATGCGGGTGAAGGGGATGGCGATCTCATCGTAGTAAAGGTGCTCCGACAAAATGGCTAGCAACCGGGGCTGCACCGCCGTGGACACGACTTGGCACTCCTGCACAAAGTCCCAGGGAAGATAAGGCTCGCAAAGATGCAACGTTCATGCGACGTTCCTAAAACGATTGCCCAATACGGATTTTTACTCACGGGAGGATGTCAGGCAAGGCTCGACAAGTGATCTAAATGCTACACAGCAACATCAGAAGCACTTTTAAAGGGGTAAAAGAAACTTGCACGTCTAGTATAAAGTCAGCCTCGCTCACCTGGGGCAGGGCTGCCCACTCACAGAGCACCAGCGCCACGGCGATGCGCTGCAGGGCCGACTTGGAGTTGAGGTGGAAGAGCAACAGCTGGGCCAATGACTCGGCGGGCCGGATCTCCTGGGTCGTGGCATTGAGCCGCGGGTCACAGATGCAGCGGCATAGCGCCCCCAGGAGCCTGCGGATAGAAACGCACAGTTGGCAGATGACAGACCAAGGACTTAAACCCGACATCGGCTCTGCGAAAGGCTGGCGGTGGGATTTCAATACGACCAAGATCTCACAGCATCGCTAATACGGGTACTCAGACTACACGGACTAATAACCGAACAGCTGTACGCGTCTGCCATTTCTGCCTAGCTGCACCTCAAAGGATTGGCCAAGCAAACGTAAACATTAGAAAAAGTGAACATTCAGAGCCTCAAAAGCGAGCTTCTCCAACAGCAGTCCTCACAAGGCCTTTAGCACGACACTCGCCCAGGTATAGGGTGCACTCGTATGGGCAAAGTCTGAAGGCACTGACTTGGCAGCCATGAGGCGAGCTCGCATCACCACGTAGTCCCGCGTGGCAGGGTCTTCCGTCACGGTTTCTGCGCCTGCGATATACTCCTGGACGGTCTCCTTCACCTGGTTTGGGCCTTGGCGAGCCTTCCCACACGACTTCTCCTGTTTCGACACGACGGGTGATGCCGTCAGAGAAACGCTCTCCCCAGAAACACACGGACACCATGCCTCTGAAGGGAGAAGCATCTGAATATTTACTAGCATGGTGGGCAAGAGCATTCAGTCTGATTATAGTTTGGTAGAATAGGGTGACACAAAAATTCTGAGTTTAATAAGAAACCACCTAACCTTGGAGCGCGCCTTCACCTCCAGCAACATGTTAGGGTCTATGGGGATGTGAGACGGCTGCATCATAAGACAAAGCCAAGCCCCCATCCAGGGGCAGCTGGCTGCCACCACGTACTGCTGGGGGGCCTGGCTAATCAGCTCAGCCCAAACCTGGAAGGGAAAGCAAGCACACACACACACACACACACACACACACACACACACACACACACACACACACACACACACCTTAGAGGCAACAGTGTCATTTTTACTGAAGACACATTATTATTAGAGAACGTTAACAACGTCAGAAACGTTTTGTTCGACACGGAGCTATGTTAAGACGATAATTCAACAAGCAACTATTTCCGGCCACCCCTCGACACGAACCACAAGCTCATAGAACAAGAGAAAGGAATTAGTGAGATCAGGTGACCTATTGTCTAAACAGCTAAACATCTCAATAACAGACTTCAGGCTTTAAGGAACACAAAGCCTATCAACCCCCCCCCATGTTACCACAGTATTACAAAAATTAAGAAAAAACAAAATTACACCCACAATGCTTAGAGGAAGTCAGTTGAGATGATTAAGAGCTACAGGTATACAAGATGCCAACCTTTTGGATTAGTTCCAGAATCTCTTGGTTACTCTCCAAGATACATGACTGGAAAATGTGCCTCAGCACATCCTGGAGGATGGGGGTGAGCCATTCGGCACAGCTCTGAAACACAAGCCCACGCATTTGCTCAAAATATAGCGTAGCTCGAGCTACCAGGATACAGATTCCGGGGGCACTACGAGGACGAAACATTGACAGTTGGTGGCACGATTTTCCCCCTCACCACCTGTAGGGAAGGTTCATCTCAGTAAAGGAAGCTAGACGTGCAAACTAGGCCTTCGCTCATGACTGGGCATTTCACAATGGAAATCTTTTTCGCCGTGGCAAGACCAAACCCACCTGGTCAGCTTTCGACAAGAGCGTGAAGAGCGTCTCGAGCGCCGCCTTGCGAACAGAGGATATCGTGTGGCGAAGAAAAGGCCAGACCCGAGGGACAAGAACAGTGAGCGACTGCTGGATACTGCAAGACAAAAGTACATGTGGTTCTGGGTTCACTGTGACCGAACAAAGACCACCGCGGCTCTGAGGGTCTCGCTCACCTGCTCTGTCGGACCTGAGGATAGGTAAGCAGCGACGAAAGCAGGGTCATGATGCTGTTGGTGGAGGCAGTGAGGTCGTCCAGCTCCAAGAGAGCATCCCATAGCGTGTTTACGATGAACGGAACCTTCAGAGGAACACGTGGCTTTAGGAGACACTCAAGGCACGCGGCTAGAAGATTCTTTACTGCAAAGAAGCACATAACTTGTGCATATTACATAGCAATGCGTTTAAAATCAGTTCCATAAAAGGCAATGAGGACATGCTGGCATTACAGTGAAAGCATGTCTTCTAAAACTGGGCCTAGAGGAAAGTTTATGCAGCAGACCCAGAAACTAAAACTTGAGAATAGATACAGCTGCTTAAGGATGTTAAACTATGTAGCGAAGCAGGTTTTGCCTTCCTCCAAGTAGAAATCCTTATGAACCCCCAAACTCAACGGTCAATCGAGCTCGAGCTCCCAGTCACGTGGAGACGCCAACCCCAACCAACTCCAAATCACACCGGCTGGTACAACTTCATATGATGAACAATCGGTTTTAAACGGCGCTCTGCTAACTGGTAAAATTATGTCAAACTGAAACAGCAGAAACTCAAAGTCTTCAATGAGTACCGACGCAGAATGAACGCAAGGCTCCTTAAAAGTGGTAAATAATGAATTCCCAAAACACGCGAAATTCAAGCACACCGATCCCGTTTAAAACACTGATCCCTTTCCAAAATGGACTGCGTTTACACACATTGGGAAGTACTTTCAATCGTAACGCTTGTGCCATTTCCAGTAAATCACCAACTTATACTCATCTGAAGACAGACCTCGCAAACCGCAAGTAGGAATTCAGCCGAAACGCTGGGACAGGTAAAACAGACAAAGCGCTAAGATGAGAGGAGGAGATGCACGCAGACCTCCGCCGGCTGCAACTGCACCAGCCCCTCCACCACAGGGATGAGCGCGGCAGCGGCCACCGCCCTGACGTCGTCGTCCAGGTCCTGCAGACCCTCGATGACGGCCGGCAGCACCCTGGGGAGCAGCGTTCCGATCAGATCCTGAAGGGCCAGAAGATAAGGAAGCCTCTACTTACTCGGGTCAAGATGGCACTGCTCCTCAAGACACGACACGGCCGACCCCACACAGGTAGCGATGCCACGACCTTCCGCTGAATACGGATTACCTTTTCAACAGCGGGAAGCCAGCAGTGCCTCCCTGCTAAATCAGCCCCGAAGAGAGCCGAGCCCGTAACGGATACGGCTTAGGGACCGGGACTTACTTGTCGGACTGCCAGAGCATACTTGATGCCCAGAAGACCCCCGTGTCGGACCTCCCACTGGTCCTCCGTCAGGAGCTTGAGCAAGATGTCCACTGTCATCGTGACACCACCGTGTAGCATGTGTCGCAGGGCCACTCCTAGGGTCTGGGCACACGTCTCCCTTACAGGGGCGACCACCTGCATGAGGGTGGGGTAAAACCTTCTTTGAGGATCTTTAAAATATCCAAGCTTGATGGCTTGTTTTATTACCCCAAATTTGTTTAGTTTATTAATATTCAGGTGAAGACGTTTCCTCCTTTAAGGCCTGTAAGAACCGGCCTGAGTGCCACACCCTACAGAAGAGTCATACAATCGCCGACAATCGGTTCAACGGACAGATTATGCCTCACCTCGTCAGACACAAAGTCTCCAAATCTGTCAAGGGCAAAGACACACAGCAGGCGTATGACGAGGTCTTCTAGCCACTCCTGATGCTGTCGAGCCATCTGTTCACAAAGAGAGAGGAAGGTAACATTCAGCTGAGCGGAAGACGCCTTCTCAGCCTGGACCTCAGGGGGTTTCAAATACCCAGAAAATTAAATGCTCTCAAATTCACGCAATGCCTTTATAACCACCAAATCACACAGCAGTCAAAAGAAAGAAGTCTGTTACAAAGAAGTACCGCAATTACTATGGATCGGAACTGTCCAAAATGACGCGAAAAAGACAGCAAATAGGGGCTCGGGGTCATCACGTTTCCCCTTTGACTTGACGTCGAGACAAAGGCCTAAGCCAACACCAAAATAAAAACCAACGCTCACTCGCCATTTAGCAAAACACGAATAAAACTCGTCAAACGAGACATATATAATCCATCCCCTCCTCCTACTGCCTATCCAGTCAGTGAGAGCCTAGAGCCTATCCCAGGAAGCACATGGAACAAGCGACAAGAGATGCTAGTCCACTACAGGGCACATATACCACGGTGAACTTAAGACACCAATTCACCCAGCCCAACAAGAACAACCAAGAGCCTACCACAGCACTCTTCCAGCATCAAGGAGGGGAGAAAACAAGTCACAAAGGTGCTTTTTTAACTTCCTGCAAAGGGACTTTTGTTGGCAAAAATCTAGCAAATATTCTAGAATACTTTAATATCACCTTGATCATCACTTTAAAAGTACATGTGAGGAATGAAACAAGGAACCCAAAGGGGTGAAGCTGATGACTTCAACCAAGACTGAACAAGCAACCCTTATTAGCAAAAAAAAAAAAAAAAAAAACTGCGAGCAACACAGGGGTATTGAGGCTGATCGGAATGAGGCTAGCAAACCTGAAACACCACTACAATTAAGGCCAAGGGTGTCTCATGCAGGAAACTCACAAATGATCTGCACAACAAACACTCCGAACAGCTTCATGCCAAGCTCATCTGTCAGTGGAGTAAATAAGATGCCCTCACAGTGGAAGCTGAAAATTGCCCAACAAAGGCATCAATCTGGAGTCTACGAGTAGCTTAAGAAAAAGGTGATGATCTGCACTTTGTGAATAAACTGAAAATGAGAAACAGACAGTGAAATTCTGTCTACATCTGAATCGGAATCCGTCTTAAACACAGAGAATAAAAGGAGCATTCCAAGAAAAATCAGCACAAGCCCTCACACGTTCCTTTACTGTGTTTAGCTTAAAATTTAAACATTGGTAAAAATCCAGTCTTGGCAGCCATTTTGAAAACGCAGATTTCCGGTGGTTTCTGTGGCCTCTGCAGATGGGTAACAACATATGAATAAACCGAACGGTTTTAAGAAAAACTGTGCAAGAGCGGCAGAGGAGAGAAGTTCAGGACACTGACCTCCTCGGCTGTACTGCCAACCAACTTCCCACCCCCTGTGCCGTGACATTTCAGGATCTCCCGGAGGCCAGTCCCAGCACCATGTCGAACCTTGGTACAAAAGTGAGAGACTCCTGTTTAAAAAACCGGCAAAGGAGGGTGACAGCATACAGACACCCAAAATATCACCTCCTGTGGAAAAAGCACACACAAGGTACCCAGGACAGTGATTAGCCTGCTTGCACAGTAAGCGAATACTGCTTTACAGAGGCAATAAAATGACAATATATACACATTAAAACATTCCCATTTTATCGCTCTGAGTTCACCATCGGGTGAGGAACAGAGAAATGTCCAAAAGACGGACCTAATACACCGAGGGGAAATGGTTCTCAGAAACGCTGAGGAAGCCTGTACAAGGGACGATTAACTCATGAAGCATCACCAAGGTAACGCCTCAAGTGTACCGCACGTCCGGCAGCTTCCATCACAAGCCAAGGTTCTTACTGGCACAAAACGGTAAAGCGCCTGCACCTTAATTCACACTGCATCATACCAAAAACGGTCAAACGGCTCTTTGATTTTACAGCAAGAATTTGTTTCATTCAAAAACATAAAGGAGACCACGTCAGACGACCAGCAAAGCGTCAGCCTAAAGCACCCACCTCGCCCCAGGTACAAGTAATTAGAGGAACACCGGTTAAATATACAGACAAAGACCTTACCTCCCAAGATGGATTGAAAAGATCATTACAGAGCTCGTCACAAAAACTCTCCAGTGGCCATTCTTGTGTCTGCAAACACATTCAGAGAAACTGCTACATTGGAGTTACTTTACTAAAGCGCAAAAACAAGATTAGCAAAATAAGACCAGAAATTCTTAGCTTCTAGAGTTTCTGCTGCTATCCCTGGGCACTGACTTTAGATTAACATTTGGTGAGGATAAATTAATCTCAGTCAGCAAAGGTTATAATCAATACATCCATATTTAAAATAGTTCTACCCTATTCATAGTCATGGGGGGGGCAACCCATCACAGGGTACAGTCACACACAAAATTTAGGGGACACCAATTAGCCCAAGTTTCATGGCCTGGTACTCCAGTTTCCTCCCACAGTTCTTGGAGGAAACCCGCAAAGAACGGGGAGAACGTGCACAATCTACACAGAGCAGAGGTGGGACTAGAACCTCTAACCCTGGAGGTGAGAGGCAACAGCGCTAACCACCGAACCACCGTTTTTAGTGATGAACAGCAAACATCAGTAAAAAGCAGCACATCATTCACCAAAAAAAAAAAAAAAGTTTGAGGTTTGAGTTCAGGAACCCACCTCCTCAAACAAGTTTGAGTTATCTGGAACGTTATCTATTAAGACTTTGTGGTCCACTGCTGGTTGCTCAATAACGACGTTGGTAGTTTTCCTGCGTTTCTCCTCGGGCTCCCCTTCAAAGCTGTCGTTGCTGCAGGGCCACAAACATAAAACGTAAGACGATCCAATTCTACAGCTGGGCTTTAAGGACTCAGCCTTCCATTCTGGCATTTTATGAAATTTAACCCAGCTTGCACCAAAAGTGAATTGCACATTAAACCTTGTATTTAATAGGCTAAACATCTGTCAGACAATGCTGCGATAAATTCATGCTTGTTACAACAATGTTTTTCTATTAGGGAAACGCGTGCCTAGGTATGGGGGGGGGGGTGCTCAACACTAGCCTTTTCTCATTGGTGTCCATGTCCCTGGATCTTTGCTTGGCCACCAGCTTGGCCATCCTCTTGGCCTTGTTCTTCTGTCGATTACTCATGCCCGGCCGGAACTCTGAATCTATCAACTCGGCTGCCTGCATAGTCTTCAAGACAGAAATTTGCATATCAGATGACTAAAAAAGAATTTCATTTTGAAAACATTTAAAGCGACATCTCCACTATAGAAGTAAATATTTCTTTGAACCAGATAATACCCGTTTTCTCCTAGCGATTAACATTGTAAAAGTCAGCTCAGCATAAACCTCTACAACTTTCGGCAGGGCGTCACGTCGATAGAATCAAGCGATTCACATCAACTTCTCGCATTTTCCACTAGCTCAGCCGCACAGCATAAAATGAGGGGAGTTAAATGTTAAGCGTCTGATACCACAGCTCTCGCATCGCGCAGGCCGACATAAATGTAACGGTACATACAACACACACAGCCTTACCCAGTCAAGGCCTCCCATCAATCAGAAACCACACCCTTTCCCACTGTTCCCAGAGGAGTGCTTTGAGACCGACAACGACCCGGAGGGTTTTCACCAATAGATTATCATCGTGTTAGCGGGTTGAAAAAGGCACCGATAACATGCGGACAGAGAAACACGTGTAGCATAGATCATAGCGTAGGTAAAACTGAAAACATTCAAGTGTGTTTGCCTAGCGTTGTTAACAAAGACCGTCTGCACACATCTACTTATCCACGACCACCGGGGAGAAACATACAATTTATACGCAACACTAGACAAATATTTTAGGATCAGTTGTTATTCAAGTACATTCACAGCTAAAGCAAACACGCATCTCAATTTTAACATGGAACAGACTCGCAATAAGACCGGGCTGACCGCGGGAATACGTACCACGTGATTGCGTGAGCTTGGGCAGGCCGAGGCCTTCGCTCCCGACACCTTTTGTCCTCCTGGGTTGCAGCTTGGAGTGTAGTCCAGGTCCTCGTCATTGAAGAGCTCGTCTGTGTCCATCCCGATGGCCTCACCCATGTCCAGACCCAGTTTCTTCTGCAGCAGTTTTCTCTGCCGAGCCAGGCGCTCCTTGGGATCCACCTCAGCTTAAACGGTAAGAAATAAATTCAGGGCTTTTTTTCCCCCTTTTAAAAAGTCTAGCAGTGTATCAAATAGTTAGTTAACTGGACCAAATAAACACCATTTTGCAACCCGCAGAATCACCACCCATCAAATAGGGAATATTTCACAAATAAACGGACAGCAAGGCGCTTTTACCCGACTTGTCATCCTGGACCTCAAACTCGGCTCCGGCGGACCCCAGAAGCGACGCTCCGTGTTTCAGCAGCCGGGTGATGTCAAATCTGTAGAAGCTGAGTCGGTCTGACGAGTTCTCCTCCAGACATAAATCCGAGCAGGACTCTGAACCAAGCACAGAGAGGTTCCTCATCAGCACGCTACAGCGCCACATTTAGACCAAGCAGAACTCCAAATGGAAGCACTGTGTGAAAATGCATACCATGTGAAATAAAAGATATTTGAGCTATCAATATTAACAAAAGTCATTGCTCCCACATTCTTAACACCTTTATTCTTAACAAAAATGTACTAGATACAAAGTACTTATTAAAAGAAGGCAAAAAAGACACTACCATGAACCCCCAGGGAATAAAGTGAAATCGGACATCTTGGCAAAACGGAAACCTATAAAATCGTGAACAATGCAGATGGCCTGCATCACCTTCTTTAGGCTTAGGGGCTGGATTCCATTCGGGAATATTCCTAACAATGGCTTCGACTGCCTGGCCGGCTGCAATGCGCGTGTCCCAATTTGGGCTTCTCAAGTACGTTATAACCTTTAGAATGTGGGGGTGGGGAGGGAGGAGGAATAAATAACAACAAAACTCTTTAAACGGATGAACAGGGCATTTAGTCTCATCGTTTCCAAACGCACAGCTAACGTACTGAACCAGCCCTCTGCTGTTCAATTGTTAACTCGATGCACTCAGAGGGCACAGAGGACAAACGATTAATGGTCTGATTTATATTCAAATTTCCATCCCCGAAGCAACGCAGAGGCAGTGCACCACAAGCGACATACCTTGGATAACAGGTTGTTAAGCTCGTGTGGGTGGAGCTTGACGACGTCCCCGAGCTGCTGAGCAGCCGCTTTCCTCGTCACCGGCGTCGTGCCTGTGTCCAGCAGAATGAACAGACGGTCCAGCCTGTGCAGGGAGACTGAGAACTTTAGAAGGGATGGCACAGGTGGCAATGACACTTCCTGAGCTCGGGGTCTGGGATTACAGTTTCGACCAGAGGTTTGCCAGCTGTGCAGCTGTGCCCGGGGCTCAGATGTGGTAAGAAAGGGTTCAGGCCAATTACTGAAGATGGCTGAGACGTGACTGCCTGCCTAGACACATGACTGGTGCCACCACCCACAGATGTGCATTTTCTCCAGCCGTGGCCCTTCCTTCAGTGAAAGCAATGTGTGTCACAGGAAGGTGAAATGAGTGGCTGGCATGACTGGGAGACAGACAGGTCGAGCCACTGCAGACAGATATACAGGCTAAAGGATCAGAGATAGGAAGACAAAGCGTGAATCTGGACCACTCAGTCCCATTTTCATAATCGTTCCCATGCAATCTGGTAAAGGAAGATTGTTTTAATAAATATAAATAAATAGCCACGGCAGATTGCCGAGTCTGGGCTCACATTTACAAAACCTGATTTTCCTGCCAGCTACTGGACACCACAAATGTAAAAGAATGCTTTCAGCCAATCGATAATAAGCATACATTTCTGAATACCAGTACACATCGTGGAGCACTATACACATACATTAAAATAGCATATGAAACCAAATATTAGTACAAGACAAACCAGCTCTCAGATTTTGGATATTCACCATGGTCTTAACGAAAATGTTTCAATAACTAGACAAACGAGACCGAAAATAAGCAAGATTTTTGGGTCAAGTACATGACACAAAAAAATACACGTTTTTGAGAAATGAACAACACAAGTAGGAATATTCTGGGCAGAGACAGGAGGTATTTGATATTTACCAAATAATGCACTCTCTACAACTGTAATACTTCAAGTACCCGTTAAGCCGTCTCCTCAATTACATACCATTCAAATAGCAGTGCAGCAGACTACCCAAACCACCTAAAGCCGTACCCAGTTCTTATCACTACGCCTTACATCATCCTACCACGTTTAGAGAGGTGCTCAGAATAACCACAAGCCGGGCACACACCACAACCCTGTGTTAGGTAAAAACATCAACGCAGTCACCAGATTCTGCTATCACATAAAACAGGAAGAATGTAGGCAAATAACCACATGCAAGCTGCATTATTCACTCCATATGCAAACTGCAAAGACACATGCTTTAGCAAATAAATTACAGGAAAGGGAATATTTGCTCACAACGTTACTTCATAACCAACTACAATACTCCCCCCCACTTAGCTAGATCTTACTAATCAAAAACCTGGGGTGTCAGCATGTGAAAAATGTCAGTCAGCTTCATTGTGAAGATACACTTCCTTTTGCATGCATCTGCTTTTGGGGTTGCTGATCAAATGAATCCTTCTCTCTCTCTCTCTCCTGTGAATTTGGAGCTGAGGATACAGAAGCAAGATCATCTGCTTCAGCTCCTCATTGGGGCTAAAATGGGTGTCGATCGCCGGCTCAGATGCGGTCATCAAGCCCATTAGGAAGCCTCGTTTAAGGCAGCTGTCCGATCCTCCAAGATATACTGAGGACAACACTGCGGGGCTCCTGGGGGGGCAAACAAGCCCCCCCAATAATCAGAGGGCAACAAAAACGATCAAATCCGCTCCTGCTGGCAGCCAGCCTCACCCCCACACTTGACATTTCGAGTATGGATCGCTGATTACTGAAGTACCACAATAGAAGAACAGGCCGGTGCTAATCTAAAATAAAAACTGCGAACGGGGAGAGCTGAAATTAGGAGATCGATCAGCAGCAGATAGTCGGGCAATCACATAAATTCCTGCACACCCAGGTGGCGTCCTGTGATGCAGCCTGTAAGTCAGCACACCTACGATAACGAAACGAGGCCGACGAGCAGCATGCTCCGGCACAATCGTACAAATCACACTGGCCACCGAGTGGACAAACGTGGAGGAAGCTTTTTTTAAAGGCAGCCTGACTGTTTAGCTAGCCGGCTCATGTCATCCGGCCTGCCTGCGCTGACAGGCACCATCTATTGTTGTCAAGCAGCTCGCCACTTGTTCATATTCGCAAAGAAAAAGCCCACCTTGAAACGGCCATGCTGTGATCGGGAGCGTCACTGTGCTATTTCAGAACGGGCGGAAGCGTAGGAAAGACACCATGAATTCGATGGCTTTGATTTAATAGCAGAAAAGAGAGCGGCTGAACGAAGGCCCCGCTCGATCGCGCCGCTCCCCGAAGCCAGACGGTCGAGATGAGCGCTCCTAATTCATCACTTCAAAATAGGTGCCGCTTTCCTCCCGAACAACCGGCGTCACGCAGCCACGCCTCGAGTCACACACGCATCACCGCGAAGCTTAAATCACCCCGCGGAACACCTACTAGAAGAATGTTTCACTCGAATGAGATATAAAGACTTATTTTGTTGTTCGCAATAGAGAAGCCAGGAGGCTGGTTTTATACGAGGAGCCATCTTGCATTTATTCCTTCCTCCATAGTAGCCACAGCCTGATTGGCTACATGGGCTCGGGCTGACCAATCAGAGGTGGCGTTTTAGGAGGAAGCTAAAAGCGGCGAAAAAAAGACGGCAGGAAATGGAAATCCTCTCGGCGAGAGCCGTAGACAGCCTTCACCGATGTGCCAGTAATGTACTGACTTCATGTGTGGGTGGCTAAAAAGATGCCAAAAGAGCTAGTATACCAGGATTATCGAGGCAGTTTTTTTTTGAAAAAAGCATTCTAGGCTAGGGAAATGGGGAATAAACACATATTGCGTAGTTCGTACTTTTCAGAAAAAAATATTTTAGCTGTAAAGAAGATATCGTGTACATTTTGCGTTGATTTACATGCTTTCTACGTTAAAATAAGTAATTTTTCATAGGTATCGCCGGTGTGATTTTCAAGGATATCTTTCATGTACTTAAACGTTGTTAAATATTGGAACAATATTATTGTTATGCATTACGAAGAGTATTTCCTAACGCCCTAATAACACGTACGTAACGTTTATGTCAAGTCACGTACATCATTAGGGAAACTATTTAAATGAGTCTTTAAATGTGTAGTTTGAAGTTTTGCCCTTGTACCTATGTGAATGAGTTTCCCAAAAAAACGTTGCTTTTTTACGTGGCAGGCAGGTATACTAGCTCTTTTGGCATCTTTTTAGCCACCCACACATGAAGTCAGTACATTACTGACACATTGGTAGAGGCGGTCTACGGTCTTGCCGAGAGGATTTCCGTGAGCCTTTTTTGTATGAAGACCTTATATTTTTTTAATTGGTAAAAGAATCCCAAAATACGACAACTTAAGTAAACCCCACTTCTTTGAACGTTAGTGTGGGGTGTAATTCGACGCCAGGCTGCTAGTGGGCGCTCATCCCAGTTCGATGGCTAGGAAGGGGCGCTGAGCGGGAAGAACAGCTCGATGTCCTTTTCTTTTTACCGTTGGAAAGGTGGAGGCTTGTATGTGGCGCGCGTTTCTAAAACAAAAAAGTTAGTTATGTTTTGTCTAGTTATGGTTAAAACCACTTCGCTCTGGTTTGTGATACGGTCCTGAGTTGAATGTGCGAAGCCCGTTATTGTTTCGTATGTGTTTGTTACACATTTTGTAATGTTAAATCACTTTTGGGTTGCGGAATACGCGCTCAGTTCGTGTTTTAAAACGATAGTTTTGTATATGAGTGTCATTTTCTTTTTGCTGTTAGACAGCTGCTGGAAAGTTTGAAAGCGGAGTTTTTTAACTAAACCGCCACGCCGTCTTTGGTCTCCGGGTCGTCTGGGTGGAAAAGTCCCGGCCGTTTCTCGTCGGCCTGTCCCCAAACCAACAGTCGAAACACAACGCAGAGTTGGCGCGCGCCAGGCGCCGGGTGTTACACATTTTGGTGCCGTGACCGGGATCGCGCAGTCGGCAGGACGAGACTGGGTGATGTACGAGCATATGTGCGGAACCGTGAAACGAACTGAACCATCGTGACTGTTGTACAAGTATTTGCTGAAGGATTCTTAGTCTAATGTTGTTACAATTTCTACTTTCTTTGATGGGTTAAACGGGTGTAAGCTAAGTGTTAGCGTTTTGAATGCACGTGCGGTTTTAATTGGGTTAATACGGTGAATGATTTTGCGCTCGGTCAGCACTGCTTTCTTTGTGTATTGCTACTGCGCTTGCACGTAGAAGTTGGGGTAACACCGTTAAATAGGTACAATATGGCTAGTGAAGACCCCTCCTGCACTCGTGCTTCTGCAGCACGGAGGCCCCCTGCGGGATCTCTGTGGCTTTCTATCAATGGGGGGGGAAACAAATGCTACTGATCCAGTGGTAGCTATGGAAAAGGACAGAAAACCCCAGTCAGTTGCCATACCCAGTCCATCCAACTGGAATGGCCAGGTGAGCGTAACCTCCCATGTCAATACTCTGTCTACAGTCGACTCAGTTCACCGTTATGCACCCCATCAGGATATAGGTGAGATCCCAATGCACCTGAAGCAGGCAAAGCCCTGCTGGTGGCCCCCAGTCCACTTCGGTACCCCTGGCCCCAATGGCATGACAATCCCTCAGGTCTATCCCGTGTATAGTGAGACTCTACAACCCCACCAGGTTAGTCAAGCTTATCGTGAGCCTGCTGTTCTAGACCAGGACCCCACCTTCTTGGAGCAGCTGGCATACACACCACTGGTGCAGGGGCATTGCTGCCCCCAGTCCACGGTCAATCCTTATCCCCAGCATACTCCAAATACTAGTGTTGTTTTGATAGCCCAAGGTTTAGGTGATCCAAATCATCATTCAGGCAGGATGGCAGTACCCAGGCATCACTAGTCCCACTGGTTGACTTCTACGAGAGTGCACAAAGGTCAGGTGAGTTTGCAGGTTCCTGTGCCGTTGCATTCAAAGCCATGCTCCGTGCGGCGAAGGAGACGCAGATGGCAGATTGGCCCGGCAGTTCCTTGGAGAGCTGAATGATGAAGAGGTGTATATGCGCATTGCTCGGATGAAGCCGAGTCTCATGAGGTTCCGTGAGCTCCAAGCAGAGCTTAGGTACTTGGCAAGGGAGTCAAAGATATTCTCTCCACGATCAAACCCACGGAAATGCATCGGTCAGGTTCGGGTGGCGAAGACAGAGTCTGGTCCGAGGACTAAGTTGGAGCCCAGAAGTGTCAACGACGCTGAAATGTCTGAACTGACAGTTTTAATATGGAAATTAGCATTGACTCAAGAAGAGCGACCGTCTCTGCTGGCAGCGTTGGAGTCAAAAATAACATCTCCACTGGCAGCAACGCCCCTGTTGGCCCCCAGGCTCCACAGAGGACTGGCAGGGCAGCATTCGTCTACTGTCGGTGCTGTGAGTTAGGCCATGTGGCTAAGTTCTGTAGAGCTGCCCCAGGGCCAGTTGTCAACCAGGGTGCCGAGAGCCAAAGTGATCGGTCGTTAAACTCCTAGGGCCCATGGCCACTGGGGAAACCACGGGCACCAAGCAAAGCCCCCTTGGCCTTGACGGTGAGTGATACAAAGACACACCCATCGTTGGCCAAGCAAAGAGGGTGAGGTAGTGGTGAATGGGTTAAGATGTCAAGCCCTAATTGATTCTGGGTCTCAAGTGACGACGATCACAGATAAGCTATGGCAGACACACCCTGAATTTTCCACCCAAGCCCTCCAAGCGTTTATGATCCCCATTGAGAGTGTTGGGGGCCAACAGGTGCCACACTTACGTGTCCTGTTCATAGATTTGTCAGTCCTGGGAAGGTCCTGTTTTAGAGTACCTGCCTTTGTTATTTTTGTCTGCGAGTACAGGTCCAGTGTCCTGCTGCTGATAGGCACAAATGTGAGACGGGCCTCCAGAGATGCACACGGTAATGAACGTTACAGGTAAAGCTTTATGACTTAAGCCCAATTCTCATGTAGCTGAAGCATACTTAGTGGTGAAGGTGCTGAGGGACGTGGATGAGAGAAGTTTAGGTGAATGTCCACTACGACAGACTGGTTGCCACACTCAAACACAAGCTCATCAGGTAGGTTTGCCCAAGGACCCAGCCCCCCGGTGGGCATCCAGAGCAGAATATCTTGGATTTGGTGGACTTCGGCAATACCTGTGTGGAGACAGAGGCCCAGAGAGGCCAGCTACTGGAGTTGATAGATTGAAATCGTGATGTGTTCTCCAAGTGTGTTTTGGATTATGGGCACACAAGGACCGTTGAGCATGAGATCCTAGAAGGAAGAAGTGGGGCGTGAGGAGTCAGGGGAACATGGAGGTGCCATTCTGTCGGACAGAGGACTATGACAACGCTTTCCAGACATTGAAGGCAAGACTCACCTCAGCCCCAGTGCTGGGGTACCCACACTACAGCGCACCATTCATTCTCCAGACAGGTGCTTCCTTAGAAGGACTTTGTGCAGTACTTACTATCCCAAATTTAGGGTGGGCAGGAGTGAGTGATTGTTTATGCCAGTTGGGGCTTGAGCCCCGCTGAGATGAGATACTCCGCCCATTAGCTGGAATTGCTAGTGCTCAGATGGGCCGTCACGGAAAAATTCTGTGACCCCTTGCATGGACATTATTTCTCTGTTTTCACAGACAACAAACCACTGAAGTACGTGATGACCTCCGTTAGGTTAAATGCAACATGACAGCGGTGGGTAGCACAGCTTTCCGCCTTCCATTTTGACATCACGTATAAGCGGGGGGAGTGCAATATGAATGTGGATGTCCTATCACGGATGCCGAATAATGAGGTTACGAAAGCTCTATACACCTGTACGCAGCGGGTAGGCTCACCTCAGGAAGGGCTGGAGGTTGGCAAATGCAGCTGTGACATCTCCGTGAATTGATACCCGACCAGGAAGACCCAGGTTATGTGTAGACGCCCTGCCAGCAAAGGAAGTTCGGTTCACGGGAGTTGGGAGTGACGCTCTCCCAGCTTTGTCAAAGCGAGACGTCATCGCAGCCAAGAAAGCCGATCCTGCATTTGGAAGAATTTTATATTTCGAATCAAAGGGCGGCAGGCCTAGACAACAAGGGAATGAACTGGAGCGGCTCCTTTTTAAGGAGTGGGGGAAGTTAGTGGCTAAGGAGGACCACCTGTTTTGGAGAGGAAAGGATTGCCAGAGAGGCTCCTTTGATCAGCTAGTGTCAGCAGCAAAGTTCCACAGCTATGTCAACTCGACACTGCATGATGACTCAGGCCACGTTTGCATGGAACGCACATTTGCTTTGGTCAGGGAGAGCTTCTTCTGGCCTAAGATGTTTCATGATGTCAGAGCATGGTGCTGCCTCAGGAAGATGCCAACGGCCGGTCTGTGGGCCCCCCCCCCCCCCGGTCAGCATTCACACCAGGGCTCCTTTGGAGCTTGTCGGTATTGACTTCCTAATCTTAGAGAAATCTATGGGTGGGTTTGAGAATGTCTTGGTGGGGTGACAGATCACTTCTCGCACTTTGCACAGGCATACCCAACCAAAGACCAAAAAGCGGCAACTGTGGCAAAGGTGTGTGGGGGAATTTCTTTTGTAGACTTAGATTCCCTGCAAGGCTGCATGCAGATCAGGGACGCAACTTTGATAGTATGGTGGTCAAAGAGCTGTGCAGGCTGACAGGTACGGTGAAGACATATCTCTCCCTATCACCCTCGGGAATGGGACCATTGAGAGGTTAAATCGTAGAATATTGAATATGCTTGGTACGCTGACCCCCCCACGGAAAGCAGGCTGCCGTGAGCTTGTTGACGCCGTGACACACGCGTATAACTGCAGACGCCATGACTCGATGGGATACGCTCCATATCTTTTGATGTTTGGCAGGCACCCGTGGGTGCCGATTGACCTGGTGTTCGGATCGTTAGAGGACACGGAGGCGGGCGAGTACTCTGAGTATGCTTAGGCGCTGCATGATTCGCTCAAACATGCTTACAAGCAGGCTAGCCTCTGTTTCAAGCATTCCAGAGATATGCAGAAAAAGCAGTACGACCGTAAAGCAAGCGTTAGACAGTTTGCTCCAGGGGACCGTGTCCTAATTAAGGTCTGTCACAATGGCACCAGACAGCTGGGTGACCGGTGGGAGTCGCAACCCAACCTTGTGGTGAAGAAGACGGTGATACCTGCGTATGTGCTGCAGAGAGAAGATGGTGAAAAAGAAAGGGTGGTTCGGGAAAACTTCTTGATGCAGTGCGTGTTCTATCCCTTGGAGCATCAGGACACCCTGCAAACCAGGGGGGAGCATGAGGATGAGAGTGTTAGAATATGCATGAGGATGCTTTGGGAGAAGGGGTATACCTTCAGGTCAGGGTGGAGTAGACAGGGAGTGAATCCTTGGGGAGCCCTCAAATGGAAGAAGAGGAGGGACCAGCTGGAGCCTGCAACGCCAGTGACCACTGAGGACAACGAGGGCAGAAACATCCCTCGTAGAAACCCCCGGTGAAAACGGTGCCCTCCAAAATGAATGTCCCTGTGCTAGCAAGTTCAGGGGACACTATGTCAGAAACACTCACGCCTGAATTGGTGATCAGGCTCAAAAATATTAGCTGTGTAGATAGCGGGGTCACCATCAGTCAAAGAGGGGGTGGATATAGGGTGTAGTTCAATGCCAGGCTACTAGTGGGCGCTCATCGCGGTTTGGTGGGGTGCTGAGTGGGAAGAATAGCTCAGTGTCCTTTTTACTGTTGGAAAGGTAGGCACCTACAAGCAGCACGTGTCTAAAACAAAAAGAGTTATGTTTTGTCTAGTTATGTTAAAAACCACTTAAATCTGTTTTGTGATAGGGTCCTGAGTTGAATGTGTGAAGCCTGTATTGTTTTGTATATGTTTAAAAATTTTGTAATGTTAAATCCAATATAGGGTTCAGAATCCGTGCTCAGTTCATGCTTTCAAACGATAGTTTTGTATATGAGTGTCCTTTTCTTTTTGCTGTTGGAAAGCTGGTGAAAAGTTTGAAAGTGAAGTTTTTTCAATATACCGCCATGCCAGCAAGGGACTGTGCACGCGAGCCGCCTTTGGTCTCCGGGTCGTCTCGGTGGAAAAGCCCCGGCCGTTTGTCGTCGGCCTGTCTCCCAACCAACCGTCGAAACACGACGCGGAGTTGGCACGCGCCGGACACCAGGGGTTACGTTAGCATTAATTAATTTTAGTCTTAATTGCACAATTTAACTTCAATTGTCTTTTGCAACACATTTTACTCAGTAATGGAGTGTGTGTGTATATATGCACAAATGAATATATATGTACAGTAATTTATAGGCCTACTTGCATTAGGTAAAGTATCTATTATTTGCCCTATTTCCCAATTTTCTCCATGAATATATGGCAGAGAATAAGTACACTGACTCAATTTTATATTGGGATGACGAAGAACAGATGCAAGCATATTTTCAGCTTATATATTGTCCGTCTAGTTTCCAAAAGGTCATGAGATTTTTTAGTTTATGCTATGCGTCGCATCATAAATTATTACTACCTTACATGAGCGAAAGACATATATGCTGCTTGTCATTTTTTCATGATTTTCATCAGTAAAAACTAGTTTATTATACTCTGCCTGATATTGTTACCTGAGGCATCTTCTAGTATTTGTCATGTCGTGAGAGACAGAGTGAGACTCCGACTCACGGAGTGCAGGGTGAGGTGGCTCGCACTGTTTTTCCATGACATCGCTCAATCTGTGATAAAACCACATGCTAATTTTGCTGAAATCTTATATCTTACTGTAGTCAAAAGTATGTCGGGTTCTGGGCACTGTGGAAAATATATGGAAGAAACCACTTCAGAAACATACAGCAGTAATACTGAGTTGTGATATCAATGCCAAAGTCAATAACATGCCATGTCATGCTAATCATTTTTAACGTATTTTTTTTTTGTGTGTATTTTTGTTCACAGCAGCAATTAAGTCTATCTTTTGCAAAAGAGAGTAGGCTACTTAAAGTTCACTTTATTATTTTAAACTAATACTTTTTCCATGTGGCTTGTGCAGTAAAGAGGGCAAAGCATCTAGTTTTTTCTGCTATAAGTTTAGTGACATTACACGCGGGCATTCTTTATCACGACGTATGTGTTGCCCATGTTTTAATTTGTAATTCCCACATAGCAAGATATATTTGTAAAGAAATTTGTAACATTTTTGGTTGGTTTCAGGGTTATATAACAATCTGGTGGTTTTATTTATTTATTTGTCTGCTTCTGCTAAAGAATTGGGTGAGTTTTCAAGTCTCCTGTTCAGTTAGAGAGTGAAACATGTCTTAAATACACCTCCATGTTTGCTTTCAGTTTTGTCACAATGACTATGAAGTCTCCAGCAAATATCGATGGAAGTTGTCAATAATGTTTATTTCAGTTCTGTTCTGGAACACTTTTGATGATTTAGTGTTTTTAAACAAAAAAATTCCAGGAAATTAGAAGGCACACTTTGCAGTAGCTGAAATATCATATGTTTGTAGGAGTCCTTAAGTGCCAAAGAAGATGATAAAAGAATGGAAAGCAGACTCATTGATCAAGAAAAGGTTATGCTGAAAGAATGATCTCTAACCATAAATGTATGTTTGCGCCGCAAAGTAGATTTGAATATTCATGTAATATATTTCTCTGTAAACTCAATTTTACATCCATGGTTGTCTTAAAAATATTAACATTTATTGGATTGTTATATAAGAAATTTGCATTTATACTGTGATGCTATTACCCTTTCTAAGCTCTGTTTAAAGTCTTACGAAACAGTGTTATGCAATCTTTGAATGGGTTGCAGCTATGTAGACCATACACTATAAATAAATATGGGAATAGCTATCTGTGAGAATTCACTTCATCCTGGATTTCACCTACTGTTGCAACTGATTGTGTGAAGGACATCGAAATGCCATCTGATGATTATCTGTGATGCAATATGAATCTGAAGCTGTTCACTTGAATATGGCATCATTTGATTTCAATGTCAGGCAGATAAAAAATTAACAATTAACCTCCTCTTGTCATGCCAGTGGTTTGGAGAAGATCGTAAAACCATTGCACTTCCTGACCAAAAGTGTGAATGCCAGCAGTCAAAGTTTGACTTTCTGTTTCCAAGAACATCTCGATATTTGGGCATAATTCTTGCAAAAGTAAGCGTTTTGGGATTACGGGATTAACATCAATTTTTGGCAAAGCTTGAAAAGTCAGTAAATCATGGTTTATTTTTTTTAGGAACTCCATTGACTTGCATAAATATGCAGGATGTTTGATTTTTTAATATTTATTCCAAATAAATGCTTCCTGTATTAATTATAAATTTTCTACTATGCAAGCAAGACTGAGGCATTTGCACAAATTAAAATGTTTTAGCCTAATTTTCTCCTTAGTTTTTTACCACAACAATTCCTTTTGATGACACTATTGTACTTGTTTTTTATCCTGTAGTTCTGCAGGTGATAACTCACACACGTAAGTTCGTCCATTTATGATTCTGAAAGCGGCATAGGGCTCTGGTGTTAGGACTTAGATCTGGCAGGGCTGGTTTTCAGTTCATCGTTCAGCTGAGAGAATTTGCTGGCTCGAGGACTCATCCAGTACCAGAAGCAATGTCAGATCGGCCGGCCTGCTTTTATCTGTAGGACTAGGTGTAATAGCAGTACAACACTGAAACATGAAAATCTGTAGGAAGGCAGTGGGTATACACAGGAACATTGGTAGTGAGGTGAAGGACGGTGATAATGCTAGGGGTCCACGGCTGGAGGGAACCCGTAGAATATATGGCACACGTTTCATTGCAAACAGCAGCATATAGTTGGGGGCATGACCAATATTCTTTGAGAGGGGCCTGAAATCCTCAATAACATCCTGAGCGTGCGTAATCTGTGTATATCAAGTGGCTACATATCCGCTCAATTCCAAGAAAAATACTTCCAGGGTGAAAGACTTTTAAGATGTAAGATGGAGAGCATAATCCCTTTAAAAAGGAAGGAATAGGGTTTTAACTGGGGTTTGGAATTGGAGATGGATTTAGCCAACCGGGAGAAAGATTCAGGTTTGGAAATGACTACAGCCAGAGCTGTTTGAATCAGGCAGCTGCGTCTAGGTCTGTGTGACTTCAGCCCCCGCCTAGGACCTCCCTTTCCCAATGACCATACACTCTCCAATGGGTAGTTTTGTTTTTGTTTTTATTCTAATATTATATCATATTGCCTCTTTTATTAATATAACAGCTATAACCTAACACTTCTTTTGTCAATATTGCAGCTCAGTTAATTGATAGACACTGAAACAAACTTTAAAATTGCTTCCAAAGTTGACCCATCTATGGCCTCAGAATTACAGACATTACAGCAGACAATAAGGTAATGCGTTGCTCTTAAAATATGAAAATGTATGCTTAAATTGAAGTTTACTTGAAATTGTTCTCTTCTTTACAGAGAAAAGAAAATACTATGTACAGAGAGGCAAATTTCCTGCTGTTGAAGAAAGTTCTTTCCGCCTGGAATCGTATCGAAGCCCTGAGAATCAGGAATAGCTATCCTGACATAAAAGCTGCAGCTGCAAAGGTGATGGTTTCAGACTGAAAATCAGTTTTCCGAATTAACAATGGTTATCACTGTAGCTTCACACTGCCAGGGTTGGAAGTTCTACGTACCTCTGCTCAGTGTCTGTGCAGCTTACACGTTGCGTGTTCTTCTCATGTCATGTAGCCCAAAGATATGCAGCTTTGTTAACTGGCTTCTCTGGGTTGATTGTATGAGTGTATGATTGTGTGTCTATGTGCCAAGGTGGATGGATGGATGGAATACTTATCACATTTTTATTTGTGTCGAAACTCAGTAGCTTTTAAAATGTAGACATTTAAAGTCAAGGTTCATGGTAAAACTACCTTTAACCTACGAATTGCCACAAAAATAAAAATGTAAATTATTTCATCCATCCATCCATCCATCCATCCATCTTTGTACCTCTTATCCAGGCCAAGGTTGCAGGCGGGCCTGAAGTTTATTAATGATGAGTTATATTTCCTGAACGTTATAATTTAACAAACTAAGCATACCCTTACAAAACTTGATGAAACATTTTGCCAAAATGTTACCAGTATTTTGATAATTATATGCAATCTGTTGTGCTAAAACTCAGGTCAAAAGCTACAGATGATAAAAATGCAGAAGAAATGGTAATCAGGCCAGTATGCCCTTGACAGTGTGCATGGCTGTCATTGTGACTGCGGCACGGCTGACACTGAATGTGAATGTATGTATACGTGTGTGTGATATATGTCAGGTGGAACTACTTATATACTCTGGTGTCTGTTTTGTAGCTGTAGAACTCTACAATGCATATTGCCAAATTGCAGGTATAGAAATTAGTGAGACAGTCTTCTATAAAAAAAAAAAAAGGGGGAAGGAGTTTGTTTTCAATTTTTGGATGTGACATCCGAAAGTGACTCTTCTTACCGTCATTAGGAGACAGAATATGCTGCATTAATCCCAGTACTTACCTCAGATGATGCTGTCATTCCGGCATGTAACTGCTCGGAGTAAGACTTTTAATACGTATGTGATAACGTCTACCCATCCATTTTCCTAACCACTTTATCCTATTCAGAGTCACGGCGGGGGGGGCTGGAGCAGCCTAGGGCACAAAGCAGGGGACACCCTGGATAGATGTGTCAATTCAATATCACAACCGTTAGTTAGATTCTTGTTTTGCTACAATGTACACTGTTTTTCAGATTTTTTAAAAAGGTGAATAGTTAAGGAGATTAAATGTATCCAGGTATAAAAATGCAATTAATATCCTTTTCAAAAGCTTCATCATTTGAAAGGGATTTTCGACAGATTTTTATTCTGCAAATGGTGAATTAAATTGGAGGTAGATTAAATTTTGGTATTTCAAATTTTTATGTCAGTGGGGGGCATGGTGGTTCACACCTCCAGGGTTGAGGGTTCAAATCCCACCTCTACATTGTGTGTGGACTTTTCATGTTCTCCCTGTAGTTTTCTCTGGGTACTTGGGTTTCCGACTGCAGTGTGAAAATATGCAGTCTAGGCTAAATGACTTTGCTAAACTGTGCATCGTGTATAGCCTTTAGCATCAGGCAACCAGAACTCATTATAATAGGGGACTTAATACTTGAAGAAGAAATATCTACCTCAGTAATTATGTAGCTTGTCTATATCAGATATAGCCTAAAGATATGATCTAGCTGTGTTTTACATGGATTGAAGTTTGTGAGGTGGCACCCTGCAGGACTGCTGGTTTGTTGAACATATACAACTGCAGGTCCACCAGTAGTGGAGGATCTTCGGTTCTGCAGTGAAGAGCTATCATCAGAATCAGAGACAGAATCGGTTTTCAATCACATGAGAGTGTAGGAAGCACCATGTGTAACAACATACCGTAAGTCTAGTAGATGGGCAAATATTGTAATAAGGTCACTTTGCCGTGTAAGAGAGTTTGATTTTTGACTTGAGTTTGCATGTCCTTCCTGGGTTTGTCCTTTTGTTTCCCCCTGTGTTCTGATCTACGTACGGTTCAGGTCAACTGATGTCATGTATGAATTCAGAAATGACACATGCCACTTATGAGATTTTCTTGACTGTTTTTTGCTCATTTATGAGTAGAAAAAAGAGTGGATTTTCATTTTTGGCATTGTGGATGAAGTACAGTCTTCACTCACATTCTGGTGATTTCATTGGGTGTTCGTATATTCACTGAGGATGGGAGTTGTGGGTTTTTTCAGACCTGGCATTTAGGGTGGAAGGCCAAGAGCCTGGGACTCTCCGTCTACTAGGTTCAGGTAAGCTGCGTTGCTCATTATCCTGGACATCTATGGATAAAAATTGCTTTGCTCTGGCACCTGCCATTTCTGCACACGAAAATGCAGCCATTCTCTTCTCGAGTTGGGGGGGCACGATGATTTCCCATTCATGGTACGACCATAAAGTTCTCGTTAAATCTGACAAAATGAAAATAATATCATCATCAAATGTGCGAAGGTTCTAAACTGTTACATAGTTTGCATCTGCACATTAGGTATATAAAAACAATACACAATAAGTAGAAGGATGCTGTTTAATCAATATGGTGTCTGTTTTGAAAGAGTCCTTCACCTATTGATGAGGATTCTATTTCAGCACAGAACAAATGTCTTGCCCACTTCATCCAAAAAGTAGCGTTCCTCTTTGAGGTTCAGTTATTGTTATCGAGACAATCGCAATTCAACAGCTGGCAAAACCATCTGGTTCAGAATAAAAATGACATCATTTCCAAAGCACTTACAATGTCAGTCAGTTCCAGAATACACTCACGCACTATAGGCAATTTAGACACGGCAGTCAGCCTACAATGCTCGTCTTTGGACTGTGGAGGAAACCAGAGTACCTGAAGGAAACCTGCGAAGCACCGGGAGAACATGTAAACTCCACACACACAGAGCGGAGTTGGGATTCGCACCCAAAACCCTGGAGGTGAGAGTACTAAACAAATTTGTTGGAGGCACAGTGGTTAGCACTGTTGCCTTACATGTCCAGGATTGGGAGATTAAATGTCACCGCCATCTGTAAATATTTAGTCTGCATGTTCTCCCCATGTCGTGAGGATTTTCTCTGGGTACTCCTGTTTCATTCTGCTGTACCCTGACCTTGTGCCCTATGCTGCCTGGGATAGGCTCGGATTCAAGTCATCCATCTTCTAACCACTCGTCCATTACAGCGTCACTTGGTGCTTGGAGCTAATCCCCATAAGCGCAACGCATGGGAAAATCTTGAAATGCTGGAGACGCACAGGGAATGGCACTCAAACCCAGGAGCTGCGCTACCCATTGAGCTGCCCTGCCATCCACATGCAATTCAATTAATGGCCAGTAGAGGGGGTTCTTGAGGCAACATGATGCCTCTGTAGATAGTGTCATTGCTCCCTACTTCCTGGTTTGGGGGTTCAGATGCCATTCGACCTCTGTGTGTGTGTGAAATGAACATGTTCTCCCATCATGTGTCACATGGGTTTCCTCCTGAATTCTAAAAACACGCAGTTAAGCAAGTTGGTGACTTGGTGACTCTAAGTCTCCCATGGAGTGCACCCTGTGATACAATTGGCTATAATTCTTGTTTAAGTATTTTTAACAGGCTGAAGGGAAGAGAGTATGTAATTTGTGCTTTCTGAGAGGAGAGAAGGGCATTGCAATAGTCTTGTCTGTTTTAGACAATTTTGCATGTAGTTAAGATTCAGTATTTTTAACAAACAGAGTTTTTCTGTATTTCTGAGATGCTGGATACTTTTTGGATACGTAGTATAAATGACTTTTAAACACTTCTCCAACATGTTTCAGACCGACGCTGTAAACCATAAGGAAAAGCTCTAAGAGTTGACAGCAAAGTCTTCTTATCCAAGTTGTCACATCAAAAAAAAAAAAAAAAAAAAATAGATTGTTGACAAATTGTTCTCACTAATCCTTCTTTACTTTTTAAGACATTTGGCTAAATGGAGATTTGTGTGCAACTCAGCATATGAATATAATTTTATATTTATGTATGATCTTCCAAAATGAAGGCATATAGATGGAGAATTGTTCTGGTGCCAGTATTGACCTCTAAAGAGACTTCATATTTGACAGGAACAGGAAACAACCAGAAACCAGCTTCCAGACAAACCAACACAGATGTTTGTAATAAAACGGAAAGGTGAAAAAGGGTGAGTAGTTTTACAGTTTTCATTGAAGAGGATAACATCACTTCATTGACTTGCACTGGCGGGATGATTTTTCTAGTATAATATTTTTATATTTTTGAGTTAAAGAGTACTTCTGAGATCTGTGTATATATAACCTATATAACTCTAACTGATCTAGTATCAGCTGTGTTATTCAAGAAGACCGTAAAGTCTGCTGCTAGCATGATCTGGCGGCTGCGGCTGAGTAGTTTGTCGTTCAGATTGTGAAGTTAGCGACGTCTCTAAACAGGAAATTCAGGCTGCTTTCCTTCCTGTTTAATGAGCAGTACAGAATGCTGTGCAGTGTACAGAGCTTCTACTGAGCTGTCATTATACGTGACATCGTCGGTTATAATGCTAGTCGAATTTATGGTATTTGGATCATAAAGTAATAGTAAACGTGGTACGGTGGTTCAGCGGGGAACATTATTGCTTCAAATGTCCAGCTCTGTGTGTGTGTGAGTGCATGTACTTGTATGAATTTACATGTTCTCCCCATGTTGTGATAGATTCCACTTAACAAACCAGTGTCCTGCTGCAGTCCAAAGACGTGCAGCCATTTAAATTAGTATCTCTAAGTTGACCATTGTGTGCTCCCTTAGATTAACCGGCATCGCATCCGTGGTCTCCCCTGCCTCGTACTCTCTGTTTTCTGGGATAGACTCTGGCACCTGACCCTGTCCTGGATAAGTGTTTGGAAGATGGGTGGATGTAACGGTAAATTTTAACCAGGTGGTACATTATCAGTAATGTGACTTTTTTGATCAGTCACATATTGTTTTTAGGTGATCCTCTGAGTAAAAGTATAGTATCTCTGGCTCTAAACCAGGTTTACTTAACTAGGTAGAGGATGTATTTTGGGCTAATATCATATAACTATCTTGAGCTGGGATTTCTACAAGACATACGGTACGTTTAATAGTGAGGGTTTCAAAATAATTGTATTCGTCTTGAATTAGATTTTAATGGTGTATGGGTATAGAGGTTGCTAACAGAACATTAACATTTGAGCAAAATCTTATGGTTGCTACTTTCTGGTTAGTTTTTATTTGTCATTATGGATTTTATGGGTCACCCTGTCACAAACATCTTGGAATGGTTCTAGCAATGAACTAAATATGGGCAAATTCATCTTTGGAATGTAGAAACTTACATATCTGGGTGGTTAATTAGGGAGCTGGTTTGCTGTAATTTGTGATACTCTGGATGGGATTATTATTATTATTATTATTATTATTATTACTACTACTACTACAGTGCAATCAAGCTAAGCTGGAGAAGCATTTCAGTCGTTTAATGAAATTATTTTGTCTATAATATTTTATACTTTTCCAGTGAGTGACAGCTTATGTTCTGTCCCAGAGTTGTTCATGTCATGTGGAATCGTAACAATGAAAAGCATTCCCAGCAAAACAATCTGCTTTGTCCACTGAGGACTATCTGACTTCTCATTGAATGGACAAAATGTGCGCATGTTTCATTAATCTGCCCACTGAATATCACCTGTGTATATATAGCAGAGTATGTTAGTTATCCAGGCCAGATACCCAGTCAATATAACATAATCACTATTTTACATGTACGTGCTCATATACTGTACAGAATCGACTGTATTTAAAAACTACATTGCCATTTGCATTTACAGATCCTTTCAAATGAATCTCATATTGAGCATTGACCCACGTGCTAATCACTGGCTTTATAAGATTGAAAATAAACAACAACAATGGAATAAAATATAAAGTTACATATGCATCTGAGCTTTTTTTCATCAGCTTTAATTCTACACAAACCACTGTGATTTCTTCGAATTTAAATCTGGTGCATAATGGTGCACGGAAACCATTACCAGCAGGATGATAGCTTTTGAGTCTCTGTCAAATGTAGGACTAAACTTACATTTGATCAATTTTACAAAAACCGACATTTTTATACAATTATTATTATTAATTGTACAGTACTGCCATCCATAGGCCAGTGTGAGAACTGCCGGAACGTCCGACTGCTAAAAGTCTAAAAGTAGGGGTTTGTTCCTATTCTGTGGGATTAGGGAAAGTGGCGACCTGTTTCGCCCGCAAAATATCTATATAAATCAGGACTATTTTATTCTCGTGGTTCTGAGAATTCCAGGACAGTTTTGGCCATCTACCCAGCACCCAGAGATATCGCATTTTAAAGCTCGTTTCAATAGCAGGGTCGCTAGCGTATTGCTGACGCGGATTCTGGTGGTCGGTCGCACTGCTTATTATCACCGTTTGATTGTTGGAGATGGCAGTCGGCCAGACTGCCTCCGGAGGGCACCCCATCTGTAGCGGATGGGGTGGTGACCATAGGACATCGAGCTGAACCACGGACACTTGGTCCCATGTCCCTAAGATGCTCCGTCGCCGAGATGTAGAACATGGAATCTGTGGACAGCGCCACCTAGGTAGAGTCACAGAATAAGCCGACTTCTAGGCTAGCACGGCTGTCTGAAGGCCACCTAAGTGTTCAATTTTGGGAGACTAGTCAGACGCCACTTTGCTTAACGACTTGCATTGGAGAGACTGGCAAAAGGAATCCGCATTACTTTTCCAGTGCCGGAATACCTATTAATGTTACCACTGTCGTCTAGCCAGTCTGAATCCCTAAAACTTTGACGGTGCTATTAGACATTTTACCAGAATTGATTTGACTAGTTAGTGTATATAAAAAAAAAAATTGATTGATACAGGAAATGGTTGGTTGAAAATGTTGGTGATATGCAAGCATCGTTGTATCTTAACAATAAATATGAACTGTTTTCTGGCAGTGCTGTTAGAAAACATGTACCATCCAACAAATATCAAGTCAGCTGAGTAACTAAGAAAGAGGTAGATTAAATACAGAAGTCTTCCATAACTGCTCATCCTGTACATGGTTCTGTCCCATAACCAGCGGATACAAGGCAGGGGACACCACGGATGGGCTAAAAGTCATGCCATATCACACACTATGGGAAAATCTGAGACACCAGCTTAACTGTATTGCCCAATGGTCAATCTCTTACATTTATATCACGATCCTGTAGTCATGGCCTCAGTGCATTGGCTAGCACACTGAAATGTTGAATACCTGACCCTGAAACAGCACTGACATAAATAGTAAACAAAAGTATGGCCGATACCCGCTCTCGGGATTGAAGAAACACTGAAGGCCAGCATTGTGGACTGGAGCAGGCTTGAGCAGGTCCTGACTTCTTCACTCATTGAGTGGGAGGTTGAGGAATCACTGCAGACTATGAGAGACTACAATATGAGCTGGAACGGTTTGCAAACCTCATTTCACACAAGGCACCCTGTCTATACAAAAATCACCATTTTCGGCATTGATTGAAACAATGCTCCAGACATATAGACTACGAATGAAAACAGAATCGGTAGTGCTAATATCATGTAATAGTATCAGATTGCTATAGAATAAGTTATATATAAAAAGCATACGCTGCCATACGTAAGATGGTTATTCAAGTTGTGAAGAGAATAATTCCCAGGTTCCTATTCCTAAAAGAGTACATTACTAATGAACAACTTTAAAGAAAAAAAGGATATGCATTACTGTATTTTATATAACTGACCAGAGTTTGACTAATGAAAATTAACAGCAGGTGACTGGCTTTTCTTCGTACTCACAATATATCAATATGAAGACTATCAGCGAAATTTATTTTCCAAAATGCTATGCAGGGTTACATGAGGCCTGGAGTCAATCCTTAGGGCACACGCTGGACAGGGTGCCAACCCATTACAAGGTACTCATACTCAATCACACACTAGGGACATTTCAGCTAGACCAATCAGCCAACAATTTATGTCTTTGAACCGAGGGAGGAAACCTGCAAGGCACACGGAAAACACGCAGACTTCACACACGCAGAGCGGAGTTGAGAGTCGAACCCCCAACTTTGGAAGTGCAAGGCAACAGGACTAACCACTGAGTCACTGTGGCTTTTCTACTAGAATTCTCACATCTGCAGTTCTGGGGACAGAATTTGTGGTCTCTATTACTAGTCATGTCTATCCAAACAACGTTCTGTTCAGGGGTATTTTAATTGACTTCATTGGGTTCAATGGTCAAAAACTAGCAAGGTAGCATTTTTGTGGTTCGTGGTAATGACTGAGGAGTAGCTGCCTGTCATTAAGGGGGTTGACCAAGCATCGTAGTTTGGAACGTTTAAAATCAGACTTTGCGTGCATTTCATTAGAAGAACAATATTTTTCAGCATTCTAATTTCATTGCATGCTACTATTCAGCATATTTTTAAACACACACAGTATTCCATTTTCTGCTGACGTAACGCTTTTAGTTTTGCAGTTCAGTAGACTGAAAAATTACTTTGAAGGATTTGTGTTTATGCATTTTGTATTACTTTATATAAACATATCTATGGACCGGGGGATTTCCGACTTTGGTGGTGATCCCAAAAGAAATTTTTTCATGCTCAGATCCAAAATTGCTGGAAATCAAACATTTTCTCGCCTCAACCAGAGAACAGGTAATATGGCCAGTCAGGCAATATAACAGAAGCCTGAGGGCAGTAAAGCCATAAAGTAAACAAAGTATAAAGCACACAACTGGGAAGTTGCAATTTATTAAAAAAAAAAAAAAAAAAAAAACTTTTTGAAGTGCATGGCCCTCACGGCAGATTCATAATGCTCAGGCAATGTAAACGCGCAATAGTCATCTCCGATTTACAGTAATTAAAACAAAAGTATCAGAAATACTGCAGAGATGAAAAAAGATGATAAGCTTTTTCCCCCACACTGAAACAGAAATGTGAAGTACCTGAGTATTTAATGCTATCAAGCAGTTACATTATAACATTTCTTGATATGGCTGTATACAAAGGTGCTTCTCAAGATGAATACTGAAATGATCCAGTTAAATATATAATCCTAAATGAAATACAAAGTATGTAACATGATAATCACAAAGTGGATCACCGGGATTCAGTTTACGTATGACATTTGAGGTAGTTTAAATGTTACAGGTCCAGGTATAATGTATTGTTACATACCCTGGCTATTAGGGATTCAGTAATGAAGAAAACATAATATTGCACAAAATGTGTATATATAAACCTTACATTACACAGGGCTCGTCCCTGTGAATTTTTATATTGGCAACTTGGTTTTGGCATCTACCAGTCCAGCTCAAAGGGAATGAATATGTGCTTGGTCCGTCACCCATCTCCTGCTCAGACATGTAGTCCAACAAGATTCTAATCACCTGTCAAAGCAAGGGGCAGAGCACTTGTAGTGGGCATTGACCTGATAGCCTCTGTTGAAGGGTAAGTTGACCTTAGCCTCTATGGAGGCAGGAATATGTTGTAGATGCCCATGTGGCTGGGTACCAGCCTGGAGGTTAGTGTGAGACATGTACGAGGAAGGTCCATGGGCAGATGCCAAAAGGGGCTGGCAGTTTTGCTGGGGGTACTGCAGTGCTGACGCATGCAAGTATTGGGGCACAGCGGGCACCGTGGGAACCGGGCCGGGACCATGGAAAACCGTTGATACGAGTTGCGGGTTTTGCTGTTGACACTTCTGTTTGCTGGCTTCTTTCACATCCCCATCATGTGCCCTAAGTAAGAGGGGAAAAAAAAAAAAAAAAAAAAAAGAATCCTATAAGAAACACAGGGGATCCTCCATAATTACATTACACTTAAAAACCATCCATTTATACAGTATGGACAAATGAATCCCAGATGTCCCAGTCAAGTCGAGAGAATTACAAACTAATAGAGAATTACAAAGGCCGAGTAAGCGGGACTCACATGAGAAGACGCTCCACACAGACGGATAAGTGCTCCCAGAGGTAGGCAGTGAGACGCTGTAAACGGGACGGCCAGGTCGGAGACAACCGTAGAACGATGCGGGAGGAAGCCACACACGCAGCGGCCACCAGTGACGGGGCAAAGTTCAGAAACGCGTGGTCTAATTGGACGGCGGGTGAAAAAACAGGGCAAAACGCCATTACACCCACGGCATTCTAAAGGCTATCGTTCAAACGGTACAATAGAGCATGGCAGGCTGTCAGCGAGTAGCGAGACACACCTTGGAGAGACACTTCCAGGAAATAGTCTGCATACTTTGCCATATACAGGCCAGTCTTGTCCAAACTTGCCAGAGGCCAACCGTCATGCAGGTCGGTCTCATGGACAGCAATCGATAGACAGTATTCTATGAAGTGGGCTGGTGTAGGCAAGTAGAGGTTCCACTGAAAGGTTTCCAGCAAAAGGAGTTCCATGTGGAGCAAGTTCTGCTTAGTAAGAACCAGGTTCATGGAGCTCATGCACCCCAGGCAATTGAGTGTTTCAAGCTTTGGTACACGATCCTCTCTCTCTTCAAACTTGCCTGCAATGAAAGACGACATCAAGGCAAATGTTAGGCCTTCTCCAGAGATTACAAAACTGTAATAATTAGACAAGCATGTTACTATATTAACCAAAGCTCAACAACATTCAGACACAAAGCCAATGAGAGCTATACATACTTGCTAAAAGCAAGCAGGAAAGTGCAGCCACATGTAGCTGCTGCACAGAAACATCATAACGATCCATGAACAGGTCCAGCAGGTAGACGGCTAGATGCCTCGCAGTCGGACAAAGCCTGAAACGGTTGCTTACGATAGCAATCAGATCTGCAAAATAGCGTCTAAGGCTGAGCTGGGGTGACTGGCCTTTGTAAGTGGGCAGCTTCAGTTCCTAAAGAGAAATGAATAGAAAACAGATACATCACAGCCTAATGTAAAATGGAACATGGTCTGAAAAGGTCAGATAACATTCCTGATTTGTTTTTAATATCCCGAAGCATAGCAGTACATTCATTCTCCAGTCATCAAGAAATCTGACAGAATTTTCATATTTTCTCAGAGGACAATCTGCATTCGCATGCAGAGATCCTATTGGCCTAACAGCCTTTCCAGCCCACCCCTTTATTATGTTGGGAAGAACCATGCTATAATTTGAGTGACATAATGCATAAACAGAAGCAAATAACTTGGCTACAAGGTGTGACATAAAATTGGATACCCAGTTTCGTTTTTAAATATACTTCTCCTTACATGGCAGATTCACATTGATATGTCCGGGGACACATACTTTGTAGCGAAGAGCGTGGTAGATGTCTCCAGCAAGCTGTCCTTTCCACCATTGGCTCTCAAGCTCCATCTGATAGCCCGTAACAGTAAACAGGTATCCCCCTTAATTTAGGTGTTTCCTTATTTTCTGAAAAGCTCGTCAAGTGAACGCATACTTAAAGATTATGCTACCATTTCTACGCAGGCTGATTTACTTAACTGCTGCTTCGTCTTCGGCGATTGCTCGACACTAATTTAAATCCAATTCACTTGTGGCTCAAGACGTTCATCGGGGATGGTTCTGAACGCTTCTGATAGGCTACCTTTTTATTGGTTTTAAGTTTTCGGTCCACCTCTGCGAAGCAAATAAGATTGAGAAAAGTGCAGAACAGCTGCTGCAACCTAAGACTACACAGATACGTTTAAAAGCATAATAAGCAAGGAGATGCTGAATTCATTCTAAAACAAAGAGCTGAACAGAGTTGCCAGCTCATCAAAAGGCAGCTAAGCTGAAGGCGGCTATGTTAATGAGGTTGCCTAGGCTGGAGCTCCTTTTTGTTCCCTATACAATAGCTCTGGTGCGTTTTAGACCCCCGAGGACGGATGAAGTTCTCTGTTTGAAGTCTAAAAACTAGACGAGCTGCAAACTTACCCGTTTACTTTGAAAATTCAAGTACAAGTTGTCAAAGTTCTCGTAACTTAATTTTTCGTATGTTCAACCAGAAACGTTGCAGTTATTTTCCATCCATTGTTAGAAGCACTTTGATGTGTAAATACATTGACACACATGCTTGGACGCTATTGCCTGTGGAATCTCCCCTTACATGTAATAGTCCCCACAAATATCCAGTCAGGGTTTACGATTCATGGACGTCAACTCATAAAGAACACATCAATAAACAAACAAATAATAATCATAAAAAAATACACTGTGGCGTTTGTATGCGTGGTGTGGACAACCGATTAGTGAATAACGTTAATTAAAATATCTTACTCAATAAAAGCACTACATGTTAAAGTTACATAAAAACCTAGCCTATATTAGCCTATCTATCGGTTTCCCAAAACACTCATGATAACAAGATGACGAACTCAAAATGAGAAGTTTGTGTGTAAAGTTTTTCTCTGTTCATTGTTCGACAAGATATTTTGGCAATACTACGATTCTGCATTCTCAGAGTTTGACAACGACAAAAAGAACAAATTAGAATATTTCCCATTTAAAAACTTTTTTTTTTTTTTTTTTTTCACAAGACAGTCAGCTATATGTAAACATTTCATCCAGGTAAAAGGCTGAATATGCCTGTCAGAATCTGAAGCCGCTTTTTCTGTTTGCCAGTTTGATCAGGAAGCATGACAGCACTGGAATGTTCTATTTATTGTCATGATGTTTGCATCCGTTTCCTTTGTCTTGGCTATGTTTTTATCTATCTGTTTGTTTAGCTATTAATGAAACAGTCATTTTATAGTCTTCATTCTGGTGAGCTGCAGTGTGTATGGGTCTGTGTTTGAGATTCAGTTATGCAAACAATTAGCTCCTTTGGTGGTGGTGACTCGGCTGATAGTCCTGTGGTTTTGTACATGTAGATTTAGACGTTTGATTTATGGTCACTGCAAAAATGTTCTATGTAGAGCTTTTAGATTGTTGCCTGGATTTATGTTAGGAACCCCAGTTTCCTCTGGTGGAACAGTATCTCCTATAGTATGTGTTTATGCTCTGCTCCTACAATAGGCTCACTGCAACCTAGCACTCGTGGTTATGGATGGGTTAACTCAAGGGTTTTCATTGTGAGATCTGGGACCCTCTGACGGTCCACAAAGAAAAATCCTATGGGGACCCCCATGGAGAAAGGAATATTAAAGTCCCCCTTTCTGGCCCTCTTAATACTTACATGGTCATGTGTTAGTGGTAGGGGGTCCCTAGCTCTGGTCTGTTTCCATTTGGGGGTTATTGGTTTATGAAAGGTTGAAAACCCCTAGATTAGCTCAAATTTATTGATGCGTGCAGTATGTAGAATTAAAAAAAAATAAACTATACTGTAGAAATGCACTGAGCCTTTATGGTAAAGATTTAGGGAATTAATTCTACAGATAAGAAAAATCATACAGTATAATTAACATATAGAAGAAAAGAACAGATGGCAATATAGGCCAAAGACACATGAACAAATTAGCATGTAGAGTTTTCTGTGTACATATGTGTGTACTACTTATTTTTTGCAATATTATTCTGGCTTCTGTGTCAATTTTTTACATTTTTGTGCAAAATCCAGAAGTGGGATATAAGATTTCTTGACTTTATTGGTTCTAATAATAAAGTGGGACAGGTTTAAATACATTTCATCCATCCATTGTTCACACACTGATCCCGAGCAGGTTCCTGGGGAAGGGGCTTGGACCCTATGAAATGCAGCAGAAGGCAGTTTACATCCTAGACAGGATACCTTTCCATCACCGAGAACACACACATATAATCATACACTATGGGCAATTTAGAGATGCTACGTAACCTAACTGCATTCTTTAGACCCTGGGAAGAAACTAGAGTAACTGGGGAGAAGGGAGAGAGCACGGAAAATCCACAAACAAAAAGCAGAGGTATGATCGAAGCACAACATTTATAGGTCATCAGTATTTTTGGGTTTGTGCTGTGGACTGCTTTCTTCAAATTACAGCATGCGCTGTCAACTGCGCTGAAATCTGAAGACTGAGAAGGCCGTTGCAAAACTTTTTTGTTCTGGCAACCATTTCTGTATTAATTTTGATGTGTGCTTGGAGTCATTATCTTGCTGAAATGTCCATCTACGACTGGTTTTCGGCTACAGTTTAGTGGAATTCATTCACATCCTCCACGCTGGAGGTGAGAGGCGACAGTGCCACCTACTGCGCCCCCCATTTTTATCAAAATGCATTCGGTCTTCAATAAAGTGGATGGAAATCAATAACACATTGCCCATACAAAGGTATGCCTCTAAACCTTGCAGCCAAGAAATCTGCCTGAATACCAATTTCAAGGCACGGAGAAATTTTGGAGAAATGAACTTTACTTTGACTTTTATTTCACTGCAGACTGTATGAACCCAAGATATTTCGTGTTTTGTCTAGTCAGCTTTCGTGGAAAATGCCTTTGTACCAAATCATGATTGCACTCACCTGTCAACATCACCTGATTGAAATCACATCATTGTTTAATTTTTTTTTTTTTTTTAAACCTCATTACTAGCCCTAAATCGCCCCCGTCCCAACTTTTTTCAGAATTTGTTGCAGGCCTGAAATGCAGAAATGTATGTATATTAAATGAAATGAAGTTCACCAGACAAAACATGAAATATCTTGGGTTCATATTGTCTGCAATGAAATAACAGTCAAAAGAAATTTAAGAATCGCTGTGTTTTTTTTTTAACTTGCATTTTCCATACTGTCCCAACTTTTTCTGATTTGGGGTTGTATATTCTTGTGTTGAGATTGCATCACTACGATAGGTGAGCATGTATCTGACATATGGCCTGTATAGCAGAGTGGAAAGGCGAGATACCCCAGAAGACTAAAATTTGGACTAACTGGTGCATTTTGCAATGAGTTACACCATATGCTGGCCCAAATATATCTTCCAGCCAACACCTTCACTGTGTTACTTGCTCCTCAGGAGGGACTCAAAAAATCAAGACTGAATTACTAAAACCATCATCATTCAGTGTGATCAGGTCAAAGCTGCACAGTGACTCAAGAATAAGAAAGTGACTTGAAAATTGCTCTATGTTAGAGGTCCTCAAAGCAACTGAAGAGAGCCTGAACAAATCTAAAGAATGAAAGACAGCATCACTGCAAAGGCTGCAAGGCTTTACTCAAAATATTCCCAGCTGTAACCATTGTCCAAAGTATTTCCTTAAAGTGCAGTCATTATGGTCCTGAAGATTTCTGTTATGGACATATTTCACTTTTTCCCCTCAGGTTTTTGAACATGTTCGCATATATTTCTCTCAGCCCATCTTCGGTTTGAACCAACAGCCTCTAGAAAGAAAAATAAACGAAGCCCTTTTTAATGCATCTACATCATCTTACAATTTCATAAAGTGGAACTCAACAGAAAGTCTGAGTCTAAAAATAAAACTACAATAATTTAAAACTGATAACGTATAAAAAAATGTTTTAATAAATTTCAGCCAAAGCAGCAATAAATGTACAATTGAATAATCAACATGCAATTGAAAAATATGACCTACAGATGACCTATTCAGAAAACTGTGTTCTTGAATATAAGTATTTGATATAATTGAGCAAACACCTTCGACGCCCAAAAGAATAACAGAAAGAAAATAAAAATCTACAAGTCTATATCAGACTTTTTACTGGTAGCCTATACGAACCCTGCAAAATACAACCCGTAGCTAATGAGTATTTTCTTTTTTCCTACATATTAACGGCAACCCTTATCTGAGACCTCAATAAAATGGTTTTACAGTGGTTAAAACAAGGGCATATGACGTATGCTACTTGTAAGCTCTTGCAGAGCATTTTCAACAAGTAATATTCCAAATGCATTTGTAAGGTTAAGCTGGATGTTAAGGCAACATTAACTGAAACATGTCCTCAGCAGTGTTTGCATGACCAAGGCAGATGCAGTTAACAGGATGACGGTATTGTTCATATTCTTATTTTCTTTTTCACAGAGCTCTAGCTATACGTGAAGCACACTCAGAACGCCTTTAACGAGATGGTGTTCTGGATCAGCTCCTTGGCAGGACAATGGCGCGCCTCTGCGCTCCGTCAGAAAAGGGCAAACCGTATGACGTCTCACTGTGGGCTCATACTACTGTTATAAACTGTGTTGATACAATCTGGGAAGAAGAGGCACATAGAAGAAGGACTTGGGTCCGAGTTTCACACCAACTCCTGGGTTTCAGTTTCAAATTCGAATACTGCGGCGCACACACACACACAAAACAACGAAACATCCTATAAGCATTCTTGCAAAAAGCACGTAAAATAAACAGGGCAAAGCAGAAGTGTTCAGGTAATCCATATTCATCCGCTTTGGTGTCCCTCAACACAACTAACAGCAAATACCCGGATGGAGCTGTCATGGCCGCCGTCAGTGACCTGCTAGACTAAAGAGAAAGAAAGGTAAATTCAGCTTAAGTCTTTCTTTTTACATCGCTCAAACACAAGTAGCCATAAAGTATTTAATATATAGCCTAAGGATGATATTGCGTTGGAACAGATACATACTTTTCTTATTTGAAATGTATAATTACTTACTTATTTGAGGCGTGGGTGGGGGCGTCTAGATATCTGAATTTTGTAACAAAAATAGTGCCTCTACTAGACAGATCTTACAATTGCTAGTTTGGACGCGAAGTGCAGTTTTACTATCGATTTCTTTATCATTGGCAATAAACTATATATATACACACACACACATGTATTTTCGGGTTAAAGCATAAACGCGCTTGTGAAATGGTGTAATGTATTCGTCCGCGTTGCTTTGAAGTTGTAGCATGCATTAGGATTTTTTTAAATTGAAAAGTCACCTGGGAGAATAAATGTGAGAGGCTAAGGTCAATTTTCAAACTGTAAATTGTTGCCTTTTTAGAAGGTTTAACTAATTGTATAACAGTTAATTACGTGTAGTATTTACTTAGAATTCATTTCCCTTTACATACAAGTGGAGAATTCCATTGGAAATACTTCCTTGAAATGATATTACAGTGGTCAACCGAATTAAGATGTTCAGACCACACTAGTTTTACAACTGAAAGTAAATTGTATTATAAACCTGTTAATGCTCTTGGGTATTCCTATGCATTTGTATGAACATACTGTGGAAGGTTACTAGCATTAGTGTTATTAATTACATCCAATACGACAGTGATAGAAGAACATACAGGGCAATACAATATTGCTATTTTAGAAAATTTTTGTGAGGAATGACCCCAAATATTTTGCAGATTTCTCCTTTGGTCATGGTCCAAATGGAACAGGAAGCCATGTGAACCATACTATAATATCCAGGATCCTGTAAAGTTATGTGAGAAGTTTTAAAACCTGGAGATTGCACGAATTTTACGTGTTCGTTCCAAGCTAGCCTGTCCTTTAAGTTTAACAGGATGATAAGTGGTCATCAACAATATGTACCTAAGGCAGTAGCCATCTTGCAGAATGTACTGATTAGGCCTAATTCACGTCTCTGTTGATCTTTCAGAATGACAAGCCTGATATTGTGGTGGTGTCTTCCATGTAATTATTCTGTTTACATTTTGGTCTAATTTGCTCATTGTTCTTATTTGTATCGATTAATTTATCCTGCCCGGTGCCGGCCAGAGGAGTATGGGCTTCCCCCTTGTGTCTGGTTCCTCCCAAGGTTTCTTCCTTCTGAGGGAGTTTTTCCTTGCCACTGTCGCCATTGGCTTACTCTCTGGGGACTCTGGGCCTGGGACTGTGTAAAGCGCTTTTTGACAGTGCTTCTTGTTAAAGGCGCTATATAAATAAAATTGGATTAAGATAACCAACTTTGTTTTTTACCATGTCACATTAATAAGTGTAACACACGCATTACTACGTAGTTGTTTTCCTAACCGATTGAAGAATTTTACTGTACACCCAGCTGTTAGGCGAATTAGACCTTCCAACTTTTTTTTTTTTTTTTACCAACACTGATAATAGTCATAACGGTTTCATATCTGGTGGATGTCCATGTGCACTAGTCTTTGTTTTCTTCTAGTATTCTAGCAACAAACGACGGCTCTGAGAGTTTTTAATTTTTAAACTCATTGGTTTAAATGAACGATTTGGCAGTCACACTCTTCGGGTGCTATATGTCCCATTGAAAAAAACACACACACTGTCTGTTTGTAGTAAAATGCTTACCTGAAAATATTTTCTTTTGCCTTTAAGGTTGACAATTCACTTCGTTTTAGTTGAATTTCTCACATTTTACTGTACGAAAAAGGCATGTTTTTGGGAAAACTTTAAAGTTAAATTACTGAGCTTTTTTTTTTTTTTTTTTTAAAATGTCATTTTTCTGCTTGTTAAAATTCTTAAACCTGGAATACTTTGAACTGGAGTAATAAATAGCAGCTGCATCTATTGTCATAAAAGTACAAAAATAGCTTTTGATATTTTTTGGCACTCATCTGGACGTTGCAAAATGGTGTCAATTGAAAAGTCATTATTGATTTCACTGCAATAGAAGCTATTGTTTTAGGTATGTGTTCTTTCAAGTGTTTTAAGATACTAATATTTTTAGTGTACCCCCCATCCCCCTCCGCCCCACTCTGAAAAATTAACAAACCGTTACAAAGGCCTTTTTCTCATTGATTCTTTTAAGTGTAGGTTAACGCCTACTGCCAAACATTTTGTATATGGGAATGCAAGGTGAAGTCATTCTGTGTGAGCATCGTTAGTCTAGTTTTTGAATGACGTGTAGAATCTTTGGTGTTTTATCTGCAGTTACAACTACATATGGAGTGTAATGTTGGTTTTTTGCTTTTTTCTGACTAAAACCATGATATGTTGTTGGCTACTTTTTTTTTTAATTTAAACTTTTATTGAACACATCAGTGTATGTGTTTTCTGAGCCCTGCCCAGTGAGATCTATGCTGACAACCGTATGCTTTGGAAAAAGTGCAATTGTGTTTTATAAATATAACATATTTGTTATATGTGGGAAGCTTATAATTAAATGTTATCATTTTGGTGACTTTTTGCACGTTCCAGCAACTTCAATAGCTTTTGTTATAATTGCATCTGTGAAAATGAGCGCATGGAGAGAGAATTATGTGTAAACCAGTAATGATTGCTATGTAAACAGCACCATCAAACACAACAATTAGCCCAGTATTGTATACTGGTGTGTTTTGCTTGTAATTGTGGAACGTCAGATCAACACTTCCTACTGACCCAGGAAGTAGTACGTCGAGCAGAAACTTGTTTTCGTGGTTTCACAGTTGAGAAGGCCATAATTTAGTTATGTATTATGTTGACACAGTACTTACATGGAGATCATACTCCATCTTTCAAGTAGATTTATTTATATAGCGCGATTTCAAATGAATGGTTGAGCAAAGTGCTTCACATAGTAACATTAAGTATAAAGCAAAAGAAAAACAAAGCAGAACATATCACTAAAAATAAAACGTACGACAATTGACGAGAAAACACAAAAACGAACTCTTAGAAACAAACCTCTGAAACGCCTGAGAAAACAAGTCGGTCTTTAGCCTCGACTTAAAACATTCAGCGCGGGGGCTGAGCGAACATGGAGAGGGAGGCTGTTGCGCAGCTTGGGACCAGCTATGGCAAAAGCACGGTCACCATTTTGCCTTAGGCGACTATTTGGGATTGAAAGCGGCAGCTTGTCAGATGACCCGAGTGCTCTACGAGGACAGTAGGGATGAATTAGGTTGCCGAGATACATCGTTTTCTTTGAATATACTAATCGGAGTCGCATCCATGTCGTGTAATTTGGCAGGGATTCCAGAATTGTTTTGGTCATAACACAAGATGATAATTTCCTGGTGATTTACAGACAAGACTGTTGACTCGTGAAATGCATAGCACTCTCCAAACTTTTACTAGGTAGTTTTTCTGGCATGAATGCTATTTTTAATACTCTGATTGTAACTTGTCAGTTACGGGGGTGGTAGGGTTCTGCAGAATCTCATTTCATACGTATCTGATGAATTTATAAGTGTGCTGTAAAAAAACAAGAACCGTGATGGTATTAGTGTGATGAGTAACTTTTGATAGGTTTGAATCTTTTAGTTTTTTTGTAGCTTTTGTCTCTTTACTACATGGTGCTGCTTATTTTAGACCGAGATGGTGAAGATCATGAGGATGCTACATTACCTACCATTGCCACTGCCTGGGCAGCCTCTGAAAACATTTGCATACTCATTGACAAGAACATTGGCTTCAACGCTGTAGTGCAACCCTGTACTTTACTAGACGCACAAACCAGATGATTTTCAGCAATTTAATGTTGCCGCTTGGAAGTGACCTCCATCTATCCTCTTATCCCGGACAGGGCCACGGGGAGGCCTGGAGCATCCCAGGCAGCATAGGGCATACCCTGAATGGGATGACAGTCCATAGCAGGGCACTTTGCAATTGATGTATCGAGGGATTATTAAGAACACTTCGGCACTTATTTGACTTAACTCTGTTTGCCACTCTTTTGTATTTTAATTCTAATTCATGGTGTTGAGTGCACTTTCTTGGAAAAATGGATTTAAAGTGGTCAGTTTGTGTATACACCAAGTCTTTCTCTTCTCATAGTCACACCAGTGTTTCATTTCTGAATATTTAATATGCATTTATGTCTTGATGTCAGTTTTGGTTTGTATTAGATGGACGAAAGAAAAAAAAACACGAGTTGTTTCTTGATTACGATCAGAGGCTCAGGTCTTGTCAGGCTCTAAATAAGTTTAATCCATTCATTCCATTATTTAAGGTGTTATTAAATTACGCATTTGTACATGGGTGCTGTGTGTTTTTGTTTTTTCACATCCATACCTTTGAAATGCTGCTGGGACACCAATGTATGTATATATGCTGCTAGGCAAAATGTATCTTAACCATACCAATTAACCGCTTTTGATGTCGATATTAATCAGTGTTTCTCTTTTCTTTTCTTAAATAGAAATCTGTACATTTAAACATGGAGGCAGACCACACAACTCAAGATGACCCTCCTGAAGGCAATAAAAATGTAGAAAAAAGTGAAGGAAAGCAGAGGAAGCAGCTGCACATGGCAGTTTCGGTCCAGCTTCCAGTGATGCGCGGTGTTGATGCGTGTGGTAAAAAAATAGCCGAGAGCCATCAGAGAAACAAGGTGCAGACAGCCAGGAAATCTTTCAAGAAGCCACCTCTTAAGGGACATCAGAACCTGCAAGGGGCAAGCATCTCTGGAAAAATACTCAGGTTTAGCTGTTCCGAATGCAAGGGCGACGCAACGTTTAGTCCCAACGACTTATCCAAGCATTTTCAGGGAGTTCACCAGGGAAGCCTACCGACTTTTCCATGTGACATGTGTGGTTTTGTCACTCATGATTTCTCCAGCCTTCAGCGTCATCGGTTAGGGCACCGGGACACGTTTGTTAGGTGTGAGATCTGCAACGACAGCGTTCAGTACACTCTCCTGCAGCTCACCAGACACTTTAGCATGTACCACAGTCTGAATGGCCTCTACCGTTGTGAAAGATGCAAGTTTTCCACAAAGGACGTCGGGACAATTGTGCAGCACATACATCGACATAACGAGATTCAGTACAAATGCACTAAATGCAAACATGTGAGTTACACAAGTGTAGAGTTTCAGAAACATCTTTTGGTTCACTCTGGAAAATTTCCCTTCACTTGTCAGTTCTGCGACTACAGGGCTCCCCGAAAGGATTACGTTATTCGGCATATGAATTCCGTTCACTCTAAAGAGAAGAAAAGCAAGTGGCGAGTAAAGGCAGAAACCCCTAAAACACTAGTGAACTCATCACCAGGATTAAAGCTTCTGCTTACAAAGAATCCAGCTAGGGAAACTTGGATGTCTAAGAGGCTACATGCCTTATCTGGAGGTGGTTTCCTGGAAGAATACGGACGACTGTCCAATCCAGAAAAGACTTTGGAAGAGACCCAGCAATTCCTTGAGAGAACAGTTGCATCAGAGAAAGAGAGTAAGAAATGGATTAAGGCTCTTAAGACTGAACAACAATATGTTTCCCAAGCCATTCCTGCTTTGTCGCAGCCTAAGTTGGAGAGTGCCATTTCACCCAGTGCTGGATTTTTGAACCCCAGTAGCAATGGGCTCACTGTGCTCATGGTCAAAAATAAAATTTCAATTCCTCCCAATTGCACTACAAAAGTTATGGGGTTTAAGATGGTGGATGGCAAAAAACATTTAGTTCTCAAGGTTATACCCTCAGCAAAACAAGAGTCTGCTCCTAAAATGGCTTTGTCGTCATCTGCTGTGAAAGAAATGGACAGGCATACGTCAGAAGCGCCACTGACTGAGGAAAACAGTCCAGGCAGTACTGCTTATGGTGCGGAGCAAACAGGCAGCCAACTGAACTCCACCAGCTTTGGGTCCAGCAAGAGGGCATCACCTGTTGGCTTAGACTCTTCCATCGCACGAAACATTGGTGAAAACAGCTGTGTTGTATCAGCGTCCCCTCAACTGGTGCTACAGAAAAATGGTGAGGAGAAGCCTTCCAAGCCTATACAGACTGAGGATTCTAAAACTCTGACATTTTCAGGGGAGAAAAACAACGAGCAGTTACCTTTACCGCACAGGTCTACAAGTGGAGACGAGATGGCCAAAGGCAAAACTTCATCCAGTACGTTAGCCGATGCACTGAAACCAACTGATACTCAGTGTGAACAGAAACGTATAGCTGTAGACGAAATGCATTCATCTACTAATTCTGAAGAAAATCTTTCTGTTGAGAATGAAAGTAATTCTGACTTAAATTCTTCTAGCCAAGAAGTCTTCAGTTTTCACAATTATTCGAAGGACACGTCTAGTTTTTCTTCTGACTCGTCCCTACCTATCGAAGATGAGAGTTATACAGAGCTTCTGACAGGGGGGTCTAAGGCAAATGGTTCTAAAATAGAGTCTTTGGCTGATAGCGACCGGACAGCGCATGACTCATCCCTGCGTAGCGAACAGGACTGTTACGGTGATGAAATACCAGAACAGCTTCTGTCGAATTCTGATCCTTTGATGGAAAAAGTACCAGATAGTGAAATTGAAGTTGATGAATGTATTGCTACTGTAGAAGAAGAATCTAATGGTATGGATCACTTTCCAGGTGCGGCTTACCGGCCTGATGCCACACTCAAAAGTGCTTCTCAGAGGGAAGAGAAACAGTCTTTGCTTCTTGGCAGTAACACTGGCATGAATAAAGAGAGAGTGACAGGCACCGGTGATTTAGCTTCTGCCACTCAACATCTAATCCATGCCCCAGAAAAGGAACTCAATGGCTCCTGCTCACAGAAGGTACCTGGAAGTTTATCTAGCGCTTCCGCCTTGGGGCGGATACTGGAGGAGCATTCTGATGCTATTATTAGTCAGCAGCTTGAGAAGGAGAGGATTGGCACCACTGTGACCCATGATGCATTCAGACAACCTGGAACTTTGCGGATACTTCAGTCTTTTAATATGAAAGATGGTAAGCAACAGGTTTTTCTACAGACTGCGGAAAATAACTGCACCGTGCCTGTTGATGTACAAGGCGGTCCAGGATTTAAGATGATTTCAGAGTCTTCTGTTCCTACGGTTAATGTTTCTTGTCTGAAACCTGGAACTGAAAGACCAGGTAAGACGACGACAGCACTGGCTTTCACTCTGAATAACGGCAGAATAGGGAAAACTGCACGGGTTATGGGTGGCAAGGAAGCAGGTTGTGGTTTGATTAAAGTTGGGGAAGACAACCCAGCCCTTAATTGTGTACAGCAGGGCTCCAGCAGCAGTACCAGCCATTTACTTGTCAGCAGCTCACCTTTAAAAGGACCTTTGTTCTTGGCCAATCCTGCCCACTCTCTTCCCCGAGACCGGACTCTCAATGCACCGACATGCTTCTTGGTTCAGAGACCACTACCTGTAGTGGCAGCTGTCGCAAGGCCCAGTGGAGAGACTGTCAGCCAAGGTCTCCAGAATCAAGCGGCGAGGCCTATGTTGGCAGTACCAGTAAATTCTCAAGACCAAGCCACTATTTTACAAGCAGGCCGTCAAGCTTTTATTCTTAGGTACGTGTCTCCAACTAAGTCGGGGATACCCCTGAGCAGCCCAGAAGGAAAACCCACGAGTCAAAAGCAACCAAATGACAGCGGAAGCAATAGGGTTCTTCTTAAGATTGTTAAGAATCTCTCTGACAGGGGCCATCCCTGCAGCAGTGGAGATCTGAATAACAGTGTAGCAACGCATGCTGCAGCTAATCAGCCCATTTTTCTGGCTACTGGTGCTTTGCAGTCGCCTTATGTTCTGTTGTCACCGAACCAATCCAATGTGACTGTTTCCACAGGAATAAAAACCTCAGGATCGTCGCAAGCCCCCATGCATGCACCGGTTACTGTTTCCCACCTGCAGAAATTATCTTCCGCTACCATACAGGGAAAAGCCGGCGATAAGAACGGTGGTACGGGGTTGAATAACAAACTCAAGCGAGTCCGCCTCCCTCCCCCAGGATCCAATCATCAGTCGGTCAAAAGAAAGAGGAAGAGGAAATCCCAGACCCCAAATTCTCCGGAGCCTTCACATAAAGCGAAACGGCGCTCTGGCAAAAAAAGTAAAGAGAGGGATGCTTTACCTGGTGCTGATCCTTGGAAGCCAGTGCCCAAGGATGCCGAGAGAACGTTGAGACTTTCCCCCTTCTGTCCTGCACAGCTCATTAAATGTCCACGGCGAAACCAGCCCGTCATAGTGCTCAATCACCCTGACGTGGACATCCCTGAGGTAGCCAACATCATGAGAACAATCAACAAGTACAAGGGAGAGGTCCTGAAGGTGGCCTTGTCCCAAAGAACTGTCGATGCCCTATCGGAGTTGAGCGGTGGCGCATTTAAAAATGGCTACTCGGTATCGTACCACGCTTCACGTAGTCGTCAAGGCCGCATGGAGAATACAGCAAGAGAAAGATTTATTCTAAAGCTGAAATTAAAAAAGACCAGCAGGAATAAGTACAAGGTTGTGAGAACTACCTCTGACTCTACTGAGCGATCATCATCGTTCAGCTGCTGGTTTTGTGGTCGAATGTTTGACAACCAAGAGGAGTGGATAGGCCATGGCCAGCGACATCTCATGGAAGCAACCAGAGACTGGAATAAGTTGTTTTAAACCATGTCCAATGTGGGTAGTTGCAAAGCATTACATGTAGGTTTTAAATTACTAGCTAGGGGATATTTCAATCTAGTCCATTGAGTGTAACGTAAAAGGCTTTAGAAGTCATAACGTAATCCGGTATAGCTGAAATTGACAAAACGATCCCGATTCTTTCACTCTTGAATCCTGTGATATTAAAAATATTTTTTATTTCTTTCATCAGAGTAGTAAGAAGTTCTCCATTTCGTATGCTAGGGTCTTTTGTATGTATGGTACAGTTTAAAACCAAACTCAGAAAGGATTTTTATGTATATATTGGACTGAAATGTGAAAAATAGAAGGCGTTGCACATAGTGTATATAAAGGTGGGCTGCTGGTGCTTCTTGAGCACATGGACAGTCATGTTAAATCTTGACGTGCGTCTGTTTCTGCACTGGCCAAATATCGGTTTTGAAAATGAAAGACAAGAATTCTCACCCTGGAGACATGGTGTTTTTGCCCAGACGTACAGTAGCATTTTTAATATTTTACTCGTGCTACAACTGCGTAATATACACGGATGAACTCAGGTGACTCCCCCCCTCCTCGAAATCAACAGTCTAACATTGTACCATTGCAGACACCATGTGATCTCATCGTTGATGTTTCAAAAGCTTTTCTTTCAGGGGAGCGCAGGATGTGTTCATGTATTTTTAGTTTTTTTTTTTTTTTACCCTTGTAAGACAAACTGATATCTTTGTCTATCAAAATGACATTATAGCATTATAGTTGTACATTATTCTTTAGTTTCTATTTCTGGCATATTGTCAGAAGTTCTCACCATGACAAGGTAACAGAGTTTACGGGTATATATATATATATATATATATTCATACTAATAGGTTCTCTATATTTGAAATGCAAATATCCTTTGTGTGTAACAATTCCTGTGGAAAGAATTTTCAAAAGCTGTTTCATTCAACAGGCGGTTTTGCATCACTTTTTCTTTCTGTTGGTTTCCCCCTGCCTCAAGTTATTTTTAATGTTGTTGTGTATCTCTCCAATAGTTAAAAAGTATGACCCTCAAGCATAGCGTAATCCAGTTGCCTATTGAAAATGATTGTTCGAGCAAGAATTTTAGATTGAAAATTCTTCATGGTGCGCTTCTGGAAGAGAAACTCAGTATATTTGTGTGTGCCGAAGATCGAACACTTGCAAGGCAGCCGTCTCCTTTTCGTATTTGTAGATTGTAACCATTTTTGTGTTTTCCAGGCACCCCCCCATTTCAAATTAGCTTGTTTTCACAGCAGAATTTGAAATAAGAAAATGAATAATTGTATACAGCAATTTAAATCTTTTAAAAGTCATTCTTGACTTATTGAACAGATGATTTGATGTACATAACTTGGCATGTGATATTTTGTGCCTAGTAAAATTTATTTTTATTAAGCTGAAATTAATCCCTTCAATCTTCAACTTCAAAACAGGAATAGCCTATAAAAGGTTTCGTTTTTGCACTAGGAAAGAATGACAGCGTTTCATCACACAATAAATGGTCTCAGCATCTTGTGCTTGCTTGTAAATATCTGGTATTCTTCGTAAGCCATGTTGATTTTAAAAAAAAACCAAAAAAAACCAAAAAAAAAAACGTGTTAATGCGGTCTGGTCTGGGGAATTGCAGGTAGGTCATTGAAAGTGTTGTTCTGGACAGCCACAGATTTGGGGACTGCCAAATGATCTCTCTTCTCATTGGCATTTACATACCTACGAAGTTTGTTTATTACTAGTGCATTGCATTGCCACTCCAAATACTTTTGACTGTAAATAACTAATGTTCTGTTTGGTCACATGACCTTGTATCCTTTAGTCAGCACAGCACTGGACAACCAAATACCATTTATATTTTTGTTGGCTACCTTGAAAAAGAAATCACCCTCTGAAACTTTATTCTTTGCGTATGGGGGTGATGGGTTCCATAAAGCTGTTTGAAAACGTCTTTTTTTTTTTTTTTTTTTTTTTAACACAAAGTGCCTGAATAGCTCTGTTACAGATTGACACTATATTGTACTGTATATCTCCTTGGTGGCATTCATGTGTTCAAGCAGATTTGTAATAAATGTAAATACTTTGAGAACAAGACAACCTATATTTCTGTTGTCTTTGATTGTTCTATAAATTTTTTTTCTCCACTTTTTTTACTTGTATGGACATCGTGTCTTGTACATTTAAGCCTGAATATGACTTGCATTCAAATCAAAAAATATATTTAACACTCCCAGATTTTACTCTGTTTTAAAGGTCAGATAGAGAGACTCTTACATTTTGACAACCATATTCAAACCATGCTACATATAAAAAAGAGCATTTATTTTTGTCATAAAATATGTAACAACTGTAGACCTTACAATGAGCAGATCTGAACACTTTTTTTTCCTAAGGGATTTGCATGATAGTCTTTCCCCTAGAAAATTTGAATATTTTGTCTACAAATGTACAAAAGCATCTTTTCTGTAGGCTTCAGCTGACATGGAGAATTATTGTGGTATTTGTGCCTGCCCAAGGTTTCGTCTAGCTGATAAAATTTAAGCAGCTAATTTTGTTTCTACGTGGTCTTAAGACATTGGTCGTGTCCATTAATGTCTATTTTCCCCTACCTTTTCACAGAGTGCAGCTTAAAAACTTTTACGGTGCTTATTTGAGTTGAGAGAGCAGTGTGGACAGCTTCGTCAGGGTGTCACGGCGTGGCAGAGCTTGGTGCAGTCCTTGGTGTTATTCTGGCTGTCGATCAGAACCAGGGCTTTCTTCTGGTGATTTTCAATGATGCTGTTGATGGTGCTAAAGCGCTAGGGTTGGAAGATTGAGAGAACAGTGTCGTTTTTTTTTTTTTTTTTCTTTTCTCCACTAAAGTACCTTCCTATTGTCTGTCTTGATCTTGGCAGGCAAATTCACTGCCCATCCAATTCTTACTTTTTCTTTTTTCAGTACAAGTGCATTTTTTCTTACCAGATTCAACACTGGAGGACTTGTTACTAGAAATAAGCCACGGTTTAATTTGTCATTCCCGATGAAATATGTCTTGCTGACGTTTGTGTGATTTCTCTGTCTTTTGACATATAAGGTGACCAGTAAATTGTGGAGGTGCACTTTAACATCAAGCAGAACACAGATGCCTAGAGAAAGAACTGCATCATTTCTGAAACAGACCCTTCATGTAAGTTTGGAAATATAAGAACAGTATTTTTGTTCACCTCCTCTCCTTTTTTTTCTCTTCCCAGAGCATATTGATTTGAAGACTCGATGAATCGTATTGGGATGTTGTAGACTCTGTTTTTATACAACACCACCAAAGTGTAGGGTTGCTGAGCATCCTGGCCAGAACTGTTTCTCACTAGGAAGGACCCATCCTGATAGGACGAAATATTAACGGACCTCAATTCACAAAATCACGTCCCAGTCCATTTGAAACTCTGCAGGCACAGCATAAGTCTGTCAAATTGGGCGAGGGCTAATTTAAATGCAAGGTCTTTGTTGAAATGAAACAAGCAATCAGGTGGATTTAGATGTCTTCAAAACCCAACCAATCTGATATGCAGGCAAATTAATTAACAGAATAATAATAAAAGAAGCAATTTTTTTTTTCGTTAGACTGAACAGCTTCTACCTTATTCACATGCATCAACGCATCCTCTGCAGTCTTGCGGTCGCAGGCACCTGCATACCAGGTTTTTTGGTAGACGCCTGCCTCCTGAGATGAGAGAGGTCATTTTTTTTTTTACCTCATGTTGTGTGTGCTGCCTGTTTCTTCAAAAAAATGTGAAATTTCTGGTGTTTAGGGCAAGCGCTCAATTCTGATCTCAAAATCGTTAATTTTATTACCCGAGTTTTTTATGATCATGTCATATTCAGGTGATAATTATGCATTCGCGTAACATATCTGCCAGCAGAATATCTTGCGGATATGCTCAACTGTACAAACCAGAGAACTTTTGTGTTAACCGGTACAATGAAGAAACAGCCATGGAATTGGGTAACCACAATAATGATTTACCTGATGTGACAATGCTTACTATAACTTTTAACGAGGATATGGCAAGACTGTAGAGGCACAGCGCTGATGCAGGAAAGCTCACCTTTTCTTCTGTGGTAGTCCGTCTTTGGGGGGGGGGCTTATTCTTTCTGTGCACGAGGAACGCTGATGCAGAGGGAAAACGGGAAATGCGAAGATGAAGTGGCTAAATGATTGTGTTGAATGCTGCGTTGGTATGAAGAGGCGGTGGTAGAGGTTAAGCCGGTAAAAACAACCAACAGGGCATACTGTGTTTAGAACATCAGTTAACTTACTGTGCGAAACACTCTGTGGGGATGAGCCTGCCCTATGGAGAGAGAGAGAGGGAGATAGATTTTACGTATAGTCAGCAAGGATTCTGACCATGCCTGGTGTTAATGGCAAGGTTAGGTATGAGTGTACTTTATTATATGACATGCATTCAAAAATTTACCTTCCATCTGTGATGCTACGGGGAGGAGATGCAGCATGCCTTGGCTGTACATTACGTGTCAGAGGTGTGGCTATGGAATAAAGTATAGGACAGATACAGCTTGCGTAATAAATATAGTGATGCACATACTGAGTCTCCCTACAGCAGCTACTGCATGCGGAAAAATATGTTTAAACAGAGGTACTGGAGTTCGTAAATGTTTGCTATAATATTAAATTCCGTTTTTACCTTCGTTCTCCATATCTCGTTTCACAAGTTTCTGCCAAAAGATTGAACAAATCAGCACATGGATCTGTGTCGTGCGTGGATGTGTGTTAGTACTTTTCAGACATTACCGGCTTCTGTGGTATATTTGGTTTCTTTCTATAAAAAAAAAAAGGGAAATTAATCTGAGGAATTCATCTCATTGGTACCTGACTGTTTCAGTAATTCTCAGGTCAGAATATCACAGAGAAAGGTAAACACAGTGAAGAACGCTCACCTTTCCCTCGGCCGTGGAATCGGAGCTTTTGGTGAAGGCAAAGCAGGCTTGTCCTGCTTGGAACATTTGTCTCGGGGTGGGCAGTTCGTTTCCATATGTCCTAGACATTACATATTTCATAAATTAGCATATTTCTGAGGTTAAAAATACACTGATCTTGCCAAAGCTATATGCTCGAAGACTTGATTTTACAATGTACTCCTTTTTTCATGGCGATCAGAGCTTGCTTTTCCTGACTGTTTGGGGCTAATTGAGCCGCTAATACAAACCACTGTTTAAGGGTTATTTTACTGGTGCAGTTATTTCAATTAACTAAAACTGGTTTCTGCCACAAGTAATCAGAGCATGTTAATCACTCTCAAATCACCTGCAACTGTCCTTGTAAAATACGTGAAATGCAAGCCATCTTGAAAGTGACCCTTTTCTCAGCATATCCTTCTTGCACTGATACAGTGTCTTATCAGTATCGTACAGCATTGTGAATTTGCTGCGTGTGATTTTTATGTTGTTAAGGGTGTTACTGCCGGGGATGAATGAAGCTGTCTGTCTGTCTGTCTGTCTGTCACACAGAGGCATATATGAGGCATTGTTCATTTCAGCTGAGGAATTGCTTTCCAGACTGACTAATAAAATGTATTAATCATAACTGACTCTCCGCATTAAAAAGCTTGAATCTTTATCAGTCATTAACATCTAACTTTCTGTTCTTTTCTGCCTCAAGCTTGAATGCTTAAACAGATATTAGAATGCAGTTAGTGCTAATAACATGGGCAATACATTCATTTGACATGTACGTTAACATACGTTCATCTGTGTCGCAGATTTCATATTCCTCCTCATTACTAGGTTCCTGAGAAAAGAACCACAGTATACATTACATTTAGGGCAACCAGTGTCAGTCTTTTCAGTGGACAAATTTGTAACATGGGATTGCAATTAGGGCTAGTTTAAACTACAAGTTTGTGAAAAATGTGTACCGATCCAATGGAAGGGGTGAGTGTCCCTGTAATATTACTGGACTAGTGGAAGGGGCGAGTATCGCTTTAATATTACTTACTGGACTAGTGAAATTGGGTGAGTATCACTTTAATATTACTTACTGGACTAGTGGAAGGGGTGAGTATCGCTTTAATATTACTTACTGGAATAGTGGGTGGTGCCTTAGAATGAATTCTTGAGGAAAAAAAGGAGGATTGTAACTTTAATAATTCAATGTTTAGCTTACATATTTATGCAGTTGCATTTCATCTGAATTAGAATAGGTTTCAATATATCAGACATACTGAAATTATTCAAATTATGTAATGTTTAAATTAAGGTACTATAGGTACATGTGCATTCAAACCAAGATCCCCTCTGACACATAAACATCGGCAATCTTTGGAAATAAATAACCTGTATGCAACCTTTATTCACAAAAGTAAGAAATATATCTATTAAAATAAAATGACATAATGAATGTCCTATATATACCGTGAGAGTAATTGTTTCACGTAAGATTATGCAATGCCTGTCATACCTTGGACTGGCTACAGGTGGCAGACTTGCAGCACAGTTTCTTAGTTATAAAAAAAACCATGCCGAAACACATTATAAATAGCTATTCTTTTGTCTTTACTGTTGTGAATAACATTGCGAATAAGTTGATATATTGAGTTGATGAAATGTGAGGGCAGTTTCTAAGGTGCTGTTCACTCTAAGATTTCAACCCAAAAAGAGTTATGTATTGCAGACAATTGAAAACTGTAAATTAATTAGGCGAATATAAATGTGTGGTATGCACACAATACAAAATTAAGTATATTTCCACAATGCACATGACCTCAATTTACATATAGAGAAGTCCGCTTGAAGACCTAAATAAATAATTCACCTCAGAAAGCTTCCTGTTTTCCAGATTAATTCACGCATCAAATTTAAATGCGTGCGCTTGTTAGTGTCTACAAGGGCAGTCTTAATACGCTCGCCCGATGTTAGGGCAATGTTTTTCTGATTGTAAACTTGTGCAATGTGCAATGCCACACACGCTGAACTGGTCGCACTGAACTCAGGGTGCTCCTCTGATAGACTCCTTGCAAAGCAAATTACTTTCTTTATACAAAACCAATCACTTTCCCCCCGTTTCGTCAGCTACAACACATTGGAAGTCTTCTACCGATCTCTCGATTATTGCGGTGATGAGCACAGATCGGCAGAAGACCAGATTAAATAAAATCCTTCCTCCATTGTTCACCGCTGCTAAGCTTCTGTTTGCGGTGTATGACTTTGCTTACAGTCGTCTGAAAAATTAGGACACCCCATGAAATATTTACTTCTTTATCAAGAACGATCAACATATCAATATTTGATTTCCTTTTAAATTTTATATATATATATATATATATATATATATAAAGGTGATGTAATTGCATCACTTTTGCAAAAACAACAACAAATTCACTTATTTAACAAAATAAATTAAAGATGCCAATTCCTACTGAGGAAAAAGTTAGTATACCCTATGCCCTTCGGCTGAAATAACCTCAGTGAGACGTTTCCTATAACCATCTTCCAGTCTCTGACATCCACTGGCAGAAAGTTTTCTCCACTCCTCAATGCAGAATTCTTTCAGCTGTGTGATGTTTGAGGGGTTTCTTGCACGCGCAGCCTCTCAATAGAATTAAGTTCCAGGTATTCACTCGGCCATTTCAGAACTCCCCGTTTCTTCCTTTTGAGCCGTCCTTTGGTGGATTTACTGGAATGTTTTGGGTCATTGTCATGTTGCATGGTCCACTGCCGCTTCAGCTTCAGTTTTTGGACAGATGGTCTCACATTTTCCCTCACGCACCCTCTGATACAGTGAATAATTCATAGTGGCTTCTATGATGGTGAGCTGGCCAGGCCCTGCTGCAGCAAAGCAGCCCCAAACCATGACATTTCCCCCGCCATGCTTCACGGTTGGTATGAGGTACTTTTGCTCAAATGCTGTCTTTGGTTTACAGCAAACATGTCCACTGTTACTGTGTTTAAATAATTCAATTTTAGATTCATCTGTCCAAAATACATTCTTCAGGAAGTCCCAGTCTTTGTCTAGGTGATCTCTGGCAAACTTCAGTCTTGCTCTGATGTTTTTTTTTGACAGCAAGTGTTTCCTCCTTGCACATCTTCCATGAAGATCAAACTTGTGCAGTCTCTTTCTGATGGTAGATGCATGCACTTTGACGTCAACTGTGGCAAGAGATCTCTGTAGGTCCCATGATGACATTTCAGGATTGTTGGAGCCTTCTTTAAGCATTGTGCGGTCTGCTCTTGGGGTGAACTTGCTAGGACGGCCTGACCTGGCCATGGTGGTAGTTGTTTTAAATGTTCACCATTTGTAAATTACTTTCCGGACAGTGGAATGGCTGATTTCAAATTCTTTTGAGATCTTTTTATATCCCTTCCCTGATTCATATGCATCTATAATCTTCTTCCTGAAGGCCTCAGCGAGCTCTTTGGATGTCACCATGGTGATACCACTCACTTCAACAATCAAGAGCAAACTAAATGTCTGAGGCTTAAATAAGACAGGCTCCTTCAAAATGCTCTGTAACAATGTTCTAATCATTTGCACCTGATGTGGTGCACTGGAATCTAATTTTAGGCATTTTAAGTAGCAATAATGTGGGGGTATCCTAACTTTTTCCTCACAAGAAATTGCTTTTTGATTAATTACATTTTTATAAACCATTTTTAAAAGACATTTCTTCAGTTTTGTTTAGTTATATTACCTTAACCTCTCAATATTGTTGAAATAAAGATCAAACGTCCATATGTTAAAAAAGAAACGAGTTTTTATGGGGTGTCCTCATTTTTTCACAGGACTGTATGTTGCAGTCATAGTTTAATCTGTCAATAATTTCCTACACCAGATCATCTTGTTAGTTAACGACTGGGTATTTGTTGACTGATTTTATTTTTTAAATTAAAGGTGCTCAAATCTAGTGATTTAATATTCCAGCATGTACTGGTTTTTGCCCAGCCTGAACCGTTAATTGATTTCATATTAAGTAATTATTTGGATGGTTAATTATGTCTTCTGATATTGCAGGTCCTAGCCAGGCATTATTTATATACTCTAAATTCTGCTGGACTAAGACAGCACAAAAAAAGTGTATTTTTTTGTGATGGGACATTAATCTGAGTTCTCTACATGTAATCCACAGAAATACATTTGGTCTACATATAACTGACATATAACTCATTGCAATTTGTTCAATTAATAAGCGAAATCTACTGACCTGCTTTGTAATGCATGTGATTCATTTTCCTTCAAAAAGAAAGGACAACATTACAAAGAAGAACTGGTTTATACTGAAATTATACCACACTCATCACTCACATTGAGTAGTATGATGGACTGCATGCATTTTTATGTCGTGTGACAGATGGCTTGCAGGGGACTGGCTGGGATATGTTTTGTGAGACACCGAGGGACTCGGCTACTCTCTCAGAATGTATCGTTATAATTCCCACAAAAACAATGTGTGAGTATGTAAGTAAGTCTGGACAGCGCAGTAAAGGGAGAAAAGCTGCAATGTAAGCTTCTGAAGACCCACTCTGAGGTAGCGTGAAGAAGGATGAAGAAAATTACTGGCTACATGCGGACCAATCAGAAGTGGTGGTGGTGGTGGTGGTGGGGGGGATTCAGACAAGGCCAAGGAGTTAAACAGCATCTAGAGGCTAGAACGGCCCCCTCTTAATTTACTGTGTATTGATGTTTTTTTTTACTATATGTATTGTCCTTATACCAATGTTCCACGTGTCGCTGTGGTACAAGAAGATCCTGTTTGTGATTGATGAAGTCAGTCAGTCAGCCAGCCAGCCAGCCAGCCAGCCAGCCAGCCAGTCAGTCCTTCTGCCTGTCACACCATCCATCCATCCATCCATGCATCATTTCAAGTGAATCAGGAAATGCGGGTGTTTTTCTCAGAACTCACCTCCAAGTCTGGTACTTCATAAACATCTGTATAATTGGGTATCAAAACAGTGGGAAAAGCCATCTTTATAAAATTGCATGCTTTTCATTGATCTGCAGCATATTGTTAAGAGCTCTGACTGTATTAACTGTATTAGCAAAACTAAACGAGAGCTCTATTTCCATGACAACGGACATTCTCGGTTTCAGTTCTAAGCTAACATATATGGAAACAAACATCTGCCTGTAGCTTGACGAGGCTATAGTTCAGTGACTCAAACCTGGACTGTGTGGCCGTTCGGCTGCTTCAGAGGGGACTGGGGGACGTCGCCCCTTCGCTTTAGCTCCACGGGCATCTGCAAGGTGGGAGGACGTTTCATATACTGTATATTCAGGAATATCATACATATTTATCATTCGCATTAATGTTCCTGACTGGGCTTGATACCTGGGCAGATGCATATTGTCATTTTTAAAACGTCGTCTATAAAGGAATGTTTGCGTAACAAAACATCCTCATTATATTATATTGTAATAAAGGTACACCTGCTCGTAAATGCCAACAGCCCGATACTCAGTGTGAGAATCGTGTGGCTGAAGAGCACGCAGAGAGGACCATGAGGTTTAGATGCTGTGGGCAATACGAATCTCGGGGACCCTGAATGTCGTGTGATTGTTGGTGCCAGCATCTCAGAAACAGCCACCATACTATAGCGTGTCTAGAGTTTACAGAGGATGGGCGATAACTAAAACGGATCCCTTCATTGGCAGTTCTGACGACAGAAATTCTGTGTTAATTGAGAAGTCAGAGGAGAAATGGCCAGACTCATAAAAGCCGACAGGAAGTGTTAAAAGTTTTCAGCACCTTGTTTAAAGAATTCAGGCTGTTTTGCAGGCAGAAAAGGTCCTACCGAGCACTAGGCAGGTGGATGGAATAAAGGTGTTGTCTACGTGTAATTTCATGTTCCCAAAAAAAAACACAAGAATAACAGTCTGTAAAAAGGGTTCCTTTTTCACGAACCGAAGGGAAATACAATGGAACAATTTTATAAATAACTGTATAAAATCTGTACATATTTAAATCTCATCTTAACTTTCATATATCCATCCCAGTTCGTTACCTGAAACAGGATCCTCACTTGGATCAATATAATTATCATCCTCATCCTCGGGTTTAATATAGTCCTCCTAAAACACAAAAGACATCATAAACACAAAATTCTGTACCCCGTTAGACCTTCAGGCGTTGACATAGGTACGTTTTGATTTGGTAAATATGTCAATTTATGTATAATAAATTCATTTTCAACAAAATTTTTGTGAATACAGTTGCAGGATAGGGTAAATTACAGCATGAAGGAGATATTGTAGTTATTCTTGTATTCATCCATTTAACCTTCATGGTAATAACATATTTAAAAATGGATGCCTCCTGGATGGAAAACAATTTTTTTTTTTAGTGTAATGTTAAATATATAGTTATATGCCTGAGAAAATTTCTAATAAATCCCAGTTGCTAGTTTAATAACAAACTGGAAATGATAGTCTTCTTCTTATTTCATTAAAATATCAGTGATCCTATACAGAGTCCATAGGTAATACTGAGGCAGCCAACACCCCGGACAGAATTTCAACCCAGAGCAGAAATCAGCACCATAACTTGTGACTTTAGGCCGTATAAGAGCTAATAGTTCAACAGTGAGCAGAGAAAAAGCTTTGGATTACATCATTCATGATGACCTGAGATGGAAGGCTGGGTTTTCTTGGGGGCGGAGCCTGCCTTCTGTGGCCGCTGTGTTGGCTGTCTAGGGTACAGAGACAATTTGACACCACGATATCATGGCCTGCAACTTCATCATATATTAGCTGCCAAGTCAGAGAAAGGTTTGAATTTGCTTGTAAGCGAAAGGCAAATGAATCGAAATTTATCAAAAATGTCCAGGCTGAGACCACTACCACCATTCAGTAGAAGGTTTGGGATGTTGATAGTATATGATGCTGACTACAGCGAGGTAATGGCACATAACACAAGATTATTGTAAGATGGCAGTACGGCTATGGTACTATATTTCAATATTACCACTGAATCTGCAATATCACGTTCATTTTGTGGTACAGGTCAAGCTAAAAGTAGCTTCAGGAATCAGTTGATTTGGTTTGATTCATAGCATTAGAGAGTTAAAGAGGAAGGCCGTGCCTTCTTCCGGATGTGAAAAGTAATGAGTGGTGTGGACTTATAACGAGGTACTGATTGGTCGTTTTGAACTGGTACTGCGGAGCGGCTATCGTTTACCTATATATTCTCCCTTCGGAAAATATGTAGGTGCAGCAGACACGAATGCTCTCTTGGAGCACTCAGAGGGTGGCGGTTCATAACTGTCATCTCGATGCTGCTGAGGATCCTCATATGCGTCGCTGTCCTACAAAGGGCACAGGCGTTAGCACAGCTGGTGCTGAGAACCCGTAGCTAAACTCCCCGGGGAACGCATGCAGTTCAGTCTGTTCTCACTTATCGCATCGGCAGCCTTCTCAAATTTAGTCACGTTCCATGACGCCGGAGAAAACTCAGGTTTGTTTTTACGTTCACGACTCACTTGCACGTTTCTCGGACCCATTTCTGTATCACCTGATGTCATAACATGACTGTGAGGAATGATACTTAAGAAAACACAAGGTTACCTTATCATTCTTTAAGGAACATAGAAACAAAGCTCACCGATTACAGGCAGAAAAGTAGGGCAGCTTGTTTTGGTATGGATATATTGATAGATTATATACAGCATATATATATTATTATCATTATATATCGACAGGTTGTGTCTTAACCACCATACCAATCATTTCAACATTCAAACCGCTCAGATAGAAATGACTGTTATGAAAAAAACTGACTGAGGCAAATTAAAGGCACCAAAACAAAGAAACATTCGGTGAGATTACATGATGGTGCTGTTTCTCGAATACGTGTCCTCTTTACGATTTCATGTTTGAACTGATCCTTCGTCTCTGCATTGTCACTTTGTTTCGACTATATTAACCGTGTTTACGAAGCCACTTCCCCCTGTTTCTTGCATAATCAAGTGCAGTACGCTTGAAGTATACGTGTGAGGCGCTCTTTTCTGTGTATCGTATATCCACATAGAGCGGGGTGTGTCGACTTACAAACTCTGACCCTGACCACTGATCTCCATCCAGGTCGTCATCTACAAACGAAAAGCAAAAATATATCAATAAATCCCTTACTGTGAAATTTCACCAGCACATTGTTTGTGTGTTATTAATAAAGCTTGGTAATGTTTCTTAATAGCATATGCCATTTCTTGAATTTTACAAGTTGCAACACTCTTTTTTTGTCATTCATACACACTGATGTGTATATGTTTGGTTTGAATAAATGCCATTTTTGAGAAAGAAACTCGTACACATACACACACTAACGCAAACAATCATCCACTATAGGCAGTGTAGAGCCTAACTGCATGTCTTTGGACTGCAGGAGGAAACCAGAGTACCCGGTGGAACCACAGAGCATGGGGGTACCATGCTAACCCTGACACCCATACAGAACCCAGAAATGGTACGAGTGGTAATGTAATGTACATGTATTTAGACCAGTACAGCAATAATATAGTTTGCCGTTTCATGTTTCTCACCTTGATTGTAGTCTCTGTTAGGTACCTTGGGGGGTTGCTTCGATTTCAATCTGCATTTAAAAGATAAATTATTAACAATGAATAAGGCAGTTACTTGTGCCTATTTTGTAGCAGTGATAGATGTCCTGTCATTATGAGGGCAATAAACCTAATAATATATAAAAACATGAATCGTTTATTTTAATATTAATCCATTTAACTAATATATAAGTCATAGTTTTAATCATTTTCCTGACCTAAATCTGAATGAACGAACTACGAAATGGAAAAATGAGGGCAGATATTGCCCATGGCTGTCGGTGGCAAATCCTAACCTGTAATCCTAAACTGAAATCCTAATCCTAAAATGAAATCATGGAAACCAAACACATCGTTAAATGTGCTATACTAAACGCTGTCCAAAGCCTTATTTGGGAAGTATGAGTTCCAGCCTAAGCAGTTGGAAGATGGATGAACAGACAGTTATATTTGTGATCTCTCATAATACGTGGATTACGAGTTAAGTCATATGCTGAATAGCGATTTACTACGTCCAGCTGAAAAACCCTGTGTATGTACAGTGTATATGCCTTTGCCTGACTGTATCACAAGTGCTAATCATGTGACAGATGATATTAAGCAGGCAATTATGGAAAACAATAGCAATGGTCTAGAATAGAACAGGCACGCGGACAGAGATGCAGCTACACATTAAGGGAATTTATCTGAGCCACTGCTAGGTTATGCGGTCCAAGGTTGAATGCGTAATGAAGTCCAAACATACCGGTCCCATGTGTTTTTCCCAGTTTTCCGTATGAAAGCTGCTTGCTCATTCTGAAACCTTTATAATAAAAGCAGACATGAATTTATTTTTAGGTGCATTAATTAACAGTATTAAAAACGTCCACTATTAATTTACAAGTGTGAGTCAGTGCTAAATCCCCCTCACCCCCCGATACATCAGGAAGCGAGAGTGGAAAACATTTTGTCGATGGTAGCTTTGCATCTATTTTTAACCACTCTTGTTTGGCCCTTTAGTAGACACCTGTACTATCTGGTGTTATTAAATAGAAAAGAGGAATCTCCTGTTTGCAGGTTTTGTTTTCTGTCTTACGGTTTTCTTTCCTCAAGTAAATGTTTCTTCGGGTCTTTTCTTGAAATACCAGAGCTACAGTGACAACTAAAACTTGCACATCTCTTTTTTTCAATTAGTCCTAACTCTTCAAATCAGCAACAAATTAGCCAAGGGTGCCATGGGTTGGGGTTAAAAACAAGTGGCATATATTTTCTATTTCTGATTTTTATTTATTTACTTAAGTAGGACGATCACTACTAGTTGAATGATAATTGCAGCAATGGTGTCTCTGCACAACTGAATTAAAGGAAACTTACTTCTTTAGTCTGTTAACGATGCTTCCGTCATTTTTCTTTATATCCTGGACCATCTTTTGAAGCTGCCTGAGAAACACACAGGTCAATAATTAAAACTAACCATGTTAATATGTATAAACAAGAGCAACTTCTATTTGTATAATGTTTCCATTTGAACTTTTCCCACACTTTATGCCATGCCCACATCACGTCAATCACCCATCTAGTCACACCCAGTTGATTCATGACCCGCCTCCCCCAAAATCATAACGCACACCTGAAGCTCATCAGCTTGGCTACATGGCATGGTACTAAAGCACCTGCTTTTCGGTGAGTGTCCTGCCATTTTGATTGTTTGGTTCATGATCTGCTTTCTGCTCCTGCTTGCTTTTCCAGTTTTTGTGCCCTCTGTCCTGTGGATTGGGTTGTCTGCCTTGTACTCCCTGTGTTGACTTTGTTATTTTCTGCTGTGTTTCCACTCTGGCTGTATATCACGTTCTGGACTCGTTTGCCTTGTGTTTACCTCTGCCTTCAGTAGTTTTCAAGCCTTCGCCTGTTTGTGGACTACAATTCTGGCTTTTAAAACTCATTTCACCAGCACTTGGATCCCATCTAGTTATTACATTTCACTTCAAAACACAGCAGTAGATAACTTTTAAATGGTATGCAAAACAACATAATGCAATATCTGATATTACATTAGTCATTAAACACTTTGTAGCTAACTAACTTCACGTTCCAGTTTAATTCAATAATTTTCAAACTAACATACTTGATACATTTGCTGTTTTTTTTTTTTTTTAAAAAAAACTAATGCTACATCCTTTTCTACTTCAGCAGAAAATCAGTATTTAGAAGTGCTGCTGATTATTATATCCGGTATATAAATATCCCATATAGTATGTAGACTGCAGTGTTTACTTAATTTTACCATTCTTTGCATGTAACCAGTGATGCCCGCATTAAATCTAGATAAGAAGGTAACAATAACGCACACACATACAGATAATCGTACCTGGTGTTTTCAACACTTTATAATTTTAATATATACATATAGAATGGGGCTTGATTCTGACGATGGTGCATTTAATTGCATACACAGACAGAAAATTTACAGACGTATAATTATACCAGTATCAACACCAACATCAGCCTCGTAGTTACCCCCACCAGGCAAAACCCCGAAGGTGATTATTTACACTTCAGTTCAAATGGCAAAAAATATAAAAACGAATAAAATCACAACACTGCCAGATTATCCCAATTATATTACCATACAGGGCACACAAGTTTAACATTTCTTTTTAAAAGTATGATCTCAACTTTGAAGTATAAATATCACAAACACTAAATAAGCTGAGTTATATTATGAATAACGGACTTAAACTCCCTTTACGTATCTGAAAACACTCATCCCTACTAAACTAACCCTAACTAATAAACTAATCCTTACTGTAAAGTGTACTCACACCATGCAGCACAACACACGACGCGATGCCATTTTTGTGATTCACACATGGTTAGGCGAGCTTATGGTTTTCTCTCATACATGTAACTGCTGTTTAAAGTCAGTTATTACACGGTAGCATCGATCGTTAAGCATTCGGGACCGTTTCTTTAGCAAATCGTTATAAAGAACGTTATAAATATAGTGTATGCACTTATATGGTTGACTATGCGTATTAAATGTCAAATTCCGACAATATTTAAAAAAAAAAAAAAAAATGAAAGAAAAATACAAATCAAAACACAACTGCCGTGCTGGTCATTCAAATGAAAGGAAAGGTAATGAAAGCCGCCGTACCTGATTTTGTCGGCGGCGGGAGCGGCGATTTTGTTTAATTTGTCCATATTCTGATTAATTAAGACGTGGCTGTGGCCGTCCCCGTCCGGCGCTCGTCCACGGCGGCTTCTGCTCTTACTGAGATGTTCCATTGGAACTAGACGTTTCCTACAAGTAAACTTAAAACCGCCCACAAGAGCGCGGCCACCAGTCATAAAATATCGAATTTCATGTCGGTTTCCTGTGTGTCGTCGCATGACTCTGTGCCCCTCACTGTTAGTTATGAGAAGATTTCATTGCTTCACCAAATTTGGCACTATTTGTATATATATATATATATATACGTCAGCTACATCCATTTAATAGTTAAATCACTTGGGGTGGATAAAAATGAATGTTCAAGACGTGTTATTATAATGTCATTCGTGTGTACTGTAGTATTTGCCGTTTATCAACCAAGAAGAAAAGGCACGGTTCTCCTTTTTAACTTTCCATGCAAGGCCACAAAGCTAATAGGAAAATTTCACAATAATGAGTCTAGTATCTCACACACAGTTTAAGCTATACCTTGCCCTACAGAAACCTGGAATTAAAATTGAGTCTGTTCAGATTCAACCTCAGTATCTTAAAAGTATTAACAACTTCACAGATGTTCATACCCTATTTGGTTCCCCAAACTAGACTGATAAAAATTTGCTTCGAGAGCAGTAAATAAATGGCAGACTTTGGCATGATAGCATTATTAACTTTGAAGTATTATGTGCCTCAATACATAAGAAAAATATCTTTTTACATTCGTAACATGTCAATGTTATAACATCTTTTATTTTTATTATCAGCAATGAATAAAAGGCATGAGGTATGAATTCATTTGTTTATGAAATTCTCTTGAACCTATGTGTGTTTTCAAACTGTGTGTGTTAATTTTTTTATATATAAATGACTAATAATCTAACAGCCTATGCAGTCACTGATTTTGTGTTGATTACAAGCATTGCTGATATAAGATATATGGATAGAGATTGGTCAAATAGAAATAGTACACGAACAAAGGGTAAGATCAGAAGTTCATTTTATATTAGGGTAATCTGACAGGGGGCCCAAGGCAGGGCTCCCCAGACACTGCCATTATGAAGGCACATAAGGAATGCAGCCTGTACTTTACATTTAAAGGTGGCCAAGTATAGGTTCTCATTCTGACTGCTGTGGGTGTTCTGGTACCATGTGATTTCTGGCCTCCTATCCTGACTAAAGTCTCATAGCAATTAAGGCTACTGTGATTGCTATATTGTATCGCAACACTGCATGCCTACCTGCCTTCATATTGGTCTTACGTCAGACAGCAATCCTCAGTGGGGCTTCATATTTTTTAGAAATCATTTTACATGCTGTGTAAGAGCCTTTGAAAGGTGCACAAAATTGTTGACTTCATTTAAACTTTACCTCCTGGGATCAATAGACTCTCTCTCTCTATCTGTCTGTCTGTCTAAAGTTGGCATTCCTTGTCCGTTTAATGCTACAGTATGGTACACTATATTGCCAAAAGTACGTGGTTTACTCTTGGATATTAGAATGGCACCTTCACTGCCTGTTTTTAAATCTTGTCTTAAAACATATTTTTATTCCTTAGCTTTTAGTTCAGTTTGAGATTTGTTTGGCTATTGTTTTAAGTTTTTTTATTGTTTTTGTCTTGTTGTGTTGCGTTGTCTTTTTGTGTTGTTTCACTGGTATATGGTCTGTACAGCACTTTGGGTTCAAGGCCTGGTGTTTTAAAAGTGCTTTATAAATAAACTTGACTTGACACCTAATTTGGATTTCCTCTCGTTTTGGAAAGATTGGCCCTCCTGGCTATGACTTGTGATTAAAGCCTTTTCCGCACTTGGGTCCTTTTTCCCACGCAGTCATTACACCGCTTCACCACGAGTCGTTCAGTTGCCAGTGTTTGTTGCTGGAGATTACATGACTGTCATTACTTATACACCGGTGTCAGCAATGAGTATGGCTTAATTAGCCAGACTGACAGTACGTGAATAGCCGTATTAATTGGTGTCCACGTGCTTTTGGCCATATAGCGTTTGCTCGAGTTGACTGATTTAATGTCATGGTTTGACATTTATGTCTGACCCTGCAACATCAGATCTACTTATACCTATTACTCACACAAATATATTGCTAAATGGAAACAACTCGACAAACATGGCTGTGCTTGCCGCAGATCTGCCTGACTGCTCAAGTGGTCCATTAAACTGTTTATCCTGAATACAAACAGGTGCAAGGAGACATAAAAGGGCAAGAGATGGAGTGAAAGTGGGATGGGCCACATTTAAGCAGAACTGTCAGAAAAGGAAGTACCTGTAAATACCCCTCCAGACACGAGGGACCCAGACGAATACATCTAGTATTCAGTATTCACTTGCTTCTATTTGTGATTGTATAAGGGACATCAACTTCCTCCTCGTGTATTGCTGACACGCTCGCTTTGGCTTGCATCGATGCCACTGTTTCTTATAGTGGCGGAGGTGCTGGGGACCGAGACACTTTGTACCCAGATGGGGAGTTACATCATCCCGATAAATGACGCTGCAATCGAGTTACGAAATTGCACTTTACCGCGTTAAGAGAAAGCATTAAATATGTAACATAAAAAAAAAAAAAAGAAAACTGGATTGACGTTTTCTTGCATTTATTTTGCGTAGTTGACACTTTTAACCGAAAGAATTTACAACACACAGTTGGATGGGTTACTGAAGCAAGTTAGGTTAAGTACCTTGTTCAAAGGCACTGGAGCGAGAGTCTCCTGAGGCTATAACAGGAACTGCTGTATTATAAATGTAACATCCTGTCCTCTACTGCTTAGTTTCTCTGTCAGGACCTTATTTTGCACTGGCGGAGAACGCGACGCAAAGTTGTTTTGCTAATTTCATACCAGCGCATGCATCAATTTCACGCCAAGCGAGCACGTTTTTAAAATAAGAAATGATGTTGCAAGCGTTTCCCTTTCGTAGGTGAGGTGTGGCTGGGCGCATTGTCGGGCCGAAATGACATTGCTCCTTGGACCAGCAAAAACCACGTCTAAACTCGGTGGCCTATTATTAAACCATATTTAATTGGCGCATTTTAAAAACGTGCGGAAGCACGACACAGGTGCGTGCTCAAAGTGCGCTAATGGTTTTTTGTTATTTTATTTTATTTCATATACGTTTTATTATAGAGTACAACTGATCCTTAAACGTAATCATACTGTTTAATGAAACACCAAAATATATATCTATCTACTAAGTAAAGAATAAACCGTATCATTAAAAAATCATTCAAGTTCATTATCAGAATTATGTATTGATGACAGGCTATTTGACCAATTGACACACATGGGTAATTAAACATACCAGACCGAAGGTGTTTGTTAGAACATTTTGCAAAAAGTGGAGGGCAGAAAAGTTAAATATAAGAATTGATTTCTAAAGTAGGCCTAATTTTGGAAATGTAAGTTAAACTAGGCATCATTACTTGAAATCCTTAATTAAGCATCAATACGTTTGCTTATATGTTCTTAACTTGCTCAGTCAAATGGAGTACCTTATAGGGGGAACAATCAGGAGGTGTCAGAGGCAGGGGAACCACCAGCCAAAGATAACCTACCTGGGCTATAGTGAGGATGAGTGCCCCCGCAAACTGCGTATATCCCGCCAGACTGTAACAGACATCTACCATCTCCTGGCAGATGAGCTGGAGACAACTGCCTTCTCTCCCTATGTCATCCCCATTGCAGTGAAGGTAACCGCTGCGCTATACTTTTTTGTCAGTGGGTCATTCCAATATCCACTAAGTTTAACTGGAGGCATTTTGTCAATCTGCCCTAAGTTCGGCCATACATGCAGTCACATCGAGTCTAGTCTGACATGCAAATGACTTCATTCAATTCCCCATCACACCTGACAGACAAGAACAAGTTAGACAGGAGTTCCAGGCTAAGTATGGGTTTCCTGGGGTCCTGGGAGCGATAGATTGCACGCATGTGCAACTATGTGCCTCATCACAAAACGCATTAGTTTATGTGAACCGTAAGGGAACCCATTCCATCAACATCCAGATGATTTGTGATGTAAGGTTACATGTTTCTGCAAGTTATCCTGGATCAAGCCAGGACTCCTTCGTACTGGCCAACTCTGTCATTCCTGCAGTCTTTCAGGGGGACCCTCCTCTGGAGGGGTGGCCGTTAGGAGACAATGGCTATCCATTAAAAACATGGCTGATAACACCGCTGATAACAAATGCGTTTCAGATGTTTAGATAAGTCTGGTGGGACATTACAATACAGCCCTCAGAAGGTCGCGGCATTCTTTGTGGCATGTTGTGTGTTGCATAACATCGCCAGGCGTGATGTGTGTCTGTTGGACATAAATGAGGACACATTAGAGGACTTTGGAAGGCGTGATGCTGACTGCATGTGCCAAAGCCACCAAAGGAGTGTACGCCAGCAGCAGCACGGGCAAGGAGTGATAAGCTGGCAGAAGAGCTGAATCGTCTGTAGTCTGGTAAGGAATCTAAATTGTGAGACGGAGAAAAATAACAGCCTCGTTGCCTTTTATTTGGACATTTCAAAACACCTTAAAAAACTGTAGGTTGTGTTGCGTTTGAACAAAGATTGCAGTTTTATTTATATTTTGAGAACTGCAGACCCAAAATTAAAATAATACAAAAAAAAAACAACACAGGCATAATTAAGTGGATGATCTGGTGATGCCCTTACAATAGCAATCCGCTATAGCTCACGCGCCCCTGCGTTTTAGAGGTGAGGTGACGTGCCATTCTGATTGGTTTATTGCGTGTTCCGATCAAAACGCACCTCTGAATAATTAAGAGAGTTAGGACAACCTTTTTGCGCCTCGCGCTGGTGCGAAATCAGTTTTTTCTGCCGTCAAAATAGCAAAATGGATTTGGACACGGCCATAAATGTTAGTTGTCCTTTGCGCTTTGCGTTAGATCGTCAAAATAGAGCCCTCAGGGTGTTTAGCCTTTTAAATGTCGAATTATACCGTACGTCACGGTCAAATATGATAATATTTTTCCTGTTCTGATCTTTTCAAAATATAGGTTCATATATTAAAATTCAGTCTTACGAGTTGCTCACAAGGGCGAGCCAAACAGTGCATTACTGTCTCAAACATTTCACTATCAATTCCTGTTCAAACGAAACGTGAAAAATATACTTAACTACAGCCATAATTGCAATTGAAGTAGCAGACAGCGAGTATTTTTCTAATTTTTAAAGGCCTTAAAAAACACATAGAGACCAAAAAGCTAATCACACTTATCTGTGAAGAGTATTTTACAGCCACGATGCTCGTCCATGGATGAAATTGCAGATGCTGTTGTTCTTACAAATATATGCCCATCAAGAGACAGACACCAAACGCAGCAAAACAACACAGAACGTTTTACACGCTCTCTCTATGTATAAACTGCAGACCTTGTCAAGACCATCTCAGAAACACCAGTCAAAATCAGTGTATCTAGAGGTCACTTTCCGCATGGGCTTCTGCTTTAATTGCCAGCTGAATACTATTTGTGACTTGCTTGTTTAGCCAGAAGATCATTCATAGGACCTCTTGTATATCATTTCACAGTCAGAAGATTACTACTGATTGTTTCAATTCAATTCAATGTATATAGCACCTTTAACAAAGAGCATTGTCACAAAGCGCTTTAAATAGTCCTGGGCCCAAGGTCCCCAGAGAGTAAGCTAAAGGTGACAGTGGCAAGGAAAAACTCCCTCAGGAGGAAGAAACTTTGGGAGGAACCAGATTCAAGGGGAAGGCCCATCCTCCTCTGGCCGGCTCCGGGCAGGACAAGTTCATTAAGTTCATTAACACAATATAAAACAACAATGAGGTATACCAGCCATATGGACAGCAGTGTAATTAAAGGAGGCAGTCTGGTGATCTGGCTGAAGAGCAGGTTCGGTGACTCAGATGACGACAAACCGATCAGGGCGGACTGGCGACCGGGAGGGAGGACACAGTAGGGCGTTTTAATCGTGGTTAACAGTCGTTTGCCCGAAGGCTTGTTTGTCACAACACCAACAACCCCAATTGCCTCACACCCTGGAGTAGAAGTCCCATGATTTGACACGTCTTATGGGCCTTTTCTTCAGAGAGGATTAAGTAGTTACCCAATTACTCCACACTGTGAGGCCAATAACTTATTCATGAATTGGTTTAACAGGACGGAGACCATTTTATTAATTAATTCTGCACATATTGCATGCATCGCACTTACGGTTGGTGTATGAGATTGAAACTGTCGAGATGCCTTCCTGACGGGTTCTGTGGAAGCAAAGACATTTAATAGATATTAAAAACTTTAGACTTGAATTGCTAGCTCAGGCAAATAAGCTGTTTGATATATGAATTAGCGATGTGAGTGTATTTAGTAACTGTTTATATTCATGGGACCTCCATATTCTTCACAAGTGACAAGTAGCTGTATGAAAGGTTTTATTCTGCAAACCGGTTGCACTTTGACAGGCCAGCTTTTTTTAACCAATTTGGTTACACTTGCCATATTCCTTTAAATAGAGATTGAAACACGCATGTAATTGTGCTTATTTCAACAGCTCACTGTGATAGCTGCCTTTTAATTCACACTATTTACGTGAACTAATGACCATTTGTGAGTGATATAATGGTGGATAATCACACAAATATTCATTTACACTCATTCATTATCATTCGCTTTCAGCTACTCCCCTGAGGGGTCACCACAGCAGAACACACCGTCTCCATCTCCTCCTGTCCTCTGCATCTCGCTCTGTCACACCAACCACCTGCATGTCCTCTCTCACCACATCCATAAA
>JAACJT020000052.1:9000768-9025217 GCA_009936485.2 Gymnarchus niloticus | reverse complement strand
ACAAAGACACAATGCAACTCCTTCTGACCTTCTCTATACTTCTCCATCAACACCCTCAGAGCAAACATCGCATCTGTCGTGCTCTTTCCCGTCATGAAACCATACTGCTGCTCACTGATCCTCACCTCCCTTCTTAGCCTAGCTTCCACTACTCTTTCCCATAACTTCATACTGTGGCTAAACAATTTTATCTCTCTGTAGTTACTACAGTTCTGCACATCACCCTTCTTCTTAAAAACCAGTACACTTCTTCTCCACTCCTCAGGCATCCTCTCTCTTTCCAAGATTGCATTAAACAACCTGGTTAAAAATTCCACTGCATCTCTCCTAAACATCTCCATGCTCCCACAAGCATGTCATCTGGACCAACAGCCTTTCCATTCTCCATCCTCTTCATAGCTGTCCTTACTTCCTCCTTGCTAATCCGTCGCACTTCCTGATTCACTATCCCCACATCATCCAACCTTCTCTCTCTCTCATTCTCTTCATTCATCAGCCCCTCAAAGTACTCTTTCCATCTGCTCAACACACTCTCCTCGCTTGTGAGTATGTTCTCATTGTTATCCTTTATCACCCTAACCTGCTGCACAATCTTTCCCAGTTCAGTCCCTCCGCATAGCCAGTCGGTACAGGTCCTTTTCTCCCTCCTTAGTGTCCAGCCTCTCATACAACTCACCATGTGCCTTATCTTTCGCCTTCGCCACCTCTCTCTTTGCTTTACATCTCGTCTCTTTGTATTCCTGTCTTCTTTCTTCATCTCTCTGACTATCCCACTTCTTCTTCGCCAACCTCTTCCTCTGTATACTCTCCTGTATTTCCTCATTCCACCACCAGGTTTCCTTGTCTTCCTTCCTTTGACGAAATGTCACACCAAGCACCTTTCTAGCTGTCTCCCTTACCACTTCAGCTGTAGTTGCCCAAGTATCTGGTAAGTCTTCATTGCCACCCAGTACCTGTCTTAACTCCTCCCTGAACTCCACCTTACAGTCTTCAATATTCAACTTCCACTATTTGATCGTTGGCTCTGCCCTCACTCTCCTTCTCTTCTTGATCTCCAAAGTCATCCTGCAGACCACCATCCTATGCTGCCTAACTATGCTTTCCCCTGTCACCACTTTACAGTCTCCAATCTTCAGACTGACCCTCCTACATAGGATATAATCTACCTGTGTGCATCTTCCTCCGCTCTTATACATTACCCTGTGTTCCTCCCTCTTCTTAAAATACGTATTCACCACAGCCATGTGGTCCATCCTTTTTGCAAAATCCACTACCATCTTGCATTCCTCTCCTTGACACCATACCTACCCATCATCTCCTCATCCCCTCTGTTCCCTTCACCAACATGCCCACTGAGATCCGCTCCAATCACCAATCTCTCTCCCTTGGATACACTCACCAGCACTTCATCCGGCTCACTCCAGAATGTTTCTTTCTCATCCATCTCACACCCAACTAGCGGGGCATATGCGCTAACAACATTCATCATCACACCTTCAATTTCCAGCTTCATACTCATCACTCTGTTCGACACTCTGTTCCTTCAGGATAACACCTACCCCATTTCTCCTCCCATCCACGCCATGGTAGAACAATTTGAACGCGGCTCTGATACACCTGGCCTTACTCCCCTTCCGTCTGGTTTCTTACATGCACAATATATCAACCTTCCTTCTCTCCATCATATCAGCTAGCTCTCTTCCATTAGCTCTCTCACTTCCACTCTCCTAACCTTACTCCTCTCCTCTTGTCTCCGGACACGCCTTCCCCCTCTCCTTCTTCTTCAGCCCAATTTCCACCTGCACCCTGTTGGCTATCAGTGCTATCAGCGGTCGTTGTTAACCCGGGCCTCGGCCGATCCGGTATGGAAATCTGTTTTGCTGTTTGCCTGTTAGATTTGGCAAAAATTTTACACCGCATGCCCTTTCTGACGTACCCCTCCCCATTATCTGGGCTTGGGACCGGCACGGAGAAACACGCAGCGCATTCCCCAGTGGCTGGGTTTTTACACTCATTCATTCATTCATTCATTGAATTAATATCGCTTTTCATTCGCTATTGTACATCCTATACACAGAGTTCTTGTATTACACAACCAACAGACACAGCATTCCGAGCGTATTTGCAAGATCACATCTGAAATGCGTATGAAACTGAAGTTTCAAAAGGTGTCGTTTCCTCTTGACCACCAGTAGATGGCGACATTTTATTCCGCGTACTGGCATCTAGCCTTAGGTTTGATGTTACGAAGGCTTCTGTTAAAATTGTAAGACCGTGAGTGTGGATACGGTTTATTCCGTGTGTTTTTATGACCAAAATATATTTTTTATTGTATGTGGCCGCTGAAACTAATATTATAATCTTTTATCTGCTCTGTACAGGCAACACATCAGAAATAAATAATAAATTTCGTTGAAGAAGCGGGAAGCGGGATTTTCAGCCAAATGAAATTGTTAGCGTAATGCATTTATTCTCTTTGATGATATATCATTTATGAGCATAGGTTTCATTTCTTTTGTCTGCACTTCTGATTTCTGGATGTGAGCAAGTACACACGGGCGAAGATAATGAATGCGACTCTGTGACGGTGTTTAGAGACACATTTAAATCACCCAAGTATGAAATGCGTGATTAGTCAGTGAGTAAGTCAACCTCATTCCGTCTGAAAGGACTGAACACAATGAAGGTGCTAGTGTTTATCCTTTTCGTTTATTTTTTAAAATTCATCCGACATGATAATTAAACAAATGCATTTCCCTAACATGAACAACATTTCGGTATGTACAATGAGCATAATAACTACACATAATTTACGTATAATTCTGGATCGAATTAAGGTAAGCGGACTTTTTTTTTTTTAAACTAATTCGGTTATTTAGATATCGTCATACGTTTAAGAATTATTTGCTTTTTTACTCGTATTGTTGCAATATTATTATTATTATTTTTTTCTGGGCAGATTTTTACAATGAATTCTTAATAAATTATCTTGATAGTGCTTTCAAAAGACCTGCTGCTTCTAATACCCGTTCTCTGTCGGTTAATAATTTATTTTCTTCTTTTTTGAAGCCTGTCAGCTGCATTGATTGCTGGAAGGATGATACACTTAGATAATTGGATTGTCATTTCTCCAGGGAATCTTACGCATGTTTTTGCACCATAAATCGATCACTTTTTCTCATCAGCACAAGGAAAACCGTCACCTCAGTACCTGTAAGTCATCATTTTGAAGTGAGTATTCAGTGTCAATATTTCTCACATTTCTCTTTATGGGTTCTACTAGCTTAAATCGTTCTTGACTTTGTCATTTTGTTACCTTTGGTAAATGAATCTTAAGGTATTATACTGTATATATACAGTATAAACCTTTAAATATATAGTTCTTCTCTAGTCCTCAAAGGAAATGGTTTGCCCTTTCTAAAGCTTCATAGTCTTTCTTTAAACTGCAAAAAAATCACGCCAAAAATCAAGTTTAACCTTTTGACACTAAATACAATATAAATAAATAAATAACATATAAATAAAACCCAGATACAGGGATTATTTTCTGATTAAATCTGCGTTATGCTAATAGCCATGCATATATTAAATCTGTATATTTATGCAGTTTTCTTTAGAAGAGATCCGTCCATCTTCCAGTGTCTTCTTCTGGTCTGGGTCACATGGGAGCTTGGAGTCAAATCCAAGACAACATAGAGCCAAGGCTACACACTAAATAGAGTGCCAGTCTATCACATTACACACACACACACACACACACACACACACACACACACACACACACACACACACACAAAAACAAAATGAGCAATTTAAATACTCCAGTTAGCCTGTGTGTTATTTAACAGCTGGAGGAAACTGAAGCACCTGGAGCCAACCGATTTGACATAAGAAAAACATGCAAACCCCACCTACACAGAATGGGGGTGGGACTTGAACCCCCAACCCTGGAGGTGTGCAGCAGCAGTACTCATCTTCTGTACTCATAATTTTCCTCTTTTGAACCTAATGAGCATGCAGAGTACTTGTATTTTAATCTCCACCCCGCTTTAAAAATTCGCTTTGTTTCGATTCATTCTGCAACCTATGAAAACTCATGAAACACCAAATCTATGTCTTTAGCAAGCAGCCTTTTGCTGACCGTAGGAAAAAGGAAACCATTTGATGCACATTATGTAGGTTACCTGGACCTAAATCCCAAAGTTTAATTCAAAACTATATATTTAGTAAAAAGAAAGCAAAAATATGAATTATCTTCTGAATGCCTAGATGACGGATATTTGAGGACAAACCCAGATACAGGGGATTATCGGATGTAAACTATAATACTGTGTCGGCCCACCAGCATGACTTCATGCTGAGAATCACATAATGACCCAGAGAGCCATTCGAACCACTATTATCCAGCTTGACATATAATATCTTGCAATTTTCTTTTTGCACATGTTGCAGTTTCATTGAACAAGCTGCAGCAGAGAACCGCTTTGAAGCTGGTAATTCCAGCATTCAGCTTGCCATTTCAATCTTTAAATTACACGCTGCTTACATCACCATGTTGTGTAGGCAGCCATCTGGAAATATTGGAATGTGCCTGGAAGAAGAAGCTGTTAAACCACGCAAAGAAAGTCCAAGAGGAATTAAAAAAAAAAAAGAAACACAGTTGATCTGTTGAACCTGTGAATTTGCACCAGGAATTCACCAGATGGTTGATGTATGAATGCTATATGAATATGCATAAACAGCAGGTTCAACCCCTGGCTGTTACATACTTCTGCACGTGCCACGTTCTCAGGAGTGTGGCAGGTCACGGCCAACATGTTCCCCTGTTCCCCTCACGTTCTTGCCCTCCTGCATAATATGACGACTGTCCTATGGAAACTCAGGGCAAAGGTCACTAACAAAACCATGTCCTGGATTTTTCATTCGATCACACGTATGCCCAAATTCAGCATATTGTACCCTTAGGAAACTCTCTTTTTTAACATTCCTGTGGGTCACAAAGCCACCAGTTCGAGACCGATCTCCTTTCCGTAGAATAAACTCATATCTGATAAACCTAGAATTGTCAAAAGGCTATAGAGGATCTGGCTTATAACTGAAACTCCCTCTCTGGTCCACAGTGTTGTTTGAACCTTTCGAAAATGGATTGAGCATCAAATAAACAGCTCTTACTTGAAACATATCATTCGGTTCCAACAGTGTCCCTCTTCTTACAGCAGTCTCTGTTGTATTTATAAAAAGTGTTCTGTTCGGTGTCATAATTTTAATGCAGCCAACACGTTTCACAAAGCTATTTGTCCAGGACTGCCAATATTCTGTCATTCTCCATCACTGGGTACCTCACGCTACATTCTATTTTCTCTCCTCACTTTGCTCTCTGTACTGCTGCCTATATAAGCAGCAATAACACACTCGTAATTCAACAGTCATATATATTATTCAAACGACTGAGAAGGACCAAGCAGACTGAAAGAATTGGATGGGATTTTATATTTACTGAAGTTCATGCCGCCCCCTGGCTCATGTCCATCTGCACTCTACTCTCAAGATATTAGAAGTTATCAGGGGCCTGTGTGTAGTTGTGTCTAAAAGAGTGTGTAGTATGAAAAAATTTGTTCCATCAATTCTCTTCACAATCAGTTCATTCTGGACTTGCCCTTGTCACTCTAAAGCGTACACCAGAGTGTTTTTCAGTTCTAATTTTTGAAAACAGCACTTCAAAAGAAGGCCTTGTGCTAAAGGACCCAGGAGGTAATGAAATATCAATTTAAAGGAACCTAGCGGGTAAAAAAAACCAAAAAAAAACATTAAATAACTATCATGCAGATTACTTCCTGTTCGTGTGGTAGAGCAGCATTCTGGATATATTTCTAAAGAGGTCTAGTCGGTACTGATGATGCTTCAGCTCCTTCTGGCAATTCACAGTTAGCAATTACACTCGTTTAGCTCAAGCCAGGCATGCTGTGGTTGTTGAAGGGGAAGTTCCTCTAACGGTTCCAGAAATGTCAAATCAGGAGTGTACATGTATACATTTCTTCGTGTATTACTAGTTTTCTGATCATTTCATACGTCTTTCCACATCTTTGACAGTACATATGAACGTCTATACGGAAACTGTGTTTCACGTTTATTCAAATTCATATCGTGAAATTTTTGCTGTAGAAAATGTATGGGAAGGCTCCACCAGAGTGTGTCAAATTTCAACCGTTTCAGTCTGCGGTGTTCCAGTCGTAATTCTACTATTTTCATACGGGCCTGTGTACGTTGTTGCAGTAAACATTTACAAAACAGCATGAGCTTACCAGCAACCAATGTCCGTCGATGTTCATCCTTTTCACAGTCTCAGAACATTCTGTCATTCCATTCTATGTGAATAAAAAATAAAAGAAAAAATAAATAAGATTAGCATAACATATTCAGTCTGCCTGACGGGATTAAAATGAAAGACAGAAACAAGCAAAGAATATATATTAATGAAATGTTAATTAATATACTGTACATGAAAAATATGCTCAGTGTTTTAATATTCATGTATTTTGACCTTTCTGATGCTCCAGAAATTTTCAGTCTTAGGCAACAGATGGTCCCACAGTCCACTGAGTGTATGTAAAAGAAATTCAGTTTAATTTATGCCAGAATTTAGTCATTCTCTTTAAAGTTGATCCACATGAATCATTTTATTTATCTTACAGGCCTCCTTCTAATCGTTACCTGCCTACTGAATGCTGTTTCAGTGGACGTTAAACCCTTTTCACGTACAGTATGATAACCTACGAGTGTGTGTCAGATTCTTATACACTCCACTAATGGCAAGCTGATCGGCAGGTGGTTACAGTGCTCTGATGCTCACCTGAATCAGGCATTTGGCCACCTGCCCGGGACTCCGGGTCTCACACTACTCCTTGGTGGAAAGGTTCATTGGTTCTGCTGGTATCCAGTCGTCCAGAAGACCAGATGGCTACCATACAGTTCTAACCGAAGCTCTGAATGAGGAAAGTAAGGCATTCAACTTCCACACTGCATCAAAACTGTAACTGAAGTATGTAATAGAAAGTGATCCCTGGTAGTGTACTTATGGGAAGAGGTTTCTTGGGGATAGTGAGCTTTTGTGATTGTTTCAATTCAGGCTGTGCCTACTTCCTAGTACCAGTTATGAAATATTTTACTTCATGTATGAGATGCATGTCCCTTTTAGCTGTCATGCCTGCAACCGGTCAGCTACGCCCAGTTAATCAGGAGTCCCCTTCCCCAAAGTTTTTGCCCTGTGGGCTGGGATTGCATATAATGTCTCGCAAGTCTCGCAGTCGTTCTGAGGTATTGTTTGTTCACACTGAGTGCTCAGAACTGCTACTGTTGCATAATGTCTTTGACCTTTGCGAGTTTCCTGATTTTCTGAGTCTGCCTGCCATTTTGGATTCGTCTGCCTTCCTCATCGCCACGTGTACCGACTTCTGCCTGCATAGCCAGCTAAAATTTCAGATTTCCCCCTGATTTTGGAAAAATGATGGCTCTCCGTGTGCCGACCCTGCCTGGCTATGACTCCCGATTAAAGCTGTATTCTGCACATAGATGCTTTTCCCTGTGGTCTTTACATTAATCCCATGCTTAAGAGAAGAGGGGTCAAGTTGCAATTTGATTATGCATAAGTCTATCCATATTGTAACGTAATATTCCAGTCAGGGTTGTAGGGGGCCCTAGAGCCCATCCCAGGCAGACTAGGGCACATGGCTGGGCTACACACTGGACAGGATGCCTGTCCGTTGCATGGCACATAGATGCACACACAATATAAGCAATTATAATAGAAATAATTAGCCTTTGGATGATGGGAGGAAACTGAAGTACCCAGAAGAAACTCACATGATACCGAGAGAAAATGCAAACTCCATACACAGCAAGCGGAGGTGGGATTCGAACCCCCAACTTTGGAGACAGTAGTGCATATGCATATAATAATATTAGCTTTATTTTTCTCGAGTATAACGTCTCAGTGGTATTCTTAAGGCGGTTTAACTCAGGCTCTGTTTTATGATCTCCTCATGTTTGTGTTAGTTTAAACTTGCAGTTAACCCTTTAATGCATGAAGTAAGACTGGCTAAAACAACATTTTTTTTTTTATTCTTTTGTATTCTTCTTTCAGGATTGAAAATATATTCTGAAGTCATTTTTATCTCAGTTGTACTTTTTAAACAGATGCATGTATTTTGATGGATGTATTTGAATACTACACTACATGTAACACAGATCATATTACTAATAAAACTGACAGTTAATCACAATTAAAACCTTTGCTCCTTATGGGGCAACATCCTCTAAAGAGGACTCCATGCATCTTTTAACTTGAAAATGAACCAGATATTCGATAATGTATTTAAATTGTTGTCCAATGTAGTAAACACCATACACAAAAGGGTTAAATGAACTTGTTTCTCTATATCGTCCCAAGTGGCTAGCATCCTATCCAGCATATCCCCTGCTCTGTACTTCCTGCGATGGATCATTATCTTTTACTTGAGACTCAGTAAGGGATATCTTCCATCCATCCATCCATCCATCCATCCATCTGTTTTCCATAACCCCTTATCCATTACAGGATTACAGTGAGCCTGGAGGGTATTTCAGGACCACCCAGGATGGAACGCCACTTCACAGCAGGGTACATCCATCTAGGGCATTTTATTGATACCTGTTTATCTACATGTGTCTTTAGACTGTGAGAACTCGTGCAAATTTAGGGAGACTACGCAACCTCCTGCCATTGAGCAGGGGCTGGATTTAAACTCACAAACCAGGTGGAGTGAAGCCATACTGTTCTTTAATGCTCAGAATGACATAGTATTAATTAGTTAACAAACCAATAAAAGAGAAGATCACATGGGTTAGAAGTCATACTTAGTATTTAGCCCATAAATAACATGGACTTTCAGTTTTAGTCACTTCTTCTTGCATTTTCATCAGAGGAGCTTTGGACGCAATTAGACCTCACTGAGCCAGAGGATTAAACTGAAAGACTTGATAAAAGTCAGCTCTAACATGTGTTTCAAGCCTGTGTTTGGCCCCGACAGCTCTTCGTACAATTCAGATTGTGTTTGGTAGGAAGCATTTTTCTTCTGACCATAAAGCAGATGCATTATGGGGCGTGTATCGCTATAGAAAAGCATTTCTGTTACTTTCTACATTTACATTTACTCATTCATCAGTCCAAAGTGATGTACAGTGAGGCAAACTACAGTACTCGCATACAGCTGTTAATGAGCTACCCCATGCAAAGGTGGCCGAGGATCTAATGAAGCAGCGAAGAAATACACAACAGCTTTCAAAACAAAAGATAAACCTAATTAGAGACTTTCAGATGAAAATAATGACAAAGGTCCTAGCAGATAAGTGCAAGAAATAAGAACATAAACCAGGCATTGTTTATAATGGGGAAGGCCAGTGGTTAGTAGAGGTGTTCTTGGAACAGGTACGTCTTGAGATGTTTCTTGAAGGTTGAGAGGAATCCTGCTGATCAGGAAAGGATGGATAACTTGTTCCAGCATTAAAGGACCACACACGAGTTTCTGTGCATCACTTAGAGTTTCCTCCTTGATGTAATAATAGTTGTGGTATTACTAGCCTTGGTGGTGGCGATAGTAGTAATCCATGTATCCAGACTTCCCGTATACTACCGGTCCAGTAGAGGATGCTAGTGAGCCTAGCACGCCTACACAAACTGGGGGCATTTGAAGCCTTAATCCTGGAGGTGTGTCACCTTCATTAGTAGCGTTAAGTGATTTAGTACATCGGTACATTTTCCAATACCATTGCTTACATAAATAATGTTTGATTTAGATGCTCTTCTGTCACATACAGTAAATGCACATATGGACAACGTACAGACACCAGTTCATCTAACAGCATCTTCGGACAGCTGGAGGAAAATGGAGCACCCAGAGGACACGCCACAGGGGTAGGATTCAAACCCCTGTCTCTAGAGATGTGAGGTCATAATGGCTTCATGACACAAGAATGAGGTCATTTCCTAGATTAGTTCAGTTTAATTTTCCACTGCCCATGTAGCTATAATTTTTTAATATACTTTGAGGTATACACATATATGTAATCAGAAATAATTTTATACGTATCTGTCAGGCTATTGAGTGAATCATTTATTTGCTATCTACTGAAGTACCCAATAGAAATTTGGCAGTGGAGTTTTTAGCCCTGCACATCAAACAGAAACTCACAGAACTGGTTTAAAGCATTTTAAAAGCAACACATCCACGGTCCCAGGTAAGCTGTTCACGTCATCACAATTCCTCCCCATCACCACCTGCTTACCTATTTACGATATCCAGAATGGGGGCTTAGCAACCCAGCTTAGCGGCGATGGTAATCCACTAGCAAGCCATTGGCCAAACACAAGTGTGCTACATTCTTTTTAAAACTTTTTTATGTCACTGGTTTTTTTATACTACTTCTCAAAATTTTTCCCCAGGAGAAGTTTATCAATTAACTCACATACATTAGTCTTAACATACTATAGAACTAGTTATCTGCGTGGATTTACTGATTTATATTTCTGTTATTTTTATTTAAATGCCTAATCTAGAGTTAAAGACCCTCCAAATTCCATTGAAATGTAGGTGAAACAGACTAGTACCTAATCCAAAATGTACCCCAACTTTATGCTCTATGCTACTTGGGATAAACTCCAGGCCCCTCCACGACTCTGACCAGGATAAGCAGCCAGAAGATGGATGGATGGATGGATGATAGGCCTGTCATGACAAGATGAAATGTGGCTACGAATACAGAGATGACAGCAGATGAATGTCAGGGAAGGGAGTTTAATAGCTACACAGAGACCAAACACGATATCGATGAGACAAGGCAGTAAGGAAACATGCAGAAGAGCAAGACAAGTCTGTAGATAGTTCAACGGGGGAGAACTATATAGGAAAAGAATGAGGTTATTGCACACAGGTGTGAGGCCAGGCAACTGCGTGCAGGTGAAGAGACACGGGGAAGGTAGAGTAGAGCTGGCACCGGAGCGCCCCCTGGTGGCACACTGAGCCCATGGCGCAACAAGTCCAGAATTATTATTCTGGTTACTAGTGCTAGCTTTAATAAAACATACAATTAAATTCAACTGTTTTTTATAGTTCCCTTCCACAAGACAGTTGCACCAAACACTTGACAGGAGTGTGTGGTAAGTACTATGTACTTTCATGCAAAAGAAAAAGAAAAATGGGAAAGATCAGAAGGCAGCAGAGGACAGGAACTAAAAACTTGTCAGCAAGAAGGAAAAAGAAACCTCTGGGGGTCAAAGGTCACCTGGATTCCAATCCCCTTGGGCATAGTAGCCTTCTACAGTGCAACAAAGAACTGGGGCAATGTGCTCAAACCTTTTTTTTTCCTTGCAGCAATTCTGGCTGTTGCATTTTGAATGTGCCGTAAGGAGTGTGGTACGTATTTTCTGACAGAAGAACATTAGAATAATCAAGCTGTACCTCACACAAAAGCACACCTTAGTTTCTCTGTATCAGGAATAGTGAAGCCATCTGAGTTTTGAAATATTTCGTAACTGTAAGGCGTACTCCTTTAATACAGCGTCGACATGAGACTTGAAGGAGTGGCTCGGGTCTAAAATCATGCCCAGATTATGCGTTGAAGTTTAGTGTTGACTGCAGAAATGATAACAGTTCTATCTGTACTTTTGCCTCCAAACATACAAACCACAGTTTTTTCAATGTTAAGTGACAGGAATTTTTCATTGTTATTAAGTGCATCTGAAATACAGGTCAGAGTGTCACAATATAATATGGGATAGACAAGATGAGTATGCTGATCATGTTATATTATACAGTCTCTCTGTATCTACTAATGTTGGGAGCCATTTAACTCTGAAAAGAAAAGAGTCGATTATTGATTGAATTTCCTAATATTTTGTTTGTTCTTTAAACATTGCACCCACATCCCAGTTTACATGTGGATATGGTGCTTATGTTAACCACTCGAATGTGGGGTTAAAAAACACCGTTCTCCTACAAAGGAGTGCTGGTGACAACAGATTCAAGACATGAGCTGCGGTACCTGCTCTCTGAGCACGCTGGCTGTTGTCTGGGGTGTACTGTGTGAGGTGCTTCGCCTCCTCAGCACAGCATTCATTCCGGCACCATTTAAGGCTTCTCTCCGATACACAGCATTACGGTAACCTACTGAAATGACTGTCTCCAGTCCAGCTTTAAGTCAGTATAAGCACAGCAGGTTCTTATTTGAAGTTTAGGAAGTAGAACTGGGATCCTACTTACGTGAACAGCGGGAGGGAAGAAGAGCGGGTTACTATATTTAGATAATCTGTAATTTAGTTTCTTTTTATTTACATTGCTTTGATTCAGATGTTTTAGATTGGAACCCCACTGCCACCCTGTCTTAAATAAGGCCTAATATTTTGTGTGACTGTTTAATATACCTCCTACATGGCCTCCAATCTCGAATATTATAGTGGGAAATGCAGGCAAGACCGTGAGCAGAATGTACGAGTCTCCATCCACCTGTTCTCACTTCATTTACCCTGGAGTCTAATGGAATGCATCTAGCAATCAAACCAAACTGGATAGAGCCGAACTTCATGCCCCAGACTTATCACCTTACATACTGAACTTCCTGATGTTCAGACTACAGTCCAGCATTGAAAAACAACCTGTGATTCTCCTCTTTACATGCAGCCTTTTGCGAGTCCATATATGGATGCATATATATTCTCCACAGTGGACACGGCTGGTAGAACAACTTACTGCAAACCTGCATAACTAATATACTGTTTGAATGGCTGGAGTCTTACTCTAAAATGAGATTAGATTGTGTGCAGGACTGCAATGCCATTATAAGGTAGGCTGACAAGTTCCTTTAGGCTATATAAAATATTATCCAAATTACTTTCATATCTGCAGTGATTCTTTTGGAATTACAAAGTATTGGTGATGCATGCACCATATTAACCTAAAAGAAATTGCTAAACTAGAAAAAAAAAAAAATTACTGTCTGAAATATTCAAAGATAGAGGAGTAACTCAGACATCTGTTTTCCAGACTGATTAATCCAATTCTGGGTTGTGGGGCTGGGCTGGAGCCTGTCCCAGGCAGCCTTAGGGCACAAGGCAGAAGATGGAGTTGCCAACCTGTTGCAGGACATAGTCACGCACACAATTTAGCCATGCCAGTCAGCTTACAACTCATGTCTTTGGACTGTGGAAGGAGACTGGAGTACCCAGAGGCAACCTGCAATGCACAAGGAGAACACGTGAACTCCATGCACACAGAGTTGGAGTTTGGGCTTAAGCCCCCAACCCTGGAGGAGCCACTGATTTTCACTTTAAAATTCATATTATGGATGTAGCCTAGTTTATATGTACACCAAAACACCTGCAAAATGTAAAACTGCCTGTCCATCTGTCTGTCTGTCTGTGGCTCATCACAGATGTCAAGTTGTGCTGGTGAGGAAACATAAGAGAAAATAAAAACAATGACATCATCAAGGGCGTTCTAGAGTGAGGGGAAAAAAAAATGAAACAAAACAAATACCTTAAAGACAAGACCACATTTTCGATCTGTGAACAATGTTCTGCGCTCCAGTCCTGCCTGTGTTGAAGAAAAGGAAAAGGTTTCCAGAGCAGAACCTCCAGGTCCAACATGAAGTCAAGTTTGGAGATGTTACCATTTACCTAGTGGAAAGAAAGATGGGCTGTAGCAGAAGAACTTTCTTGACCAATCTGGCAAGAAACAAGGGCTTTCGTGTGCAAAATGACCTCAGGTATGTTTCAATGGTCTGTGCCGTTAAAAACAACAGATGATTGAAGTGAGTGATTAAAGACGTGAACTTGTAACCTGGTTATTCCAAGATCAGGAGGTGCTTCGCTATAGTACTACATGCTTGTAATATCCAAATAATATCCACCTGCATAATTAGTAATATTTCCTTTTGATGAAAGTATCACTTAAACAAGTAAACGTAAAAGTCTGCTTATATTTTTGAAAATAATAACAACATAACTTTCTGCTGCTTTCAAGGTAATATTGCATCCTTACCTTCAAATAGGAATTAATGCACCTACTCTTTGTAGAAATTCGGGAAATTCTAACTGTGATAGATTACTGCACCTTAGCAGACCACGAAACCTTCCAAAGTGTCAATATTGGCCCTGCGAGCCGCCTGTCGCTGGTAGAATCCGCTGTACCTTTCTAAGGCTGAGGCTGTGTGGCTCAGCGCTGTGCCAGGTCAACGAGCACAGCTGCGGTAAGGCACCGGCGGGACCTGTGGAGAGTTTGCTGCTGTTTAACTGCTCCCAGCACACATGGTTGTAATGGCAGCATTCCCAGAGATGCGGCTTGAAAGCATTGTTTGAAATCAACCACAGGAAATAAGGCACACACACCTCAAACTGACATTTTAAAGTGCCAAATATGTATGCGTGTATAATATGCAATACATTTATTAAATATCAGTTGCCATTTGATACAACCTCCCTACTCTCCATTTAATACAAGCGTTTCATTTAAACCCATATGATTCAAGAGTATAATTCAACCAAGCCCTTATTAGCACTGGAGTGGTGGCATAACTGTTTTGCAATTCTTTGTATCTGCAATGGCTCTTTTTAAAAACATCATTGAACCCTGTAGGAAGCTTCACAGTTTTCTTCCTGATGGCAGTGTAGATGTGCCTTATCGCCGAATTCGTTTATCAGTCTTTTAAACCCAATGCACTTTTCACAGGTGCTACGAGTATTAAACGTCGACCAATCTTTTCATCTTATTAGTTGACTCTGTGGCAGAAGCAAAGGGAGCTAAAAGGAGAAGACATTTATTAAGCAAAACATGTCTCGATCTTACTCTGGGTGAACACTTTAAATGTGTTTATGCTCTTTAATCATCACACAGAAGGTTAATAGGCAATAAAGATTTTTCTATCTGTCTGTCTGTCTGTCCGTCCGCCTATTGTATAACGCTCTTCACATATGAATATAGTGAATGTCAAAAAAGTTCACCATCTGCCATTTTACAAAGTGTCTCCAAACTCTATTTAGAAAAACCACAGCCCAAGGCACGGTTTTGCCACCTTTGGCAGTGTTGGCCGAATGCCTGTTCCTCCACGGCTGATGTTTGGCCACATTAGCCTGAATCAAGTATAAACTTTGCATTGAATTTTGAAAGGTTTTCTTCTTTTTATTTTGTTCCACTCGTTTTCTTTCAGTTTTATTTTCAATACTTTTTTTCCCTCTACATATTTAATAATATGCAACCAGATAGTGTAAGTAATGCCTAAGTTGTAGTTTAATATTTGGATCAGAGTAGATAAAACAAAGTATGTAATTCATGTCAGTGCCATGCCTTTGGTTCTCTTCAGAAATTGTTTAATAATAGAAAGCCCATGATGGATTGAGCTAGTTTCCCCCTTTGTGCATATTTCATATTCTCCTTTGAAATGGGAACAAACGGGACTAACCTCACTGGAGACATGCTCACGGCAGAGCCGGGAGATCTACGAGGGTTCCTCGAGTGAACTTTGACAGATGCTTAAAAAGGCTGGGAGCTTGGTGTGCCTTCCTTACAATGTTGTGCATCTTCAAACAAGCTGAACGTGTTTTAATCCGCCTCGTTCAGCCGTGAGTTACTCTTTTATCCCATCGACCTTGTAAGCTTCAGCTGGTGTATCTGGAGGGACTAGATGTGAACATCTTCTAACGCTGGGTGCAGTTTTTTTTTGTTTGCTGTCCTGTTTATTTTGGGTGGTGGCCTTGTATTCTACCCCCATATTATTTCTGATATTATTTCTATTTTATAAAAGCTGTTATTATAATTGTGGAAAAATGTTTAGATGTGTTTTCATATGCTTCTAGTACTGAAGACACTATGGTCTGAAGACTAAGGATTTTGTAGACTAGATTTCTTCTGACCAATCGATATTTTTCACCAGTGCAGTTTTCTTTACATTGTAAGACGCTCTTACAGAATAAGAAGGACATAACTACAATGGCAGAAGAAATTAAAATACGTTCAGTATTGTGAAGTACTCAGTGAATGACATCCTTGAAGGATGCCTTTGCAAGTATTCTGTGACTGCATGGGTTCTCTTCCCTAGGCCCATATCAATTTAAATACACTGTGTTTCCGTTGTACCAAGCATCCTGGTTTGTTTGGATTGTTTATGTTTATGTATTCCAGTTTTCCCACCACACTCACACTTTGACTTATACATAACCTTATACGTGTCATAAGTCCGATGGTTTTTATGTTTTTAAAATCTGCATTTGCACAAAGTTATGTCCCGAAGACACATAAAGTCAAGGGTGAACCTCAATTAAAGGTGTTCCCATGGTAACACATTAGAGGCTGAGCTAAATAACTGACTCTCTCCATATGACAAATCTTAAATTATTAGACTCCCAAGGCTGAGCCACTGTCAAATGCTGATCTTCTTCACCAAGATGAACTTGTTTTTTGATGATGTAATTATTCCAGGGTCTTTGACATATTATATATGACATATACAAAGACAAATGCATGCCCCAAGCTTGCTTACAGTTGATTTTTAAGGTCTGAATATTAGTTATGCAATGTGTGTAACAATAACACTATGCTGTCATTCAGCTCCCGGACTTCCTTCATGGGGATTGCCATGGTGCACAGTGATTACAGATGAACCTTTTTCACTAACAGTGAACACTACTGTCCAGCTCCGGTGGATTAATTTATTTGATTGCATCACTGTGTCAGTTAGAGTTAAAATGTCATGACCCGCTCCATCCAGCGTTGCCAATGACAATATAAAAGACAATTTGTCACACCCACACCCAGACAGCCAAGCCAGGCAAACCGATTTGACCAGCCATGCCTAACATACTAACGTTTCTGATCCCCTGAGTATTGAAATCAGCTGTTGCAAATCTAGTCGTCACTTTAAATTACCCTCAGCCCCAACCCTTACTGTGTGGTGCTGGGTTCCCTGGAGCCATGTTGGGTGGTTGTGTGTGGTCCCTGCCTGGTCTCTTTTGGCCTGAAAACCTGGATATGTTTGCTGGGCTGATTGACCTGCTTTGTATATTGGCCATTTTGCTTGTGACCCTGATCATGTTTTCAGATACCTCTCTGTTCTGGCTTTGACCCTGCCTGCTTTGACTATGGTTAAAGAGCCCCAATCTGCACCTGGGTCCAGTCTGTGCATTCGTCATGCACTTTATTCATCCCAAAGGGAAATTCTTATGCATGCATCAGCATCTCTTCTAGATGGCAAGAGCTGGTGGTGTGCTGGAGGTCTGAGGTGACGGGAGGGAAAGGAGACAGAAGGCTCCCCTGAGGTGGTCCGGTGTTACTCATTGTGATTATTTTTTTTATCTGCTGATATGTGCACTTCAAGGTGCCCTGTGGCTCAGCAATGTTGTCATATGTCCTCTGGGCTGGGGATTCAAGACCTGCCTCTGGTCTCTCTATGCCTTTATTTTCTTCTGGTATTCTTCTAACATTTTAAAACCATTTCTTGCAATTTTCAGAAAAGTTGCAGTTTACGCCCCCCCCCACATTGCTGCATTTTTCCATCTCTTGATAGTTTGAGATATTTACTATGGCTGATGTCTTAATATCACAGAATTATGTGTGAGTGATGTATATCCACATGTATGAAACATTGAGAATGAAGGGCTGGTGATGATATAAAATGGATCAAGAATCAGATGCATTTTTGTCTTCAGAAAATGTAGTGAACAAATTTAGAAAATGCCCTTTTAGTAAAATGACAATGTCTGTCAAACTGCTTTCGTGTTGTCAATTGGCTAATCGCACACAATAGCTTTTAGCCACGTGTCGATGTAACCAGTGCCTGAGAATGAACCTTATGGTTATGGGCTTGATAACGGTACATGATTAGCTAGACCCTTTTGAAAAATCACTTCTGAACTGCACTGGTCATTCAGACTTTGCAATAGAGGTGCACCCTCACATTGCACATGTGATCCTGAGCTATCATAAAAATATCTTTGGGTGGTTTCATAGTCATTCCGCTATGCTGATCGATATTATGCTGGGCTTTTTTTGTTTTTTCCTTTGGTCGTCTATCAACTCAACTTGGGGCACAAAATGACCTTGTTATTGGCTGCAAAAGTGTTGATGTTCAAGCAGGAAGTAGACTGAAAGGGCCTTCATCCCAGTCAACTACATCTATTTTCTTTGGAGCGGGTGTAAATTATTAAATGTTTGCTTTTTGAGAGATAACTACGCGTGCTATACTGGAAAAGCGATTGCACACAGTGGTGTAACCACATGGCTGACTTTTTGGCAGAGATGCTGTGGTTCCTCTGCTTTTTTGGCAAAAAGCATATAGCTAAAAGACACCTGCGTATCTGTACACCTGTGGAACATAAAATGCTTTGACCTTTTTGGTTGAGCGTTAGGCATTCCGTTTTTGGTTAGCAGACACCTAAATTCAAAGTGACCTACATATGTCATAATCTTAGTGAATATAACCAATTTTGTAACTGAAATATTTTTTTTCTTTTACTAGATGGGGCACAAACCCTGTGTGACAATAGTGAAAATGTAGATATCATGGATTTTCAAACAGAGACTATGTACAAAGAATTAGACACTTGTTTTACATTGGATTGCCTGGTCCTTCCCTCATGTTTGCAGCAATGAGGTCACTCATGTGGTGGCAGAGGACAATGGCGCCGAGGAACTGTGGGCATGGCTCCACGAACATGGCCTAAAGGACCTGACAAGCATACAAGTGCTGGACATTACATGGTTCACCGAGAGCATGGGAGCAGGGAGGCCTGTCACCGTGGAGACCAGACATCGTATCCAGGTTGGTTTACTTTCCTCGGTCATTTCATGCATTCTTAGAACATTACCACTGACAACCACTCGGTGGCACTGTGGTCAAAAATAGAGGCTGACAACAATGCGGACTGTTTTTTAAGAATCTGTAATGAAATGTGGCAGATGTGCAAACAGCAGAAAGTAGAGTGTAACAGGAACCTGTATCAAAGATTTGCTTACCAGACCACACTATGGCCTCACTAAGCCCCCTCGTGACCTTGTCCAGGATAAATGGTTGGAATATGCGTAGATGTATGGATTTACTTACCCTCTTACTGGGCAGAGCTATTTGTTTTGGGGGTGTTCATTGAAGAAGGCTTGTTCAGGACACCTCACAAACCTTACAGGATTCCGAAAAGGAAATTCATTTTTTTTAATGGTAAATCAGGTACCGCGATTTTACCGTTTGGGGGTCATTCTGCTCCAGTATCAATCCTTCTCCATGACGATACTCTCTAGCGGGTAGAGCATATCCCTGAAGAACGGGGTGGTACTTTTCCTTTGTCAGGGTGTAGTCAATTTGATACAGGTCTCCAGCTCCAGAGGGGGTATAATACCTCCAGACTCGAATATTCCCACTGTCACGTCTCACTGTTGTTTTGATACACTGCGGTGTGGATCTCTTCTCTTCCTCTTCTTACATGAACCGTTCTGTTACCGTTCTGTTACTGGATTAATCAGTAAAAGGACTCTTTCACAGTGGATCACTGAAAATGCTTGTATGTCTTTGTCAATGCAAAAACTTTATTCCCAGGATTGAATGGAAAAAATTCCCAGATTTTCAATGTGGTCTCAAACCTTTGGACTCCGTTGGGTGTATGTATAGATAGATACAATAAAAATGTATAGAGGGAGTGAGTGTGAGAGAGACCTGTGCCTTTAGTGCAAGAACAGTAAGATGGCATATAAAGAGTGTAAACACCAGGGACGTGACAGCAGGAATTCAGATCCTAGTCTGACGCCTCATCAATATTTTGGTTGCAAAGTATAAGCCAAGCAGTGGATGAAAACAGAGACTATGACAGCTTTTATTTTGTTCCAACTCATTTATTTCAGCATATGTCAGTAATATAAGTACATATGATGCCCGTTAAGATGGATTAGAAGTCTTTGAACCCCCATGGGGAAAAACAGTCCCAATTTGTAAGATCAGAAGCAGTTCTAATGTGAAGGTCTGTGTGTTGAAGTTTTGGGGGTGTTTTTTGGGTATGCGCATGAGGTGCACACATGACGTTTTAATATTGACCAGGACTTTGGCATTAGCTTTGATCTGAAGTTTACAGCCCGTTCATTGTAATCCCTTTGGATTTGGTATTTAAAGAAGTACTGCTACATAATGCATTAGCATATAAGATAAACTCTGGGTTGATTAACTCATAGTTGACATCGCAAAAGTCATCCCAGATTACCTGATTTTGCCCCATTTATCGACTTCTAATATGCATGTTAATTTACATATACTGATAACAATATATAAGCTATTTTCAATTTAAAAATTGACAATCAGCTTAATTTGTACATCTTAAAAATGTACACAATTACTACATCATATAAAGATGCTAAATAGTGTTTATATATTACTAATATAGCCACATTTTTCCTGTCAAACCCTTGTTTATTCGACTCCTTTCTTTTCTAAAAGACTGAATATTTGGTCTCGGCACATCTAAAAATAGACGATGTAGAATTGATAATAGTTATTACAAATAATTGGAGAAGAGGCAATTGTGGCGTACTACAGAGCGAGCTTTGCGTATCCGAAGTTAACTCGATTGAGGCCAGTTAATTTAACCCTGGTTGACACAATCAGCGGTCAGTGGTACTACGATCGTCAGCGATGATTCGTAGTACCCAAAACTCGGAAGGAGGCCTCGAGAAACCTTGCTAAGCCAGTAAACCCTCTTTGTAGTACACCCCAAATAACTCTACAGAGATGGGGCTAATCTTCAAAATTATGTCACGAAACAAGGTAAATCCTAAGTTATTGTAAAAAAAAAAAAAAAAAAAAAATCCTGTATCATGTCCAAGGATGATGATAATACCTGGACAATATGATGCAAGTTGATGCAACAAAATTAATGGGAAGTTAGCTGCCCTGCACATAGAAAGGAAAATTACTAAATAAATAGTTCGGATGATCCCTGAAGGGTATTCTACAGTTTAAAATGCTGTTTTTACTTGTTGGTGAAATATCTTGATGTTTCATGAAAATGCTACATGGTACGAAAATAGCCTCATCCCAAATGTCAGCATCAGTCATGGGGGTGGGAGTATAATGGTTTGGGGCTACATTTTTCTCTGAATTCTGGATTCATTTTTGAGAAAGCTATAAATTCATCCATACTTAAGTATTCAGCATAAGAACTTCAGATCTTTTACCTACTAGGTAAAATTGCATCAAAAAAGGCATGGCAGCAAGAAAATGATCCTTAACATTTTGGGAAATATTCTACAGCATGTAATAAAAACTGAAATGGGTTTTGAAATCTCATATTAAACCAATAAGAATGTTGGGGCAAGGCCATAATGTGACTGCTCTCGCAAGCGAGTCCACCAATATGTAGGCGTTCTTTAAGCAAGAACTGGGGAAAAAAAAATCCTCACAAGCCCGAATCTTTATTGCGTGTCTTTGGATTCAGCTGTGGCTTCCAAAGATGAGCACGCAACAATTTTTGACATTCTATGAAAAAGATAAAGATTTTATTCCTACTTAGATTTTTCTCAGTAAATACAGATGTTGAGTTCTTGAGGATTTGAATATTAGTAAAAGTCCTATTAAAAAAAAGCAGTGGCTTAGTGAGTAATACTGCTGCCTCTCACTTTGGTGTTGTGGGTTTGAGTCCTGGCCGTTGTAGAGTTTGCATGTTCTCCCTGTGTCAAGCTGGCTTCCTCCCTTTGTTCATACCGACATACCGTTAGACTGACTGAAGTCTGTAAGTTAGCTGTAGTGCGTGCATGGATGTGTTCTGCAATTGGGCTGCCACTCCATCTAGGGCACACTGCTGCCTAAGGTAGGTTACAGGCCCTCCTGTGGCAAAGATGGGCCTTAAGGCATTTCTTGAATGTTGAGAGGGACTCTGCAGACCTGTTGAATGGAAATTATGAAACATTAACAGTTCAGGTACTTTCAAGTTGGAATGATGATGGCTCCCAGGGATGAGTCCTGCCCTTGCTCTGTGGTGTGTGTAGTTTGTATGTTTCTCAGTGTTGGTCAGGTTTCCTCTATGTATTCTGCTTTCTTCCTGCAGCTGGCCAGTGTGGCATCTCTGAATTGCCCACATTGTCTGAGGATGTGTGCCCTGTGATGAACTGGCATTCTATTCACGATCTTCCCCTGACTTGTACGCTCGGCTTCCTGCGACAGGTTCCAGGCTTGCCCTGCATTATTAGTTATAGAAGATAGATGGATGGACATATTTTGAGGCAGGACAGTACATCTCACAATGCTATTTTTTCTTTGATATACTCTACCCAAAGCATCTAGAAATACAATCAGCTGCACAAAAATGACCAAATGAACATTAGGTTGGTATTATTCTGCTGGTATTGTGGTTTTTTTTTTTATTTTGCTGGGTATTTAAGAAGACTATACCAGTGAGTAAACAGTAGCATGTTCGTGTATCCAAGTTTGTGCTGTGCATGTATCTGGCAAACTACTAAAAATAATTATGGATTTATTTCTTGGTTTCATCAAAAAAAGACAGTAGAAGGTGCAGTTCTTGATATGGACTTGGAAGTAAGTGGGGAACATGTCAATGCTTTGAAGGTGTGTTCCAGTGCTTGTGTTGTTATTAATCATCCACTGACGAGGCCTGAATGAGCCGCACTGTATAATCGGGAAAGAGGCAGGGCCCTGACACACCTCAGCACCTCTTGAGAGTCCCATTAATCTCCATGACCACCCTTCGCCAGCCTGTGTGGGGACCATGAACCAGAGTGCAGCGATGGACCGCGGCACATGTCACCTTCTGCTGTAGTATTCATTTTCTGTTCGTCTGAATCTCATTTTAGAAAGCGTATGGAAGGCAAACGGAAATATTTTTAAAAATTTACTCAATAACAGCGCAGGACAGGCACAAATGGTAAAATCCTCAGCAACAATGGAAAAAGTCATTGGTAAATGTTTGAGAGTTTCAGAATAACTGCAAAAATTTATGTTTATTGATGCACTGGAAAATATAATCAACAACTCAAAGTTTTAATAGAAGACTTATGACATCTAAAAAGGACAAAAGATGTAAGAAAAACAACAAACATTTGAAAAAATGAGGTCATAAAAATTAAGCTCAAAATTCAGCGGCACTGAAGCCAGACAGAATATCCTCCGATGAGCATATTTACCGCTCTTTCCCCTTCAGCATACATCTCATGGTAGTCAGCAAAACAATGTTTTGCTCTGTTCTGGTACAGTGTAAAAGAACATTCTAACATAGTGCCTTCAGTGTATTAGATATAGTGATAAATTCAGAAATGAATCCAACTACAGCCTGTTGGCAGAATTCACTTTAAATGTTTTGTTATGGACAACAAAGTTTATTCACTAGCTATAGATGTTGCCAAAATCGCTAAATACTGCAGTTATTAGTAATAAACTTAAACTTACAACACTTTGCACAGTGAAACTTAAGGATGTCCACTGTTTCAAGTATTTATTAAATTACTTGTAACTATTTATGACATACTGTGATATTTCAGATTGTTCTGTAAACTAAAGCCACTTCACAGGAGATGCAGTTGCAAAGCCCCTGGATGCACACATGTAACAAAGCAATGCTCTAAAATACCATCGTTGGTGTTCAGCAAATTAATTTAAACTTGTGCCAAAAGTGATGGATTCACTAAAATTAGCAATAGAACAATCTGATAGAAACAGAGGGGACAGGATGGATGAGTGAAATTCTTTGTAAATAACCTAAAATTGCATAGCAAATCTATAATGCATCTAATAACTGCATTAATAATACTACTAGAGAGAAAACCTTAAATATTTTTTATTAAAAACCATACAGCTACATGCCCATTTGTTCCAACCCAAAGCCAAAATGTGCCTTTTCTGCAATGCCGTTTAGCTGTCTCCAGCGGTTGACGAAATAGAAATAAATTAACCATGCCTAAAACAACAGTACAGAACTATACAAAATTGTACCCAAAAGTCATATCTTGCCTTTTCTCTGCTAGGTGGGAATGGGAAAAAGGCCAAGAAAATTGCACGGACGGCTTTCAAACCTCCACATTTGTAATGTTTGTATCTTGGAGTATAAATTTGCCAAACACAGGTTGTACAAAATGGAACTCTGATGGAAACAGGTACATTGGGCACTCTACACAACAATTTACCATAGCTATGTGTACTCTGTCAAAAGGACACTTGAGAATGTCGCTTATCATGACCTGCAGCATTCCGTTCACTTCTCTATTATTGTTTTCACTCCCCTGAATCCAAAACCCAAATCAACTCCTTGTTGGTCACCATGGAAATCCTCCCTCCCCCCCCCCCCCCCCCCCCCCCCCCCCCCCCCCCCCCCTCCCCCCCCCCCACCTTCTAAAAGGGTTGCCCAAACTTACGCCCGGGTTAAGGTTAACCCTTTTCAGGGA
>JAACJT020000052.1:8969125-8993912 GCA_009936485.2 Gymnarchus niloticus | reverse complement strand
CATATATGTAAATAAAGGCATGCAGACAAAGAAATATCCATCCATCCATCCATCCATCCATCCATCCATCCATCTTCATAAGTGGTTGCACTAATCTAGCTCAGGGTTACAGTTAACCTATTTCAGGAAACATAGCATACCAGTCCATAAATATAATTATGATGAAATGTGAAAAATGCACACATATCTCATTAGTTAAACATTTATATTAATTATGCTGTACTGGCTTAGCAGCTGGATGATGAATGGATATGCCATAGATCATTTTACGCTGGGAAATATTTTAGGAAACGTAATGCTAAAATTTAAATGTATTCGTATTTATTATTTAGTATCTGTTGAATGATCCATTAGACATTTGTTAACACGATTTTCCGTACTTTTGTTTAAATCTGAGTGCGTTTTGTCTGGTCTGTTGAATTTTAGTAATATACTGTAGTTCTTCCAAAAATGCAGAATGAGATAAAAAATTCTTCAAAATGTTTTGCTTAGTTTCCACTTTGAGTGTGTCTTAAGAATCATAATCAGGTTTATTATTATGATGCATGAACAATGAATTTGCCTTGGCATACTGGTGCAGGCTCAAGATGAGCATAATAACACACACTAGACAAACAGCACAGCAACAACTACACAAAACTCACAATAAACACAATATCATACAGAACACAGGCCGATAAATATGAGCTGTGCAACTTTACGCCTTTAACTGTAAGTCCCGTTTATACGTAGTGCATTTAGGTTTCAGTTTAAATTCCTTAATGGCTTAATCTATTTATTTTAATTATTGTGGCTAAACTTGTTTTTTTCTATTATTATTATAACTATTATTATTATGTAATGTATGACAAAAACATGGGTAACTGACATTATTGCCTGTGCACTAGTCTGGATCCGGTACAGAAGCATTTTTCGAACAAGAGATTCTTCACAGCTTATGTAATTGTTTTCCACAGCATTAATATTCAAGTTGTAAATCTCCTGATAGACTTCAAATGACGAGCAATTTTCTCTTGGAATGGAAGGCTATTTATAGGAGGAAAATAAGTTGTTGAAGTCTTTATGTTACAGGTTAGCTACCATAATTTATTATGGTCAGTGTACGAATGTCAGTATCGTCTTCTTACATTGTGTCTATAATTCAGTTTAGAGTAAACGATGCACTCTGAAACCTGTTTATTCCTCATTTCCTTTTTAATGTGGAAAATTTCTTTAAGAGAATACTCCCTGTTTCAGAGTGCATTTCTCTATTTAATCTTTCTGTCATAAAAAGAGTTGCACATACAGCAAACATGCTTACCATCAATCATGGGTGGACTTACATACACAGTCAGGTGTTAATTCCACTAGATTTGAATTTAGTATTAAGGCATTGTGAAGATGCGCCATATCGAAATCTTCTGTGTGTTTGGCCTATAAGTGACGAACCCCAAAGAGTGTTAGGTCTATTTCCAGTACCCTAAAGGAGTCACAGTGCAATCTTGTCACCAGCTCAAAATGCTTTAGCTTTTTTAACATATCTAGGCATGTTTTTACAGTCATCAAAAGGCTCCATTTACATTAATCCAGCTGGCTAGAACAATTACCCATTACTGTTAAAGCTTCGTCACACTGGTTGGTGCCCAACCAAGCCAACTCGCCACCTACCTGTAAAATAGCTTGGGAAATGGCTTTTCGTCAGGTACCCTTTCCAGGCCCAACAATGCAGTCGTTTGATAAAATCTCCAATCAGCCCTCTTAAAACCCAAATGCTGGTTTCATGATTAGTCTCTATGTCATCCCCCACTTAACATCCCCCCAAAGCTGTAAATGACTCTTTCCCAGGCCTGTGCTTGAGTATTACCATCAATTCCATACAGTAAATCTGCTCTGTTCTACCATCAGGCAACCTGATTAATTGAATGTTCAAGGCCATAATCAGCTGAACTGGATGTGCAATAAGGGGAATATTAGAAATATATGAGGCAGCTGGAGGTACTCAAGGAACAGTGGAGACCACAGTACTACAAATCTACTAGTCCAATTACTTTGCAAAATGCATTTGATCCAAATGTATCTTGAACAACTTCACTGTCATCTCTCATTAATTTTGCAACAAGTTACTAAAACCCAGCAGCATCACTCCATTCAGAAATACAATATTTTTGACATGTGATCGTGAGACCAGTCCGACCTGAAAAAAGACATGCAGCCACTGAGGCTCTGTGCCGAAGTTTACTAATTCGATCCAACTTTGAGCAATGGATATTTCTTACTCATTACATTTCCTGCTACTTGCTGTAGTGCATCACAGCATGTTCAGCGTTTCGAGACAATGACCTTGATAATGTAACATTTCAAGCTAGTCTGTCAAACACTTAATCGCATTATCAGTCTTTTTATGCCTTCTTGGGACATTTTTTTCAGGTTAATTATTGCAGAAGGGAATTTATTTACTGTTTGTGTATTTTTTCTGTTCCTGTAGCTTTCACTGTCCATTCTCAGTCTTATCTTTATCACGTCTACCTTTCATGGAGGATAAATTATGTGGCTTTTACAGGTAACTAGGCCTAGGACTCTTGAAGAGCGACGTATTCACCTTGCGAGTGTTGGTGACACGTCACAAAGTGATGACAGACCAGAGCAAAGTCCGGCCTGCTGACAAACCGGCTTAACAGACCACCTGCTTGCTGCTTAGAAGTGTCACACAGGGTTCATGAAATCGAGACCGCATCTGCTTCTCACCTCTTTAATAGCAGAGGTCTGTTCTACTACAAAGTCTGCAATAAATAAATATCGAGCTAGAACCTATGCCTGTCATGTCAGGTTGTGTTATGCCATTGAAATGTAAGATCACTGGCTTCCAATGCATTACTTTAAAATGATATCATAACTGGCTTCGGTCTCAGTAGCCTGTGCCTAACGCTAACCTCTCTTAGATGAAATAGCTTCAGAGCATTTAATGAACCTACTTAAACATAACCCTCATTGTAATACCCGAGGAGCTGGTGCTGCAGCTCAATTTCAATTGAATCTGTTAATCTCTGAAAAGTTACTGGTTTAACATGTGAAATCCTGGTTCTTAATGTTGCTTAACCTCTTGTGATTCTCTGCCACTTTTTACTCATGTCCTGGTTTATAGACCTCAACATAGTCCCTGGAATACTAGTCATACTCATCAACTTAAACGATTGTCATGTTAACTAGAGCCTAAACGGCGATAATTTACTTAGAGGCTCTCTAGGTTGCCTGGGAAGGACGCCGTTAATGTTACAGATAAGCCCTAGACACGGTTAGGTCAACATATGTCTTCAGGCTGATAGAAAATCACGTAGACCAGGCTAGGAACCTGTTTGATTCTGTGTCAAGGGTAACAAAGAATCGCGCAGTGTTAGACCCACATGTCCAACATCTCTCAAAAGCTTTATAACACAATTCAATGGTAAAATGACTAAAAGAGAAAATCCAGAGTATCCCGTCTTCTACAAATAGTTATAATCCCTCATCTGATTTTTCTGTATGAAGACCAATTTGAATATTTAACATTGATTAGGAAAACTGAACTTTTGCACTTCATCTCTTCTACTCAGTCAGCTGTATATATGCTGGATCCTATTCCTGCAAAGCTTCTTAAGGGGATTTGCTAAACACCATAAACTCTTCTCTAAACCTTTGATGTGCCCAGTTTGAGGTATGTCCAACTATGTAAAACGAGATGGTTTTCTGTTAAACTTGGTTGGCAGGGTGGTTAAAAATCTTGGACATCTGTAGATGTCTTTGATGCTCAAATTCAAAATGTTACTAGAACGGTTTTCCTCCATCGGATGAATATAGCTTGGTTGGGATGCTGTCCTTCCGTGATGTGGAAAACCTGATGTAATTATAAATTCCAGATTCGACTATTGTAATACTCTACTGTCCGGGTCGACCTCTGAGTCCTTATGCAGTCTTTAGTTGATGCTGAATGCTGCAGACAGAGTGCTCACTGGACCAGTAAATTCGATCAAATTATTTCTGTTTTGTCATCATCACACTGGCTTCCTGTTAACTTTCATATTGACTTTAAGGTACTCTTACTAACCTATAATGCTTTGAGTCACCTTGCTCCAGAGTACTTGCGTGATCCCATGCAACCGGTCAGGTTATTTGTTCATTCCAAGAGTGAAAGATGACGGTGGGCTGCAGAGCGTTCTCCTACAGAGCTCCACAGCTGTGAAATATTTTCCAGCAGCTGTGTGGGATTCAGGCTCACTCTTAATCTTTGAGCCAAAAACACACCAGTTTAACTTACCTTACAGAGACACTAGCTTTTACTAATAGTTTCATTCGCAGAACTTGACAGGGATCAGTGTCATCAACTTTGTATAAACCGTAGTGTCGCCCTTGTTGGAGTGCTGTCATTCTGAGATTCCTCATGCCTGTGTTCCTGCCAGAGCTTCCTTTCTTTTCTGATTGCGCACACTAGTTTGTATTGTCGCTTTTCTCTCCCACGTGTTCTTGCAGTTTCCTTATCTCCCATTATTTGGAGGTCAAGTTACAAGGGAGCACCATGTATGTCCAGTGGTCTACATGTATTTTTTCCTACCCATCACCTGCTCCAACCTGACCATGTACCTGATTTACCTGCCTGCCAGCTTCATTAAGTTCCATCCAAACCTGTACTGTTCCACCATCTGTCTGAATTTACTTCACATTATATTATGTAAACTCCTACTGCCCGGTGGCAGCCATAGGATGGACTTCCCCCTTCAGTCTGGTTCCTCCCAAGGTTTCTTCCTCCTGAGGGAGTTTTTCCTTGCCTCCGTCACCTTTGGCTTACTATCTTGCGACCTTGGGCCCAGGGTTCTCTAAAACATTTTCTATCTATGCTCCTTGTTGAAAGTGCCATAAAAATAAAATTAAATTGAATTAAATGAATCTTTCCCGTCTTCCACTCCAACACTGTAATAGGCTGACACCTCCTATGATGACTGAATCTCTGCCTTGCAGATTTCATCCCCCCCCCCACAGGGTTCTCAGCCCAGTGGCCCTATGAGATAATCTCCCACTCAGTTTCACCCCCTTTGCATGAAACGAGTTTCATCCCACCTCTCAGATGTACAAAATGGAAAATGCAATCTGCATTCATCCAGATAACGTTCCCTTAATTCACATCTTTGATAAGAACCGGTGACAATCCTCACACATTATTTTTCCTTTGGTTAACCCCCAAAGGAGTTTTTTTGGTTTATCTGCATCATAAAAAAAAAAAAATCTAATCTTTCTTGTGTCCACTTTCATAAATACCATTGGACAAAGCCACACATCTTTCCTGCAGTTTCCTGGCATCCAGAAGTTATCTAACAAAAAAAGAGATTTTATGAAATTGCAAAGCTGATTTTTTTTTGCTCTTTTTTTTTTTCTGAAGCTCATATAAACATCTCACTTGATATGAAACAGGATAATAATATGAACCAAACATTTTTATTCAAAGCATCTGTGCTGTGCTGCAGTTTTTAGTCGATCTTTAAAATAACAGGTCTCATCAATACCCTTTCTGGCATTCCAGTTTTAATTCTGATGACAATGCTCATGTTTTTCTTGCTTTATTTACACATTAGTAATATGCTGTTAATAATAAAAAAAAAAACACTAACAAAACAATATGAACATATATTAGTAAAATACGACATGGCAACAACCATACTGTGGAACTTCTGTATATTAAATATTTTTCACAAAGATATGCCAGTCTGATTGAAATATAAACCATTGCCATGTTTTCAAGGAACTATTCTATTGGACAAAAGTCTGCAGATTTTAGGGCCATGTATATGTATTTTTACATACAGTCTCCAGGATCCCCTAAAATTAGGAAATAATGGTATGTAAAATTCAGATGATGATTGCTTATTAAATGAGTTGACCCAGACTGTGGCAGGAAAATGTGTCCCATATTATTAAGAGAATGTCTGAAGCTTTTACCGCTGGGAACAGGCTAGTCAGCTGTCTGCATGCGTGCCCACATGTGTCTATTTGTTGAAAACATGTTAGAAGAAGACTTGTCAGATCGTAAAATTTAGAAGTTCATTGTCTAACTTTCCTTGCATCAGTGGATCTGAAAGTGGGAATTGCCAGCTGTTGTGTGCGGTTTGTGTAAAGCAGTCCGAGCTCCCCTGTGACCACACTGAATAATACAGGACATTGCTAGTTATGTCTGTGTCCGTCCCTTTATTTGTGTCATAATCTGGGTTAAGCAAAACTATTTGAAAAGCATCTGCAGGGTTTGCAGATAAGGCGTTTAGTTACTTAATAAGTTACTTGGAGATCAAATCACTGCAATTTGACGTACGCCGTGTTTTTTAAGGTTGTGGTTTTAGTTCTGATGCAGTAATTTTTATTTATCCTCTTTGATTGTATTCACTTTAAATTAGTATGGATTACATGCATTTACAGAAAAAGCTGCATTAGTGATATTTATCAAAATATTGTTTGTTTTATAAAGGAGAGGAATGACGAGGAGAAGAGCTGTCCACAGCCCTGCTTAGCACGTGTCTCCCAGTACGCCTGCCAAAGGAGAACAACAACGATCAACCACAACAAACGCTTCACGGTAAGAGGTGCATCTCTAAGGCACTCTGCCAAGAGCCCGGCTTTTTCTTGGCTAACACAGGAACACTAATGTCAATGATTGGCCTCACACACCGTCACGCAGACAGGATGTCTGACCAAAGACATTAACCCACAAATTAATCGGCATCTGGGAGGATGCTGTGATGAAGGTGGAGCAGCAGGGGGGCGACTGAAAGCTGGCGGAAGGGAGCCTCACAGGCAATTAGACAGTGAAGCGGCGAAGATCTGCGTGGACAATGACGGATCTCAGCCAGCGCCACATGGGACAGAGGGAGCCAGAGGAAGACACTTCTGTACGTTTAGGTAGAAGACAGAGGAGTTTAGGTAGAAGACAGAGGGAAATGTACCCATATAGCCATATGTAGCCATATAGCCACATTAGCGTACAGCCAAGAACAACTTAAAGTCAGGATGTTAGCCTAAAAACCCTTATTATTTTCCAGGTTCATATTTTGTTATGAATAATAAAAGCAGAGAGATACATGTATTCCTCCAGTAAATTAACATCCATCCATCCATCCATCCATCCATCCATCCATCCATCCATCCAAAGATCTATCATAACTGCTTACCAACTACAGGGTTGCAGTCTCTAGCATATTCCAGGAAGTATTTTGCACCTTCACACCCTATGGCAGCTTACAGACACCAGCTCACCTAACTGCATGGATTTGTACTGTGGGATGAAAACAGATCACCTGCAGGAAACCCACATAAATATGGGGAGATGGTGGGAATCATCTGTCTGTTTGGTAAACATTATAAATGACTTGACAAAGATGGAGTTTTAATGGTGGTTTTGGTCCTGAGAGACACTCATACAGAGACTAATGCCTGCATCTGGGCCACACATTTGTATGCATGATGTTTACTCGCTGTTGGGCTTCAGCACCATTGAACCAGCAGATCTCACAGCATGGCAGCCTGCTGAAGATCTATATTCTTGATTTATCCACATTCTGCGGATTAGTTCTCAGCAAGATCCCCAGGAAGCATTTCAAAAGATCCAGCTGCTTATGAAAAGCGGGGGCCATGGAAAGCTAGAGTTATGCATTCATTTTTTTATTTACGTGCCAGAAGGCCTTGAAATAACCTTGAAATAACCCTTCACGTAAAAGAATGAGTGACCTTGATTGGTGCTTGAATTATGCGTACGTATCAGACGAATCAAGGATCTTTCAGACGACCGTAAGCTACTCCTAACATCTTTCGGTCATCTCGTCAGCACGACAAGTCACCAGTGACAATAAACAGTGAATAAAATTAATTAAATTCCATTTGCTGCTACTTTAACATGTGCAGCATTTTTGGCAAATGAAATATGCAGATAATCACGACGGATTATTTTACAAAACAACATCCGCCTTGATATTTCTCAAGCTGGCTTTCCTTTCTGCTCTTTGCTCTCAGGTGATGAGGTGATAAAGAAATAATTATGTAGAATATCTATCCGTATATAATAATTAATTAAATAGATCCTTAATATGCCGTATATTCAGACTCATGAAAGTGAATTAAACGAAAGAAAAAAATTCCTAATCAAAAATTTTGCCGAAGAATTTGGAGAATAAGAATTAAGGTCATGTAGCATTGCTCTCAAGTAATTTGTCTAATAATAAAAAATTCAGGCCATTGTACTGACTATTTTTATATCCCCCCTTGGATAACACTAAGAATTATGTTGTTTGTTTCAGTTTACTTACATCTGAAATATCACGTTTTACAAACGGGCCGCTCTTCATTTAAAATGATAAGCATTTTACTAGACTAAGCTCCAGCTTTTGACACGGCTGACCGGAAGTTTTGATGCTGTGGCCAGGCAGTAATTTCTTGCCCAATATTGATGGATATTTGGGGTCAGACTTGTCAGAAGGAGGAAGGTGAAGTAGTATAACGTGTGTGGTTCATGCTTCCATCTATCTTATCAAGGACTCACGGCTTATGTACTTTATTTCTGTACACGTGTGGTTCTTTTTTGACATTAGGTTCATTTTTCTGATATCACGTTCGTCTTATCAGACCTCAAGTCAAGGTTCTGGTTATAAAAACATTGTATTGTCTATTGTTTTGTCTATGTCTTGTTAAAAACGATACTGCTTTTAAAAAGAGCAATTCTCTAACTTTTATTATAAAATGTTTTTCTAAACTATTCATCTCTACATGTATCTATCCATCTTCCAGCTGTCTACCACGCTCAGGGTCCTGGGGGGGCTGAAGCTTATCTCAGAAAGCACAGGACACAAGATGGGGTACAGTGGGTAAAATTCCGTCACAGGGCCCAAACATGCCGATTAGCCTAACTGCGTGTATTTGGACTGCCAGCTGGGAGAACGTATTAAATCCGCGCACACACACACACACACACACACACACACACACACACACACACACACACACACACACACACACACACACTGCATCATGCATGTAACAGGTTTGATTGAACCCAAGGATAAAGATCAAGCAAAGACTTGATCTTGAAATCATTACATTGCTCACATCATAAAATATTAGCTCTAACTCACAGCAAATGCAGAGCTGACAATTTCTTCGAAATAATTGCTGAGCAAAGTTATTGGTCAACTAGAAAGATCATTTTGCACTTCCTACTGTCTTACTAGTGATACTCTGTCACTCTGCTAACTGTCAAATAGAACATGAAACTAAAAAATGCCTTCTCAGATCAAAGCCTATGTTAGCGCTTAGCTATGAATAGCTCAAATTAAAACCCTGCTTTGCAATGTCTTGCACAACATCTAGCTGCGAAAAAAAATAGAATTGGACTGGAAATACAGCACATGGGCGATACTTTGACTTTAGCTTTTTGGAAGAATGTAGCAAATACTTACTCACAGATGTGGTAATGAAATATGCATCTGTAATCCTGTTGGAAACAGAGAGGCTGTGTTAATTCGTCACCATATATCTCTAAAACATTATTAAATTTGACTTTGAAAATAGCAGCAAAAAAGGTATGACATGAGCCGTAATAACAACTGACAGGGTGATAAGTGGCAGTAATTACTAATCTGCACATTGAACAAAAGGACTCATGGGATTGGTACACATTTGTTTGTGAGGAGGAGAGGACATTTGTCGCAGGGTGAAGTGCGGATGGTGAATTACACCTCATGTTTCCCAAGCGAAACTGTCTAACTCACAAAGACGGGCTGCAGGTGGGGTGTGGCTATTTTTATGGTGTGCGGATCTGCGGATTAGCTGTCTGTGCGTCTGATCGGAAGGTCATTGGTTCAAATCCCAGTGCTGGTGAAATATGTCCCTATCAGTATTGGGCCTTCAGCGAAACCCGTAACCGCAAAACTGTTCTGGGGTGCCGGATAAATGGCTGACCTGTGCTTTGGACGCAAGCTTGCTCTCAGGTGTGTGTGTTCTCGTGGAGAGCAAGATGGGATATGTGAACAATGCATTGCGACATATCCTGGTATAAATGACAAATAAAGATTTCGGTTCAGATCTGGGGTCTTTGAACAGCTGTCCAGTGCGTTATGAAGTTTTCTGGATTGGTTTTTAGTCAGATCTCCAAGATTATTCTGTCTCTGAGCAATGATGTAGCAATGAACATGAAGTTGGCATAACAACTAGCTGTTTCTCTTGGCTTCAGTCTGTAGCAATGTGAGCCCAGACTGTACTCATTTTGAAGCCAGGCTCACCCAACAAGGCAGCGTTTCTTCAGCTTTGGTTCGCGAATACGTTTGTGCTGGGTTACCACAAATGTCTGCTGTCATTGTGGTAATCCTTTTGGGTCCCAACATGGTACCAAGTTTGTCATTTGGGTCCTTGGATTAAAAAGTTTAAGAACTCTTTCAACAAGGTGTTGAGAGCTTTCTCCAGAGATGCCGTCCCATGCTGACTCCAAGGTTTCTGACAGTTTTTTGAGTCGGGTGGTAGGCGATATCTCCTCCAAAGAGCTTTTTCCAATTCATGCCACAGATTTTCAGTTGGATTGAGATGTGCAGAGTGGGCAGACCGCCACACTAAATTGAATCCATTGTCACATTTGTGGAATGGTCTCTGGATCACTATAATCTTGTATAATAATAAGGCGTCACCCTGCTGAAAAGTCCATTCCCTTGGTATATTGAGGGGATGCATTTGTTGGACGGTGATGTTCAGATATCCAATGGCATTTAAATGTTGCTCCACTTTTTTTTACGGAACCCAAAGTCTACCATAAAAACTAACACCACAAAATGTCAGACCAGCACCGGCGGCAGCCAGTGCCGTTTGCTTGCACTATGGTGATTGGTGCATGTGATTATGGCTTTTTGTCTACATTGCAGTTTGATTTTTTCCGGAAGACCCTACTTTGATTTGCAAAATTTGTGTCCATTTCCTTTCATCTCTTTTATTAATGAACTGTTTCCCACACCTAGGGTGACTTTAGGTGGGTGTCTTTTGGGTGGTAAACCATAAATGCAGATGACGTGGCAATTTTCCCCTTCGTCTACGCAGACAGAAGTGAATTTAACCACCGGCATGAATTACCGATCGCAGCTTTTACCTGGAATAGTTACATTTGTAAAATTGTAACGCGAATACGGTGTCAGAGGCCACTTGTCACAGGTGCTGCTGCCCCGGACTGCTGGGCTGCGGGGCCTCAGGGTAAGGATGGCGAGGATGCAGGTGAGACTGCAGGCAGGGTTTAATAAAACAAAGGAACAAACACCGGGCTTTGCACTGAATACAAGGCAGAGAACTCAGAGATACACAAGACAACATACGGTTAGAACCGTAGGTGCAAACACATGAACAGACACGCCTAGAACATTCCTAGATCAGGGACCAAGAACATGACTAGGAATAAAAGCAAGACCCTAACGCTGACAATACTGACAATCCTAATGAAAACAACAAACCAAACTACACAAACACTTGGCCAAAATGAGAGAGGAACTTAGCCTTAAATAACCAAAGAACCTGGTGAGACACATGAGGGCGATCAGGACAAAGGCGACTGGACAAACTTAACAAGGAAACGAGGAACAGAGACACGCCCAAAAAACGTAGCCAGTTGGTGAGGGCAGAGTGCCAGTGCAGATGTGACAACCAGGCAACAAAAAAACAACTGAACTCATACAGAATATGACGATAGATAGATAGATAGATAGATAGATAGATAGATAGATAGATAGATAGATAGATAATAAATTACTGCCCAAGTATCTATCTAAGAATCCTTTTAATGATTATGTGGCATGTGATTCATTGTTTTCTAATTTCCTAAGGAATAGGAATGTTCTACAAATCCACTAGACAATTCTACCAAAGTGAGAATATTTCTGTCCGTGAGAAAACGTGTTACTGCCTTGGCCAGTCTGAGTTATCACTGTGCCATCCATTCATCTGCAGATGTAGTTTGTTTTGTCTCCTGAGGACTGATTATAATACTAGCTGCAACTGGTACTGAGGATTCTGAATTTCTGTGCTGTTCAAAAGAACAAAGCAGCTCAGAAAATAGAGAATATTAAGTATGTAAGATTAACTCTTCAAGTGATGATAGAAAACTGGGATTTAATTAGACCCTCAGAATGATACGGGAAAAAGATCACGTTTTTTATTAGTCTATAGCTATATTTTATTAACCCTTTCATCTACGGTGCTTACCACAGTGGACAGCTATTTAAATCTCGGCATCTAATTTATGGGTCGTTTTCAAGTTTGAGGTGGTACAGAATCCTCTGTAGGGGACGTTGCCTTGAAAAGAGCCATGGATTCAACTGTAATTCACTGTAATTTTATTTGTCTTAATTGCAGTGAAATATTCAAATACATGCAGTACAATACATGCATCTTTTTTAAAAGTACAACTGGAGTAAAAATCACTTCAGAATATTTTTTGTAATCCTGACAGCAGAATAGAAAAGTGTTAAAAAATGATGTCTCAGCCAGACAACTCATACTTCATGCATGAAAGAGTTAATGAGCGCATGTCTACCTAGCAAACGGGGTTTGTTGTGAACGGCTCCAAAGCAGTGGGCTCTACTCCAGTATTCATAAATCAAATGACATCACTCATTCAGCTGTTATTGAACCCGAGCCACCCAAGATCACTGTGTGTCACTGTTTTCCCCTGCAGGATGCGTTTGAGGTTCTGGCGGAACACGCGGAGTTCAATGAGAACGAGGTCCGCTGTCTGGCCTTCATGCGGGCCACGTCAGTTTTGAAGAGTCTGTCAGGTGCAGTCGGCTGCCTCGGGGACCTGGAGGGCCTCCCCTGCCTGGGAGACCAAACAAAAGCTGTCATAGAGGTAGCATCTGTCTCAGTAATACTAGCATTTAGCTGCAACCTTCTTTGACAGGCTGTCTGGACCTCTTCGCATCCAGGTACTGCACACTGAAATCACTGACAATGAGATTTACGCACAGGTCCTTTACTGACCTCATCCCCACGTGATGGGAGGGGGGATCAAGTTTAGCACAGTATCTAAAGTAATAAACTTTAGCGACAGCGCTCACAACTACTTTGAACAGCGCTCATTTTGAGGGGTCAAGGATAAAGGGAGTAAAATAAAAGTTAATTAAGTAATAAATAGCATGCCCTAATTATGGTATTTTTTCATTGATACTTTATTTTGTCAGTCTTCTGAACAATGTTTACTGTTATATAAACAGACAATTTTGTCAAATTTGCTAATTAAAATGAACTGCAATTTAATTCAGATTATACTTACCTTCATCTAATTACTTCATGCTGTTACCTGACAGAAATTGCACAGTAAACACAGTGTGTTAGCACTGAGTCACCACTGTTCAGAGTGAAAATGGGGTGGCTGAGATTTTTCAAAAGTACAGGATGTACACCTCTTAAATAGTGTAAAGTAAAAAAAAAAAAAAAAATCCTCTAGTATAAAGATGCCCAAAGTGATCTGAAAATCAGAAAGCCAGAGTGCTTGTAGACTTTTGTATATACAGTGGAGTACCATGTAAGAGATCATCAAAGCTATTTAAGCGTGAAATAGACTGAAAGGTGGAAATTCACTTAGGTAATATAAGAATTGAAGACTGTGTTATTAGTGAAAACATGAAAAGAACCACGAGTGCAACAAGATATAAAAAGAATGCTAACCTCAGCTCTTTTGCTCAGCATCAAAAACTTTAAATTTGTGCCTCTAATTTAATGCTCCATGACTCGTCTTTGACTTCCTGCTCCCATATTCTACTCCTGACAATTCCTGAGGAAACTTATGTTGGAGCGATCCCTAGTGGTTCTTAAACCCACAGGTAAACTCTGCAACTGTATGCTCCTTGCTGTTACATAGCCCTCCAGGAACTTAGCATAGTCATGATGCTCTCTAGTGAAAAGACATCCATCCATCCATTTTTCAAGCCGCTTAATCCTATTCGGGGGGGGAGCTCGAGCCTATCACAGGCAACAGAGGCTACAAAGCAGAAGTACATCCTGGATAGGATGTCAGTCCATCATAAGGGACATAGACGCACACACACACACGCACGTGCAATAACACGCTACGGGAAATTTACAGACACCATTTAGCCTAATTGCATGTCTTTGAACTGCGGTAGGAAACCAGTGTACACGGTGGAATCCCACCTGACACTTGAAGAATCCACTCCATACTCATAGAGCAGTCATGGGGTCTAAGCCAGCAACCCAGTAGGTATGCTAACCACTGAGTCACCATGCCACCCAAAGGAGAATCAAACATGAAAAAAATATCATTTTTGACAGAAATACAAGTGTTGCTATAACTCTTGCCTTTGATATTGGAATCAGAGGATGATACAACTGGAATGAGTACAGGTCTTCTGAGAAATAAACGGAAAACATTTTTATATTGTAGTCAAAGTTAGAAGGGTCAACTTTCTTACAGAGATGCAAAAGACTGAAGGTCATACAGAAGTAAACAAATACTTTATTAAAAAAATATGAGTGGTAGTTATATATCATTTATGTCTCCATCTGTTACATATGATCTGTTAAAAAAATGCAATAAAATGACACTCAAAATAGAATTTTACTCATTACACGGGTTGCTTTATGATTGTTGATTTATGATGTTATGATTACCTAACATTTCTGTAACTGCACAAAACAAACAAAAAATATTTTATCTGTCTATCTGTCCATCTTCTGTTTATCCTGGTCAGGGTCACAGGGTGTCTGGAGCCCATTTAAGGCTGGGGTACACTCTGGACAGAATGTCAGCCCATTGCAGGCTACACACACACACACTTTGATTTACACACACAGACATACTGTACACTGAGCAATTAAGAGACATGAATTAGCTGCACAATCAAATATGCATATAAGTAAAAAAACTTGAGATTTCCAGCTCTTCACAAGACAGGATGATACATTATCTTTGTCTTTCACAGGATATTCTGGAATCTGGCAGATCACCCAAAGTTCAGGAGATCCTGTGTGATGAAAAACACCAAGTAATAAAGGTCAGAACCGTAACAGATAATATTTACATTATTTTTATATAATTGTTATAAAAAGGCAGAAAACATGATTTGGAAAAGCCCAGTGAATTAATAGGTATAGATTCAATTCAATTCTAGAATTTGTTTAAAAATTGTCCCTTTGAGGATTTCTGGAGAAGACCATCGACAGCTCAGAGCCTTGATTTTTCATCCTAATGCCCTGGTGCCATAACAACATCGGCCAAAGGTATACTATGACCAAAGGTATACGATGAAAGATTAAAGGCATCTGTTTTGTTGACAGCTGTTTACAAGTGTTTTTGGAGTCGGGCTGAAAACTGCAGAGAAGTGGTACCGAAGAGGACTACGCACATTCCAGGAAGTTCACGCTGACAACAGCATCATTTTAAACAGGATGCAGAAAGCAGGTAACAAAGACCATGCTATATATCCACCTCCTTATACCACTGCTACCTACCATAGTAAAATCCATCTGTCTTCTAAACATTTCTTCTGCTCAGGTTCCTTGGTCACCTGGAGCCTTTCAGTCGTAGTATAGGGTCAAAGGCTGGGGTTCAGCCTGGACAGGATGCCACTGCATCACAGAGCACACACGTAACGGTCAGTTTAGAAATCCCAGTTACCCTAACTACATGCCTCTGGACTGTTGGAGGAAACATCGTGAAGAGAAAATGTAGACTCCACACACAAGACAGAGATGAGATTTGAACCCCAAACTCAAGAGTTATTAGGCAACAGTGCTACCCACTGAGCCAACCTCCAAAACACGCCTTTTTGTCGTAAATTGACTTGAACTTTTGTTTGATGGGTTCATTTGTTAGAATATTGCACCTTAAGAACGATTGGAGTTCAGTTAACAGGAAGCACTGAATAATTTATCTGGTGTCAAAATACAGTATGCTGGGAAGTCTACATAGAATAATCTCATATCAAAAACAGACTGTTTTTCCTTGGTGATTGTTATCAGGCTTAGCAGAGTTTGTGTTTTAAACTGGATAGATTGTAAATTTAACACACTTGCTAAGAGCCAACCACAAAAAAGCCTTAGTGAACCTTCAAGGCCTTAAAGGCACACGTGATTGCACTCATAACCACTATGCCACCTTCTGTTCTGAGAGACTCTTAGCATCCCACTTCAGCTTGATTCATTATCTTTACTAGACTTTCATTTATGTTTTTTTTTTTTTTATTTTTTCAAAATGAAATATTTATTGCCGCAAGCTTTATTGGTTTAAATTAATTCCAGTCTTTTTAGATATCATTAGAAATTCTTGGATCACTTGAGTTCTATAAGCATAACGGAATTTCATTTGCTTCCTTTAAATATTCCCTTATTGGGCAAATTGCAAGAGAATTGTGTTTGTTTTGGAATTTGGTGTTAGGTTATATACACTATCAGTACCTATAATGTGACAAACATTTTGTATTAATAGTTTGTTTACTTTGCTGAAGGATTCACAAGGCCCAGTCATGAAACATATATCACATTATGTAAACAAGAATGAACTTATATACTGTATTGGCACTTGTTGTTTTAATGGCTTCCTTTGGGCGTCGTGGCATCCTCCCGCAGTACAAAGAAAAAAAATTAGGACAAATGGCATCTTTAAATAACCTAGAGGGTGTGATATCGTGTGTGTGTATCTGTGTGTGTGTGTGTGTGTGTGTGTGTGTGTGTGATCTTTACAAATCAACTCACTTGTGATTACAGAGGAAAAACATTTTCCTTTCATTTACAACAGCTGTACTAAACTTATTTTCTTAAGCAGATCCAACTGCATCTGCCTTACTTAAAAACAAAGGATACATTTTTCCCCCAGACAAATTTCTTTATAAATTTACGCAGAGGGTTTGCAGCTTAAAATGGCACTGTACTTCATAAAACTGCAGCGCTAGAGTCAATTATGGTGGACCCAGGAGCGACAGGCTTGGATCATCTCATTATGATGGGGGAAAACAGCATGAAGATTTTGAAATATCAGTAAGAATTAACAAGGTGCACATGGGCCGTATTGTGGAAGATATTTAATACTATTTGCACTGCAAACCATGGGGTAACCTTATGAGAATGTCAATAAAAAAATTTGCTCACGTTGCCCCAGAACTGTGTTAATATTCTTAGAATAACTATAGCATTAGGATGAAGAATTAATATACACAATGGGTGCAAGGTTCATAGATTTAAATGCTATTTAAGAAATTCTGAAAAATGAAGAACGAGTGAAAGGCTGTACGGAAGTTCTGTTTGTCTTAGCCATGTTGAAATGCATATTAACATAATAGAGAAATTACAAATTATAGAGCAATTCCAAATCTGGATGATAACTAATTATGTAACAGACAAATCTCCCAGAGCACATATTATCCATATCTACTTATTTTCTGACCGTACCACGTCCTGCAGCGTAGATTTTGTTCTAACATTTTATCTATACGAAATGGCCAGCTTTGTTTTTAAACCACAAGTCACTTTCTGGTGGCATTAATAAGACAAAAGCAATAAAACAATTTTGACTTTGATGAGGATACTGTGTTTCAGTTCTGCCCACAGCTTTAAATATATATCTCCCTAGGAGAAAACACTTGTGGGAAGTCAGGAAGTCTAGAAGCATTGTCACATCTTATTAAAACCAGCCAAACTCTTAGAGCCAAACATTAGGACTTGCTCAGTCTAAATGATGACTGAGTTGGATCATCAACAGGGGAAAATAGCTTACGAAATACTTTGATTCACCTCCAAGGCTGACTTTGAGAAATTAAAGAAATAGATCGGAGTTCTCGCAGCACTAACGGTGTTTACATCAAGTTACTGAACAGCTTGAAGGCTTCAGCTGAACAAATAGCCGGATACAATGACACGATGAGTTTTAAGAAAAATGCTTTGTCAAATAAATCGCCATTGAACTTCTAGAAATAAACTTTTCAAATTTTATTCTTCTTGAAATTGGATTTTGGGAGGAAGAGTCATGTAAGACCAGCTAGTTTTAAATATATTATTCTTACTTATTCTACATAAAACTGAAAATACTTCAAAGGGGGGAAAACCTGACAGACGTGTGTTTCCATACTCAAGTTTAAAAATGGACATTTTGTGAATCCTATGCTTTAAAAATATTTCGTACAAATATGAAGAACAAGTTCTTTTTATCATGCCTTTACCATTATTACGTTGGACTGATTTAGTGTTATCAGTATTATCAAAATGTACATTTGGGTAGATATTGTGATATTAATTGACATTTAGACAATGGACTTCTAAGCCTTCATCCTTAGATCTCTGTTAATAACTTTTCTTGGTGTTGCAATGCTAGACCTCGTACATATGTACCGAAACTGAGCTAGCTACCTGGACACACTGGTCTCGGAAATATTTGTTCAGGGCACTTGGTCTGTTTATGGAGCTGTATATTTACAGAAGCATTTGAAATCACCTGCACATCTATTGGCTAAATGCCGCGCCCCACTTCTGGGATACAAAATTGCAATCATTAGGCCAAAATTTTAGCATTCTATGCTCTATGACACCGGTACTCATAAATGCTTCATAATAGCAGTAAATTTGACATAAATGCATGTTCATTAAATCAATAAATACCTGTGTGCCCTTACATTGAATTGATTTCTCTTTACGATTCCTCGCTGCGTACTTTTGCTGCTTGTGGTGTCTCAGTACATCTGAGGAGGATAAACCCACCATTTTCAATATTCTGTCCATGGTTGTGTGTCAGATGTATAAATATGAAATCTACACATGAAACTAGAAATGTAGCCTCAGACCTCCTCATCCATCAAATTTTCATGTTCTTCTCCTGTTAATTGCCTGATGACATGTCAGTCTATGTTGTGTCACTAATTCTCATCAACCCACCCCATCCCCCCCACGCCACAGCACAAATATCGCACTACTTATGGTTTTTTTGATGGCAAGGCAAGTCGTATTTATTTCCATTGAAATAGTCTTGAACCGCCACTGATTCTCAGGGTGGCCTGATTCCATTGAAGAAATGATAAAGCTGAATGCATCATGCTATAAAATCCCACTGGTCGTTTCAAGTTCTAGCTGTGTTTCTGAATTACACTTTCAATCCCCGTGTGTTGCTAGGCTTCTGTTACTACGACGACATCTTGAAGGGCATCAGCAAAGCAGAAGCAGATGCGTTGGCCAAGATCATAGGGGAGACCGTTCGTACGATTGTTCCTGACGCTACTGTGACCCTCACCGGAGGCTTTCGCAGGTAACCGGCACCCGCGGTTCATGTATGGTTCGGTGAACTGGTGGCTAAATTGCTTTTAGTGCGTCAGTGTGTACCTTGCAGTAGGCTGTCATTCCATCCAGGATGGCGCTGTTATTGTCCCCCATGCTTCCTGGGACAGGCTCACCATCACTCTTTAATGAGTATGCAGTTATAAAAAAAATGGATGGATGAATTTATCAGTGGCTTCGTTTGGAATTTAACATATACCTCATATAAAACATATTTCTATTTCTGTAAATATAAGCTTACTCTGGGATGGTTGACCTCTGTGAGAGGTTAATTTTTTAAATGCTCTTAGAAAAAACAAGATTCTACATAAATTGCTCCAGGCAAGAAAAATGATCAGAGTATGTTATATGTACCAAACAAAAATACGTGACTTTTCTATTTATCTTTTTAATAATTCAATATTCAGCAGTACAGGCTCCAGGCCCTCACATAACCTGGAGCCAGTTAAGTGGTTGGAAGAGATGGTCCATTCAGGATTCATAAATAAGGCATTAAAAATCAACACACACAGAGGTCTTTGTCTGTGCTGATGTTACATAACTCAATCCCCAAATATTTTCAGCTGTGAATGATGGCAATGAACGGCCTCAGCTATTGGAGTTAATAATTCAAGATAAGTCTGTCGGGACCAGGCTGTTTTTATTTTTTTATTTTTTAATGTGGTGAAAGATTGATATGGTGCCGTTTATCTGAGAGGTAGTGAGGTACTTTCCGGCACACTCCTGATAAGAGCAGTTATATACAGAAGGAAAAGGAGACGTATTTTGGAAATGTCACTCTTGTGTTCTGGAATCGTTTTCCAAATCAGATAGGTATACTTACGAAAATGATTTGTATGTACTCACACATCGCTCATGAGTACAGTTTTCTCTCAACCCAACACGTAATGTCGTTGAGTCACGAAGGGTCAGCTACAGGTTACTCGGTCAAGAATTATTTTGGTATCGTGAATCAAATGGGTTTGATATGCAGTACGATTATATTGAAGCGTATCTGATTTACTTCTAATCTGTCGATTTTTTTCTTATTATAATTGTTCAAAAAACAAGAATTTCCAATTCCATGAATAAATGTTACATTAAAGGCTTCTTTTTAAAAACTGATTTGCGTTTTGAAAACTGCATATATTCTGTAATCTGTTTACTGTGGCATAATGTACGGTAACGTAATAACCTTTCCAGAGACTGAGAAACCTTTCAGCACATTTTAATATAAATGATTTTTTTTCTAATTAGTTTTAAAAATGAAATACATAGCAACCAATTATATGCTACCGCATGAACGGAGTGAGAAAGTGTGTGTGCTCAAGTAGATAAAATAATTTTTACAGCTTATTTATTTAATTAATTACACTTCAAAAAGCCTCTGCCTTCCTATATATGCATAAATCCATAATTTTTTGCCATTTTTAGGTGCCCAGTCATCCACAAAACGCACGCGATCATTTCCAGTCATTTGCCACCATTACTGTCCTACATGAAAGCTACTGTAAATGCTACTTTGAGCTTTGCTACCCCCACCAGACTTTTAGACGATGGTTATATAAAGGCTAGTAGACCTTTCTATGTAGAATCCACTCCAGGTGACCGAAATGGATTCTCTCATCCATCCATTTAGTAGCTCCCCCACTTCATAACACAATCATGATTCAAACAACTCAACATTTATATGATGTCTCTACAAACTAAGCTTTGGCTATCACCACAAATAATGCTAAGCAATGTTTTCAAAAACACAATATGCATATATAGACATAGTTGAATTGTATTAGACTAAACATATGGAAATTAATGCAGAAATAAAGTCAGCAATAGTGTCATGGAAATAAAACATTGTCTTTCATGAAATGTTACTCCATTCATTTTGAACCACACCCAAATGACCAGTATATGTTGCTTGTTGATTTAACTGTGTCTGTCCTATAAAGTACAAAATAGATCTGAGAATAGCACTGTTGCTTTATATCTCCAGGGTCAGGGGTTTGAACCCCACCTCTGCTCTGTGTGTGTGTGTGTGGAGTGTGCACTTTCTCTCTCTGTCTTGCGGGATTCCTCTCACAGAGTCCAAAGACAGCTAAGTGGTGTCTCTAAATTGCTCCTAATGTGTGTGTATGTAATTATTCTCTTGTAGGGACACAATGTCCCTTGGAGGAATAAAAACGGTCACTTTTTCTCTCAGGAGGACATTTGTCATGTCCCCACAAGGGAAAACTCAGTTTTATAAAAATCTTTGAATGCAATCAACAAACTTAAGTAGGTGAAGTTTTGTATTTTGTTGGGTTACTTATTGTTAAGGTTAGGGCTGGGTAAGGGTTAGGGTTGTCATAGTTAAGGTTGGGTTTAGATAGATCAATAGAAATTAATAGAACGTCCTCACAACGTTACAAGTGCATGACTGCGTGTAACCCGCAATGGACTGTCATCCCGTCCAGGTTGTACCCCAGCTAGGGGCAGATCTAGGCATGATGAGCAACCGTCCAGGATGGCACTGTTGTTGGGGCACCATGGGTGGCTCACAAGGAACGGCCCTCACACACAGCCTGCCTTGGTCTTTCCGATTCATCGTCGCTAATGGCATTCTTTCCTGCATCGGACTGGTTTTGCCTATGGCGTAAAAGAAGCCAGAGCTTCCACTGACTCCAGCCTGTGTAGCCGGTGCTGTCTGGGATAGACTCCAGGCCCCCTGGGGTTAGTGCTCAGAAGATTGATGGGTTCTCTTTACAAAAATCACTGTTATATGAAAGAGATGGTTGCAGTGAGATGGGCTGATATTACATGACAGGCCCATTCACTCGCTTCAGCCATTTCTTGTCCCCAAGCAGCCTTTTTGTGACCCAATGCTTCTATCTATTTTCTTTTTGACAGTAAAATGGCATCTCTAATTTTTATCCCTCCGCTCGGCTTTTCTCATCCTCCCCTCTCATGCTCGGCTGAATTTCCGATTTCTTCATCCTCTCCCCTGTGTCATGTGGCTTTGTTCATCACAGTGCCTGAAGCGATTCACACACAGACGATTTGGCAACCTATGTCACTCTAGAACAAGACAACATGGTTAAGTTGACTATTCTGACAGCTACAGTAGTGAAAATGTTAACCATGTACCTTTGGATTGTAAAGAGCACAATACATTTGAAAAAGTATTTTTTGGATTTTTTTTTTTATGAATAATGTGGCATGGCAGACTGAGACCTCTGGGGTTTGGAGTTCAAATGCTGCCTCTGGCTCTGTGTCTGAAGTTCCTAAGTGTGCTTCCCTCTCTGTACTGTGGTTTCCTCCTGCATTCCAAAAACATGCCCATAGTGTCACTGTGGACCGGAGTGCATCATGCTCGCAGTGTCCCCTGCATAACTGGTAATAGCTGAGAGTCTGTAAGGGGTGCAAAACAAAACTCTAATTCTCGCTGTCTGCTTGAAAAGTAGCTGTATGCCTAAATTGCTCCCAATGTATGCTGCCCCCCTGTGGCCTGGAGTACTTCCATTTTAAATAAGCCTCACCTACCCCGCTTATGTGAAACCGAAATGTCACTGCTGCTGTAAAGGACAAACTTAATAAAATATATAATTAAAAGCAACACTGACAATTAAAATGCAAAGATACATGTGAGAAAAATATGCAGTTCATCACAGAGGAACCAAGGCTGTGTAAATTCAGAGATTAATGGAAAATGATCAGTTTTGCAAAACATAACTAGAAGATCACATTTCCATATTTTGACCTTATGAATCTCTGTCATCAGGCTGCGTTGGGTTATTATTTGAAGATGCATAATAAATGCATTTCTCTTAGCTGCTACAGATCTGATTTTGCGAGAAGATAAAAGCTATGCTTATTAACTGAGAAGAGTAAAAAGGAGGATCAATGACAAATGTAATTATCATCTTAAACTTGTAATTTTACTTTAGTACTAGAGCTGTAACATTGCAAGTCTGTCAGAGAACGGAACAATTGAACCATGGCATCATTATCGACATCATATTGGTAGCGTCATCTTAAATAGGATCGGTGTGATGAACTGGGCTCAGGTTAAGGTGTTAAGTCTTATGTTTCAACAGTTTTTTTTAATGTTTTATAGGAACAAACAATAACATGCAGCTACTATAATAGCAATAATCAGGATTTTTCCAGAATTTGGCTCATCCCTCCTGTTTGTGCTGATTCATTTACATGTAAAGGTATTTCTTTTTCTAGGAATTTTGCACATGTATGTATTATTATGTATTACTCCTTGTTGCTCAGTTGTAAATTAGCATGCATTTTCACACGTGTACTCATATGGCACAATCTGCTTATCAAAATGTGCCAGGCAGTCAGTCACAGCTGTGTCATTGACCCTACCTACCGAGACAACTATTAGTAAATATTCAAATGCATCAGACATTAAATAACCATGCTCAGTAAAGAGAATGGCAAAATAACAAATCTAGGTTCATAGGTTGGTGTGTGGCTCTGTGAGTTTGCTGTCTGTGCCGGTGACTGCTGCTTCAAATCCTTCAACCCACAAAAGTGTTCATATTACTGATGGGCCCTTGATCAAGGCCCTTAACCACAGAACTGCTCCAAAAGTGCCGGATAAATGGCTGACCTCTGACTCCAAGCTTGCTCTCGTGTGTGTTTGTTTGTGTCCTCATGGAGAGCAAGATGGGGCATGCGCAAAACGCATTCCAAAGTACTATGTGAAATGATTTTTCTCATTCAAAGGGTACTGTAGAAAAGGCATTTTGGTGAATGTAAAAAAAAAAAGCATTTTATGGTTTTATGTGTTATCTTCTTGCTGAGTGATCCTGATTTACGAATCAAATGCATACAGATATTACCAAATAAGTCGGTCAGCTGATACGGACTGGGTTGGTTATGCCTCATTTGGGACCAGTATTGTACACATGAAGCCCTGATCCATGACTGCCTTCAGGCACATATTTCAGTCCTTGAGAAACGACGCGGTGAATTTGTTTGCTGTTTTACAATATGACTGAAAGCCTGCTTGCTAGCACAGTAAAGATCCATCGAAGTCCTGACATTTTCTCTAGGCAAGGCTCTTTTGAGGTGGCCAATCCTGCAGTTTAATAATGCAAAGGTCAACAGAATTAATTCACTCTCTGAGTTCATAAGATGTTACTTTTGATGCATGTAAACTGTTATCGATAAGCAGAACATTTAATGGTGTACAAACTAAAACTGCCTGACATTGTACATCTCAAGCCAGTCAGCTGGCTTCTCTGATGTTTGTCGATTTTCCAAACCACTTGATCCTGCTCAGGGCTGCCTGGAGCCTAAGGCAGGGGGACAACCTGGATAAAGTGCCAACCCATCACAGGGCACACACACACACCACAAGTAATTTCACCACACCAACCAGCCTATAACTTGTGAGTTTGGACTGTGGGAGGAAACCTGCAAAGCATGGGGAGAACAAGCAACTGTGTACACACACACACACACACACACACACACACACACACACACACACACACACACACACACACACACACACACAGAGAGT
>JAACJT020000052.1:8934130-8969025 GCA_009936485.2 Gymnarchus niloticus | reverse complement strand
GGCTTCTCCAGACCCTTTCACGTCTGTCACATGTGCTCAGGGTGAACCTGCTCTCATCTGTGAAAAGCACAGGGCGCTAGTGGCGGACCTGGCAATTCTGGTATTCTATGGCAAATGCCAATCGAGCTGTACGGTGCCGGGCAGTGAGCACAGGGCCCACTAGAGGAGGTCGAGCCCTCGGGCCACCCTCATGAAGTCTGTATCTGAATGTCTGGTTAGAGACATTCACACCGGTGGCCTGCTGGAGGTAATTTTGTAGGGCTCTGGCAGTGCTCATCCTGTTCCTCCTTGCACAAAGGAGCAGATATCGGTCCTGTTGATGGGTTAAGGACCTTCTACGGCCCTGTCCAGCGCTCCTAGAGTAACTGCCTGTCTTCTGGAATCTCCTCCATGCCCTTGAGACTGTGCTGGGAGACACGGCAAACCTTCTGGCAATTGCACGTATTGATGTGCCATGCTGGAGGAGTTGGACTACCTGTGCAACCTCTGTAGGGTCCAGGTATCGCCTCATGCTACCAATAGTGACACTGACCCTAGCCAAATGCAAAACTAGTGAAAAAAACAGAAAAGATGAGGAGGGGAAAATGTCAGTGGCCTCGACCTGTAAAACCATTCCTGTTTTAGGGGTGGTCTCATTGTTGCCCCTCTAGTGCGCCTGTTGTTAATTTCATTAACACCAAAGCAGCTGAAACTGATTAACAACCCTCTCTGCTACTTAACGGACCAGATCAGTATCCCAGAAGGTTAATTGATTTGATGCTATACTCTGATTAAAAAGTGTTCCTTTAATTTTTTTGAGCAGTGTATAATTTATATAGCTGGCATATATGTAAACCACGCACAACCAATAGTATTGCAATAAATGGCATTAGTAACATCTCAAATGTTGATAATGATCCATAATAAACATGGAAGTCTTCTGCCCCCTGTCTTTAATCCTTTTTGAATCCCTAATTTCTGAGTTTTAATATGAAAATAAACTTTTTGGTAAGGGTGTCCTTTGCTGTACATCTCAAGGTGTCACTTAATTAATATGGCGTAGGGTGATAAATGAGGACCGGGGGTATTGTGACTGGCTGACAGGCAGGATACTTTAGGAACAGAAGTGTTCCCGGATCTGTTCAACGGCTGACATTCAGCCAGGAACGCTGAAGGAAAAAAAAATCATTTGGTGTTACCTTTCAAAATGTGTGTCAGCCTTTGTGCTTACATGGTTTACTAAATTGGTGAGGGCATTTTCATTAAAATCTGAAAAACAGATGGCTGCGGAGTACAAAAAAAAAAAAAATCTTCCTAGGCTTTAAAAACAAGGTGTTTAGTTAGATTTGCGTTTTTTGTTGTGGGTGCAGGTACATCGTTGTGGATTATTATAATATAAGGCAATGTGAAGTCACCAAAATGTAACTAAAGTATAGCTATGTGTATGTGTGTACCATGTTTATATTACATTGTGGGGACAGAATATCCCCAAGAGGTAATGACAACCTGACATGTTTGCTTGTAGGGACATTTGTCAAGTCTCCACAAGGGAAAACCGTTTTATAAGAATCTGTGAATTCAGTCAAAAAAGCCAAAGGTCTTGTGTTTTGTTGGGTTGCTTATGGATCAGGTTAAGTCTGGGTAATGGTTTTGGGTGTCATGATTAGGATTAGGGTTAGGCCCATAGAAATGAGCTAGTAGAGGGTCCCCATAAGGGTAGAAATGCAAACGTGTGTGAGTGCACATGTATGTATGCAGCATTTGGCAGAGGTTCAATGCAGGGTATAACATGATAGAATGATTAATGGAGCCGTTGCCTGAGTGGTTTGAGTCCTTTCGGCAGCTGCGTCTATGTTAAAGAATTAATATTCTCTCACATGCAGCCTGACCTCCTATTCACTGGGGTTCTTAGCCAGAGGGTGCCCTTAATCAATGGAGACAAGGCTTTCCAGGATAAATTCAGAGCAATAATTTTGGTCCTTTTTTTTTTTTTCTTTTTTTTGAAAAACTCATTTTTCCCAAAAATCGCTGCAACTGCCACCGTTTCACTTTTGTGTGCCTGCTGATAATGGACATCTGGTGCTTTACAGAATTACCGAAGTTACTTTGAATTTTCAACCAGAGGTTTTAGTCTTGCCTGGGTCAAGGACCTCAATTAATCAGAAACATGAAGTGTGTTTATGAGGTATACCCTGGTGTCTTTGGAATACCCGTCTTTGAAGTTACTCTCAATTTATGTAAACTTCATTCTTGAAAAGCCTTATAAGACTGCGATGCTTTTAGTTGCGGTACATAACATTACTGCTGAATATGCCCCAGAGCGCTGCCATTATTTAGAACATGAAGCCAGTATGTACTTATTTCAATAAAATTTTGGGTTGATCCGTGAAAATAAAATAATTCATAGTAACCAAATAAAAGGTCATAAGTTATAATGGAATTATTAACTTTATTATGTGTTTACATCTGTGCATCAGATGTCTGGAAATCCAACTGAATTGTTTGCTAGTCTATTTGTTCATTAATGTTCTGCAGAAAAACTACACTGAACACAATTCGGAAGTAAATTTTTTTTTTACATTCATATAGCACGTTCTTTCTCTAAATATTTGACTTTCATCAGAGAGAAGGAAATTATTACAGATATCTTCTGAATATTATGCTATGTCTCTATGAACAACTTGGTGTAACAGATATTTATAAATGTTGGAGCTCGACTCCATAAGTAAACATAAAGAAACATCTCCTATTGCAGAGAGTAAAACAAGGATATGCAATAAGAAATTCTTTTCAAGATGTTTAATAATTGACAATATAAAACGGTGGCCTGTATTATTCAACTTCAATGTTAAACCAGTCAACATGGTGGCTCAGTGGGTAGCACTATTGCCCAAAGGGTCGGGGGTCCGAACCCCACATTTGCTGTATGTGAGTGTGAGAGAGAGAGAGAGATATTCACCAGGGGCCATCAAAGTTTCCTCTGAGTGCTGTGGTTTCTTTCTGTGCTCCAGGGAAATGCAGTTAGGCTAATTTCATCAGAAAATCACCCAAAGTGTTTGATCGTCCAGGGTGTACCTCAGCCTTGTTCCCTGTACTACCTTGGCTCCAAGTCCCCTGTGACCCAAATCAGAATAAAGGGATTGGATGCAGAAAAATGACCATTTGTTTCTCTTTTAGAGTTAGAGAAATGTAGAAATGAAGACAATCACGGCAGAGCATAACACTGGGGCACCCTGTCAATGGACGGGTAATGTTAAATGAAACCATACTTTAAATATCCTGATATGGGGAGCATCCACCCATCTTCCATACCACTTATTTCAGGTTGCACAGGGCAGAGGGTACCTGGGACAGGATGCCAGTCCATTACAGGGCACCTGCTCATACTTACAATAATATACTGTGGGCAATTTAGAGATGCCAGTTCACGTAATCACACGTATTTGAACATAAAGACATGGGAAGATGCAAACTAAATACCCACAGAGCTGGGGGATTGGACCCAGCATCCTGTGAGGTGGCAGGACTAAAACTTGAGCCTCCATGGCGTCTTTGAATCTCTGATTATACGTTTGCTTAATATTTAATGTTCTAGGTTGCACCTTTATGTTTCACATGGACAATATTTTTTTACAAACGTATCATGTATAGACTGTTTAAAGAAACTAAACAACTTTGTTGATCCTGAATTGATTTTAATCATTTTTAACTGAACAGCTGCAGGCCTGTTTGAAAGCTAACGCACGACACTTACTCTAGCCATATGACTTGTTTTGTCAGCATTTTTGACTTGACCGTTACCTGACGTCGTTGTCTGACTTTGATGTTTATCATTGTGAACATCAGTCAGATTTGTTGCTTGTGTTGCAAGGTACAGTAGGAGTACATAAATCACGTATGGTGGGAAATGAAATGTTTTGTTACAAGTCTCTTAAGGTGTATATCTGCCAAAAATGATCAAAATTGGCTGAGTATTGTCAAAGTTATTGCAAAAATAAAAAAGGTTTACTTGTTATTTTAAAAAGCAGAGTAACTATTTTCAGTCTTGATATATAAACATTTTCAGAAATTCGGGCTGTTTCTGTAGTTGTACTGGAAAGCTTAGATGAAAGCTTGGATGACATTTTAAGGGCCAGGAAGCAGAATGTGTTCTTGATTCGTCTTGCTTACACAGCAGGGCCCCCTCAAAACATCTGGCTTCAGCACATACGTTACTGAAGCACAAATGGCTGGCCAACAGCAGTGTAATCATCTAGAGTATCGTGAAGCTCCAGGTCTAATTTCCCCCCAGCTGGCAATGGTGATGTGCGTTGGGGTGCAGTTAGGAACAAAGGGATGAACTGAGGTAAACCGCATAACTGATTGTATGGGTACATTAACTTTGTGTTCCTGTGGTGCGTGAAAGGCAGCAAGGTGAGGGAATATTTTATCCTTTTGGTGAAATATCGAATTCTTTAATATGCCTCCAAGCAAGATTTAAAGCTCAATGATAATTCTGAGTAAATAAAATGCTTTAAAAAATTTGACACACTGCTCTTGAACTTACATGCTGGCAGGTTTGTGTCCGTCTAGGTGTAACTCAAATTTTATGCCCCTAGACAGTGAGTTAATGTCAGGGCGAGGCTCGAATAGTGTCTGTTCTTAGGTGTACCCTGTCTTAAGCTGTGTTACTTGACTTTGAATGAAAAAGGTTGAGGGAAAATGGTCCACCGGATAGATTTATGCATTGCACATGCATTATATCAGCTTATGTAGAAAGCGTATTGTCTAGAAATATAGCAGACGTGAAACCGCAAAGCCCTGTCGACAGAAGAATAACAGCAAGCCACTCTTTTACCTGCCACTTCCATGCAAACAATTCTACAATTTCTTCTGAGTCGAGGTCGCAAACTTGGCCACCTGTTAGACTCTTATTTTGAGTGGCCTTCATCTTTTACTGCTTTGATATTTCCGATAATTAAAAAAGACTTTCGGCTACACTGGAAGTTTAATGCAGTTGGATTGATTTGTGGCCCTCTGAGGGTGATTGTGTGTCACTGCGTGTTCCCTTCAATGGACCGGCATCAGGTTCGGGAGTTCCCTACCTCCTGCCCAGTCCCGGAGAGGCTCCAGGCTCACGGTGACCTCACACTACCGGTTATAGAAGATGGAGGCGTGATGGAGAAAAGACAACTTGAATATCTTTTGAAATTGGCAGGTTCCGCTTTCTCTGCTGATTCCAGTTATAGCAGAACTGCATTTTTTTTTTTTTTTTTTGCTCAGGAAGAATGTTGCTGTAATACATAATGGGACCAGCAGTCATTATAGGTGATACCGGGCAGACGTGTCAAATTCCTGACTGCTCTCAATGTGTATGAACGGCCAGCTCTGCTAAAAAGTGAAGGTTAAAAAAAATTATCATAAGTTAATTGCAGTGGGAAAAAAAAACGTGAAAATAACTGTGAAGTCTATTAAGTAAATATGGTAATGGTAAAGTAATTGGAGGATGGACACGTAGTAATACGTTTTATTTTATTGCAACTGCATTTAATGATATCTCCTGACAATCCTGCAAATCTAATCCACCCCGAATTGAATCTGAATTTACATAAATGCCCATATTGGAACTGTTGTAGACATCTGATTGTTGTAGTCATTCTAGCTAATAATAGAAAACAAGGATATTCATTATAATATTTGATTGCAGAGTGAAATATTACCCAGCATAAGAAAAGCTTGTTGATTACTTTCTGTTGGAAACCATTGATGCATGATTTACCAGCTGTTATCTTCAGGAGACTGACCTGGGTCTGGCTTCTCGTGTTTATGAAAACGGCTGTACTAGGAGCTTTGAGGTGGTTTTGGGGGACAATTTTTTTTTTTTTTGCAATCCCAAGAAAGCTTCAGGCTTGTGTAAGGTACTGAGCGCCTGCCGTATCTCCACATTGGCTGGTGCAGTGGGGGTTGCAGGAAATGCCTGTCATTTATAATAAGTGTTGTTGTTGTTCACCTCAGTCCTGTCCTCGAAAGACTTCAGGTTCTTGTTTGCCATGCTCAAACCTGTCTGCTGCAGTTTGAGCTTGAACAGGCCCTATGTCAAAAACAATCACCTGGCCGCTGGGACCTCAGATACAGGACAGTGAGGTTGGAATACTGGTGATTTTTTTTGATTTTCTGGGCACATTTCCTGGTGCAGATCACATGTACAAAGTAATGCATCATTCCCTCATCAACACGCCACAATTATTAATCAGCAATGCTTTTGTACGTATTCAATGAAAACAATTTATTGCAAAAGTTTTGCATATTAATTGTTCCATCTTGCTCGTGGTAGACAAAAGCAATATTATTTTAAAAGTCTGAAAGTTCTGACTGTATGCTTAATATTCTGGAAAGTTAGCTTGTAGTTAGTGGTACAAACACGGACACAAAAATGAAGTCACCATACCTTACTGGATATCATAAAAGTGCACCGGAAATTCTGATTTCACATACCGGGCTCTTCATGAGGTGAGTGGACAGAGCTTGGAGCATGGGGTCAGCCGTTTATCTGGTGCCCCAGAGCAGTTTTGTGATTATCAGCTATGTGTGTTGATCTGCCAACACGCCACACACAGGAATAGACTACCGTCTCGCAGAGCAACACACCATGTATTTTAATTAAATGTATTTTTGTATATTGTGTATTTGTATGTTAGATGGGTGTATTTTTAAAAGAAATATATTGCTGATTGTTACATAGACAGACACGTGAGTCTAAGAATAGCGAAAGCTAAACAGTTCAACTCATGAGATTAATGGAGGACGGTGTTCATTTTTACAGATGCAAAAACTGGTTTAAAACCGTGATTGAAACACGTGGGGGCCTTTGGAGTCTCTGGACCAAGGTCTCCAGAGATTTAACCTAAGGTGACTGTGGCAAGGAAAATCTCAGAGAGAGGAAGAAATTTTAGGAAGAACCAGAGTCAGCAGGAGAAGACAATCCTCCACTGGCAGGCAGCGCATAGAACAAGCACTAAAACTCATTTCCCTTGTCATGAAGGAAAGAATTGTTCTACCTATGGGGAAAAAAAATATCTGTAGTAATTTCCTCTAGAGATTCTGTCTTCATTTAAAATCGAAATATGTTTTTAAGACATGCGTATTGTATGAACCACCAAGTCAAATTAAAAAAAAAAAAGCAACTTATCTCAGATTATTTTATCTGTGAGAAAAGTTTTTGACATGAGATACACAGGGACTTCTTGTGAAAGCAAATTACACATAATGCTTTTTATTGTCAATCACCTTGAACAAGGGGTGTAATTCCAGGCAGCAGCTCATGCAATTAGTTAACAGTGTAAATATAGATTTTAATTTCAGGCTATAATAATTTTGTGACTGGGTTGTACTCCATTGGGAATAGGGAAACAGTGATTGTGTAACATGAATGATAAGGGAAATGGAAAAAAGGTAGCTAATGTAAAACTCACCGCCTTTTAATTCCAGGTTGGGGATCTAAAAGCTATTAATCTGTAGAAAGTACACAGAAATAGTGTGGGTCCAGGCTGTTGGTTCTGATAGTTGTTCATTTCCATAGTTTGTTATATTGTACGTGCATGTCTGCTGCTTATTTTCCCCAATTGTACTGCTTTCGCTCATTTCAGATCACTCAAATAGACACGTCTTTTCTGCTTGCAAATTTCCATGAAATTTTAATGAAAGAATGGTTACAGCAAATTTGCCCCATGCCATAAACTTAGCAGGACTTGTATGACACAGTCATATTACGTATATACGGTGTTGTAGTATGACATTATTATATCATATTACGTATATACGGTGTTGTAGTATGACATTATTATATCATATTACGTATATACAGTGTATACTGCATTACAACAGTGTCAAGGAGAGTGGAGTGGAACTGGGTTGTGTGTGTGTGTGTGTGTGTGTGTGTGTGTGTGTGTGTGTGTGCTTAAGTTAAAGTTCCAAACGAGTTATACGCATAGAGTGTGGAGATTGTTTATTCAAATTAATTGTTTTTTTTTTTTTTTTAGAAACACATATTTATTGGCTGAGGGGGTACCCGTCATCCAAGGATGCATCAGTTTTACCCCCTTCTTGGTCTTGTCGAACCCGAAAGCTACTGGCCACAAATGTAGTGCTATTACCTTGGATTTTTTGCATCTGTTTTTGTCTAACTTCCCTGTAAACTTGACCATTAAAAAAAAAAAAAAAAAAAAAACTGAAAAGCAGAGAGGAAAAAAGAAGAGCCAGGTAGAAAGAATGATTGGCGACAAGAAATGCACTCCCTGTCTGTTTGGGTTTGAATTTTAGACTGTTCAGAATGGACACCCGTTCCTCTCTTCTGAGAATGTATTTCACTACATCTGGCCTGGTCATCTCCTCCCACAGCAGTGACGAAACTCCTTATCAAATGTCTTTCAGACAAAGAGAGGTTTTGAAGCTCTAAATTTAGACCTTGCAGCTTTTCCACCTTTCAGTTGTTTTCCACCAAATCAAAGCCTCATAATTTAGTATAATATTGCATTTCATATCCATTGTCTAGATTGCTGTTCAACACTTTGATAGACAATGGATAAAAAAAATAAAAGCATGTAAAAGGTGTAGTTTTTACAGTTATCAGTTTATCAGTTTCATCCTAACTACACTTGTCCGTGTGTCTGTGAGAGTCCCCTGCTGGAGCTCTGTCTTTGTCTCTCAGGTTATGGGTACTGGTTATTGTAAAATTAGCCTAGTATGAGACTGGATGTGTACATGACATACCTCGCCTCTGATGGACTGTCTCTCAAGTCTTCTTCCAGTTTGTTGAGCTGTTAATCTGGATCAGCATGTAGTTCATGAAAAGCGGATTGATGTGTTGGGGGTTTTTTTTTTTTGTTTGTTCTTTTTTCATCTTACACATTGCAGTTTGTCAACTGTCTTGACATTGTCAGACCACCAAAGGGACACCAAAGTGACATCCTGCTGTTTCTAAAAAAAAACATGGGTCATCGCTGTAAAATCTACGGAAGCAGTGCTTAAAGAATTTCGCACTTGCTAACAGTTCATATACATTTTACAATGCGGTCATAAAGTCAAACACTTATATCTGCACAAAATGTCACCCATATATGTCACCAATCGTTTGGACAATATCAATGTTATACAAACCAGGCAACAACCAACTAGCTTGATGGGTTAAATGCAATTACATAGCATCTGTTTCTCTAGCAAATAGCAAGTGATTTAATTGCAAATTGAAAGAGCGGGATTTTGATAATTAGATTTCGCAGCCCTGAACCTGCGGTAAACAACCTAATTGTTTGTTGTTGATCGCCGCCGATGAATTTATAGAAACTTCACTCTTGCTTAGGTTTAATGCATGTACACACAGAGACACACATAAATGACAAAGTATATATACTCTACATTATCATGCAGCATACAGGTTGTTCACAGTTCAAGCAAAAGTTCTTAGGATTTAAACATTTGTTTATGGGGAGTGTCAGCAATCTCCATAGCGTTGGGCATGAACCTCATATATGAAATGCATGAAATAGTATCATTCATTTGAAAAATGTTAAACTTTATAATTAATAGGCAGGAAGATAAGGTTGACCTGCAGTAACTTGATGGGAATCTGAAACATGTTAATTAAATACTGTCTTCAAATAAAAGTATTTAATGAATCTGTAGAAATTGGAAGATTAATAACCAACAAAGTCCATTTCATTGGCAGGCTGTAGTGTTTCTCACAGGCCCTGTAACTTCCACAGGAACTGATTCTAAGCCCCTTCCTGATCCATATGATCCCACTGTCCGAATTCTCAACGGGTATGGGATTATAATTCTTATGACCATGACACCTCAAGGTTCAATATGTTCGAAACCAGCTGACGTTACTAAGGCCCGTTTTGTGACGTCGAATTCCATATTATTGAAAAGGCTCTAAAACTCAGCCATAACTGGCGTGAAATAAGTGTAGCAGCGACGATGTGGAGAAGGCCAGAAAAGCACAGTATGACTTTATCCAAACACAAGTACTAACTGGTGAACATGTGCTCCGTTAATTTTCAGTTTAGCTGCAGTTGTTATGTATTTACTTCTTTGTTTGCAAAGACCAATTCAGAAAGTTATATGCCCAAGTCATTAAATAATTTTGTAAAGCAGAGAAATTTGATTGGTTAAGCCCAGATCCATCCATGTCAATGCAACTCATATAAATTTGTAAAGAATAATTTTAATATCACAGAAAATAGACAGCATATTAACAAAAAGCATGAAAATTGTCTGGGCTTAGTTCTATTGTCATATTCCAAGATTACCCATGCTCACACTAATGGTCTGTTGCTGACCTTAAGCCTCAAACCGTGCACCTTAAACCATTTATACACACTCCTAGTGACATAGCAAGGGGAGTTATCATGCTGGAACCAGCCTGTGTCATGAGAGTCAACACTCATTATGAAGGGGTAGACCTGGTTAGCCAGGATCAGTGACCTGTTTCTGGTTAGCTTGTGCCAGTCCTTTTATATCGCCTTTCTCATTTCTACCTTTATCGGTGCGCCATCTGGCTGCTGGGAAGAGCCAGTTGTTCTACTAGGGGGTGGTTGTAAGGTTATGGCTCATCAGTGTATATGTTTAATTGTTCAGATATTAATACATCATCCTAATGGTGATAAGAGCCATGCATTTACGTAATAATGACTGAATTTTGTAGTCTTTTTTTTAGTCTGTGAAGTAGCAGACTTTCTATTGTGCTGTAATAATGGCGAATGAAGAAACTTTACAATCTCAAAATGATGTGATTTGTTCACAAAGTATAGGATCCTTACTGCTATTGCTGAAGTATTTACTGAAATTTTGAAGTTTCTAGAGGGATAGAATTTGGAAGTACTTGAAATGACAGCATAATTACATATATTCTACTGCTGTAAACCCTTTCAAAAACAAAAGACTATTAAATGATCAGATCCTAACTAATCTTTTTTGAATTAGAAAGCTAAAAAAATTCATTAAAATGTCGAATGTGAAAGAATCATTTATTTTTTGTGATGTTTTTAAACACCTCGCAAGGATTTACTGCGTGGCCTGTGCCAGCTACATCACTGTAAACAAGAAGAATGTAGAGCCTGTCCTTATTTGAGTGAGAGTGTCTGATCTGAGAGAGTAATTATCAGGCCCTAAGCTAGAAGATGTATCAGATAATGGAATCATACTCATGTTGATTGAGAGGATTACATTAAGGTTTATATTGTGTCCTGGCGGGTTTCAGGCAGATTTTTGAAGATGCATGCTCACGGAGATGTAGCTTACACGCACAACTTGTTTAATTTTTGTTTATGGCTTTAAATTAATTTCTCTGGTGCTCTCTTAGCTTTCTAAAGCTAGCATGTTCCAATTTCATGTTTGGGATATCATTAATAAATCGGCTTGTGTTTGGTAAACCCGGGCCTCCTCACTGCTGTCCACTTTACATAGCCTATTTTCTGTTTCTATTTTTTATTTTCTATGGATTTTATAGCTTTTCAGAATGTATGATATTTCTGTTATGCTGCTTTGGTCACAGGTGGCACGGTGACTCACCGGGTAGTTCTGTGACCTCGAATCCCCCAGGGTTGTGGGTTCAGTTCCTGCCCTGGATCTGTCTATGTGCAGTTCATATATTCACTTAGTACAGTGCCGTGAAATAGTATTTGCCCCCTTGCCGAGTTCCTCTATTTTTGTTTAACAACCCATAATTGTTTCTGATCTCCAAACAAATTTAGTATAAGCCAAAGACAACCTGAGTAAACACAATGCACAGTTGTCAAGTGATCTTGTGATTTACTGAAGAACAAAAACTCCCCAGAACCACTCAGGAAGGGAGCAAATACTTTTTCACAGAACTGTATATCTGTGAGATTCCTCCAAAGATCCAAAGACATCAGTTTCAGGTGAAGGGGTGTTGCTCAGCTGTTCATATTGTATAAGTCGGTTCTCTGGGATGAAGTGAAATCCTTTGCAGAGGTCCTGTACTTCCTGGGATAGGATCCAAACTCACTGTGGTTCTGTACCTGAAACGTCATTAAGGGAAACAAACTGATGTTTGAGTAGCCACTCTGTTAAAAGTCAGTGATTCTGCTCTTCATTACATGAGACCAAGTGGAGCTGGTTTTCTGTACGGTAGACAGTTGCTGCACATAAAATATTTCACTTTAAGCGTTTTTTTTTTTTTTTTGAAAATTGCTTTTTGAACGTTGTTAACCTGTGTTGTATATCCTTTGATTATTGCGTTGTGGTCCTCAGCTTTGGACTATAGGAAAAACAGTTGCAGTTATATATGGTTTTCTAAAAAAAACCCAGATAATCAAAAATTGGAAGTTATCATTTAAAAACAAGCACATTTAAATTTACTTCTAGTTGTATGTATTCCACACAATTGCAACCGATGGCCGCACACAGTAAATCTCATTCCTAATTGCCATATTGTACAGCTACACTAATATGAATGTAAACAATCTCCCTAGCAACCCTCTTCACCAGCTTTGCCTGACATATTGCACTAAATTCTCCCTTTGCTAGAAAAAACACCAGTTAAAATAAAACGCCTCTCGCACTTTTTGTGTTATAAAATGTTAAAGGCCATTGATCTGCACAGGAACTGTATTGAAATTTAGACAAAAGAAAAATGGAAAAAGTAAAAAAAAATAAATAAAAATTCTGTTTTCCAAAATATTGCTGGTTTAATATAGTTGTGAAACTTGTGACCTTACGTAGTTAATCAACATTATGAGGTATTGATTAGCCAGACAAGGTGCACTCCTGGTTGAGCTCCTCGAAGACATGCGTATGTTGGATGGTAACTGACTAACTGTAAATTCTTGGGTGACGTGACGAGATATTTTTAAATATTATAAACTGACACACGCCGGTCAATGTAAAGTCATAGTTTTATATGAACGTGATTTACACATAATCTCCGTTGTCTGCCCAAGACTTTTGCACAGTCCTGTACTTGAGTTATTCGGTTTTTTCATTATTTTGCTCCTATGATATGGCTAATTAAGTCTATTGTTGAAAGCACAGGTGTTTGAAATAACATTTTTATTATTCATCAGAGAAAATAAAAATTGTCTACCTCAATAACATAATTTGCAGTTATAGCACTTGTAACTGATGGCTTCAAGGCAAGGCGAATTTATTTATATTGCACATTAGATACAAAGAGGTAATTCAAAGTGCTTAACAGAAACTGCGATTAAAAACAAGAAAATAAAAAATGCAGTATTAAGAACATTTAAAATTTAGGCAAATGCATTAAAATCATTAAATGAAGACCAATTATATGCTTGTGACAATAGTAAAGTTTTTAGACTGCTTTTAAAGGTCTCTAAAGATGGGACATGTTTAATCTCTTTTGGAAGTTGGTTCCAGATGTGGGTAGCTAAATGAAATTTCAGCCAATTAGTTTGCTTAGTTTTGATTGCAGGCACAACTAACTGACCAGCACCTGAAGATCTAAGCAAGCTACTAGGTTCATGTTCTTCCAGATTGTCAATAATATATTCTGAACCTAACCCAAGTAGTGACTTGTATTCCAGGAGCAGCACTTTGAAATCAATTCCGTGGCTAACTGGGAGCTAGTGTATCCTTTGAGAACTGGAGTAATGTTGTTAGCAACCTAGCAGCTGCGTTTTGTATAAGCTGGAGTCGTCTAACGGTCTTTTTTTGGGAGGCCACACAGCAGAGCGTTACAGTAGTCGACTTTGCTTGTGTTAAAGATTGAGAATTAGGGTAAGCAGTAAATTTAAGCCTACCTTAAACTTACCGCTTTAAGCCTCTCCGTGCTTCCAAAGCCAATTATGTCATTTTTTTCTTTATGTACTTGAAGGAAATTATTTTTCAACCATGTATTTATTTTGGTTGTGCATCGATTCATGGTGTCTATAGGATCATAATCATTAAGGTGACACAGCTAAATAAATCTGGGTATGGTCAGCATAACTGATACTCAGTTTTGTTTTTACACAGAATTTGGCCTAAAGGAAGCATGTTGAGGTTGAATAATACAGGTCCAAGAATAGAGCCTTGAGGGACCCCACATGTGATGCTAGTCCACACAAATTTATAGTTGCCAATGCTTACAAAATAAATATTACATTGAATTTTTGTCCTGTCAGAAGATGTATTGAATGAGGAAGAACTGCTTGTTATTTTACAAATTTTTCATTTATTTTTTACTAGCTGCTTTCATTTAAAGCGACATACAAGAAAATCTTGGGATCAGGGTCAGCCACCGCTGGAACATTTGGGGTTAAGGGTCATTTCCAAGAGCCTGATGTTGGAACAATCGTTCTGCTAGTCATGAGATTTGAACTTGTGACCTTTCAGACACAAGCTCAGATCCATGACCAACACCGAACTTGGTGCAGAATTGCTATAACATTACATTAAACTACTGGCATTGATTAGAGTATGATTATTCGAACACCCTCTAGCCAGACGCACTTCAGTGAAACTCTTAATTTTATGAGCTTTTAGGGGTTAAGAATTAGTGAGTGAGTATGTATGTATGTATATATGTATTGACTGGTTGTTCACCTGTAGTAACTATGATCTTTAACATTTTGGTGAATAATCATCTTCAGCTCAAAAAAGCTGACAAATTAAGATATCAAAACCTTTAATGCAAAAGCGTACCACTGCATGTCACATTCAAATAGAGACTGACAATAAACGAAACACAAAACAGCTCCATATGAAATTCATTGGTAGGTGTATCACTGGGATGCTGGTTCCCAGTGTCAGTGGCTTAAGATATTTTAGACTAATTGTTTTGTTTTTTTTTTCCTTGACTTTATATTAACATGGTACAGCGTGAATGAGAATTTGACTGCAGTTAACAGGGGTTTCGGGGCATACAAATTTTGGTTACTTTCCCAAATATGTAAATAGCCCTAAGATGACAAATCCTCTCTCATCTACCATAACACACTAATCACAGATACAAAATCAAATTCATTATTGGCATCCGTGCCAATCGATGCAGAGTTTAATGGCATGTGAAAGAACATCCAAAGGCTTTGCAATATGTAAAATATAATACCTGTCATGGGACAGGCACGCACCACCAGAGTTGTGGGTGCACCTCCCATTGATAGTCAGGGCAGGACAATCACCAGATACAGAGCAGATGGACATCAGGGCAGGATTGCATTGTTGTGGGTGGTGGTCATTCCCCTTGGGCTGTGGCAGTTTCCTTCGTCGACACCACCATCCAGCCTGCCCCAGTGGGTCATCCTGCATGGGCCCAACAATCGTCTTCCCTGCCCCTGGCTTGACCGCTTTTCTCTGGCGCCTGTAGGCTAATTGCTGACTGACCTCCTTACTCATTCTGCTCATGTTTTGCAGAGTGCAGCCCTCAGTTAAGCGGAGCCGCAGGCTACGGCGCTGAATGCAGGGCGATCAGGGGGTGTGACACCCCCAGATCACCACATAGCCAATTAAATAAATTAGACAAGTTAATATACATTTATTCTAAGGAGTTTGTAAGACACACCAAATAAAATAGAAATATGTATGAGCAGCAAGGGAATTTTATTTTCCAGTACTTGATAGTGTATTCAGTATTCACTCCTGCTCTCCTATATATAAAAGCCAAGGGGAAAAGAACCTTATTTTATAGCAGTGATATTTTTTTTTTTTTTTTTTTTGAGGATAACACAGTGCTTGTATCAACATGCGAAAACAGAAAAATTTTTTAGGGCTATAAATGTGTACGATATGTACGAGTGTGAGGACTCTTCACGCCTGCTGTAAGGAAGTACAGTCTCGTCTGTGGGGGACTACGTTAAGAAGGTGATATTAATAACCTGCTCATTAAGAGAAGCTGGCTCTAGAGACGTGTTGCCTGGGCACGTATTATTGAGGGAGAGTTGGGAGAGTGTCGGTTTAATTTTGAGCGCGGTAATTTCCTCTAAATCAGCTGGTACAGAGGACATGGATGCCAGCAGATTACCCTTGAACCCTCGGAGGCAAACTTCAAGCAGAGGCATGAAAGTGGAGCCCTACTTGAAAATGGGGAGAACAATATGTGAGAATTAATGCAGGGCCTGGGCCCACATAGACCTGTGTGTGATGAACAGATGTGGTGGGACTGGGAATGAGGCACTTGGCTGTAAAGAGTATTTGACAGTGAACTAGTAAGGCCGGTGATGTTTCTGAGCTTCCCAGGGACAAAGGAAAATTCCTGACTGATGAAAGGCAGCTTTCCTGAAGTTACTGCGTTTACCTGAGAATATCCGTAGGCGTGACTACAGACAAAAGCTAGGACCTTTTAGTCTTGTGCCCTTGAGAAACGTATTAGGATTAGGGTAGTAAATGTATATCTGTTGTAATGGATAATGCACAGTTTGCAAGGTAGTTTTAGTGGACGCAAACATCTGCCTTTCAAAAAAACAACACTTTGGCTACCAAATTTTTGAATGTTCTCTTTTACCGTTTGAAGTTCAACTTCAAGCAATGCATTCACTGTGAGATATCCTAAAAGGATTAACTGAAATTAAGTTATAAGCAGCAATTCGAAGGAATGTTCAAAGTAAGGACGGACCGTGTGCACTTGGCTTTAACCTCATTATGCTGATTTGGGATGAAATGGATAGAAAAGTTAATGCTGCACAGCCAACTTGTGGAGATTTGTGGGCACATCTCCAGTGGTGCTGCCGTGAACTTTCAGAAATTTTATGGAAAATAATAAAATGCTTATATTGTGCTCCTCTGTAACTGCTAGCTAAGGTTTAGCTGTTGTTTTTTTTTTTTATATAATAATTAAGAAGGTGGTGTTTGTCAACCATCCATCTGCTAGACTGCTTAATCATACTCAGGGTCACAGGAACCTATTTTAGGCAGCTGAGGGTACACAATCGACGACAGTCACTCACACACAATTTAGACATACCAGTTAGCCTACGGCACAAGCCTTTGAACTGTGGGAGGAAACCTGCAAAGCAGGGAAAGAACATGCAAACCGCACACACGCACACAGCAGGAAGGAGGATTTGAACCCCCAACTGTGGAGGTAGGAGGCAATAATGCTAACTGCTCAGCCACTGTGTCCCCCAGTGAATGGTGTTTGCTATTTATTAATTAATAAACAACAGCGAGTGTTCAAAACCTTTTAACCGACACTGAACATTTAAGAATTTTAACGTGTGTTGTTAAGTTGTGATGTTCTGTTTAATAGATGGAGACGACAGATGCAGACTAGTACGCATGGTTAACTTAACGAGGTCGAGGTGACAGTCATGGATGCTCATATCCCAAAACGGTGCCACTGCAGTCAATTTACACCACGGCTCAGCCGTGCAGCTGCGATCCAAAAAACGCTCAACCTCAATTTGACTCAATACAAGAGGGTTACATCAACACTGAATTTGGATTAGAGATAAAGTAGGACATGATTCTTTTATTTGCCTGGTGCTGTAAGTCTAAGTCCAGCATTTTGCTACTCGTATCCTTCTTGCACGTTGTGTAAAATGCTTCCTGGTTTAGCTGAGCATTTAATTCATCGGGCTTTATTGAGATAATAATTGATTGCATTGTGGAATTCAAATGACATGAAAAGGTGCATTGTTTAGGGAATAAAAGTTTAAATCTGACCAAACTGACCCATATGTGCTAATGAAATATATTACCTACATTTGATTCTTGGGAAACGTTTTTGACAACATTCTTGCTAATTTTTTACCAGCCTTTTTGTTAATCGTTCATGGCTACAAATATGCAATCGATGATTCTGAGGATTTTCGAAAATATCTAGAAACATAGTTGTTGCCATGGTAATTATTCCTAAGCATTCCTCATTTTGAAGCAGACAATTAAGTTGAGCTGTCAGCTAATTACTGACATCCCATCCAGGGTATACCCTAGGCTTGTAGTCTGTTTTGCCTGGAACCTTGCTTAGATCTGAGTTAGAAGATGGATGGGCGGATGTCAGCTAATTAATATAGTATTTTAGTATCTTATTTAAATATAAAATGTACCGTTACATTTTTCATACAATTGGAAAAACTCTATCCCCACTTATTACATATGAGCTCATCTCAGCTGAAATACTACATGCAGATCCAAGGCTGGGTAAGACTCTTAAATCAATGGCTGTAAGGATCTGTAAATTCTTGAGTGCTGTTTACCACGGGCTGAAGTGAAGGTCTTTCGTTGGCAGTTTTATCAGCCAGAATTTATCTTACCTTTTTTAAATGCAATGTTTAGTTTAAGGAATGGTCTTTCATTTATGGGCATCTCTGAACCGAATGTTTTTATAAGTTCAACCGTCTCCCGGCTCATGTTTGGGCGTGTAATTTCAGTAGCTGATCCGTGAAAAGGGTCAATTATTTCTATTTAATTACAAGCAGGCACAAAAGCCCTGTTACTGGAAAGCAAGGGGGTGTGATTTCCGCCACAAAAGGGTGCTGTATGTGTTGTTGTTTCTCAGTGTCGGGGGTAATCACATTTAGATTATATGCATCCCCTGACCATTGTTGAGCAATTCATCAGCAAAGACATGCGTCAGAAGAGTGAGCAATGTGTGCACAGGCTAATCTTTCTTAGCATGCTGTTCTTTCTTTTGCATTAGACCCACTCTTATTTTCTCAGTTGTCTGCACAGCAAATCAGAAACCTGCAAGGCAGGACAGGTGGATTGAAAAGTTTTGTATTCACAAAGTGAGATCTGGAGTATTTTTTCCTGTTTTATTATTATTATTATTATTATTATTATTATTATTATTATATTGTATGCCAGTTTTGCTTTGTCTTTAAGGCAAACTACTGGTATGTCTGAATTATAGCTTTCTTGCCAATCCTGCTCAAGGTGACCTCGGTTTGTAGTGAGCACATAAAGCCACCGCATCTGAAGTCCCCTTTAATGTGTGATTTAAAGGAAATGTTAAAGCGCTGCTGCGTGTTCTATAAATCTACAGAGTGACAGAAAGAAAAAAGTAAAACTGATTGGATTTGCAAAGGTTCAGCCAGCTGTTCTCCACAGCAGCTTCCACTGGAACAAGATAATTATACAGAATCCCGAAAACCTATTAACCTGCAACTCACTTGTTCAGTTCACGTTTACTGCACTGTTGGCCTGGGAGGCATGGCTGCATAGTAGAGAGCACTAATTCCTAATGCCTTTCAGTGTTGCAAGTTTCAATGCTGCCCCTGATCACTTCCGTGTGTTCCCTGCATTGTGTGCCTTTCATCCCTCAGTCCAATAACAGGACTCCTGTCCTTGGTGTTCTCCTGCTTTCCGCTTGTACTGGATAAGTGATTGGAAGATGGGCGGATGCTTTTTTGACTGTGGTTCTTTTTCTTATTTTTTTTTATTGGTTATTTATTGATTCCCTAGAAAAAATTCCTGCCAGCAAAGACTGAAGAGGAAATATTTGCTCATTTGGGTCTTGAATACATTGAACCCTGGGAGAGAAATGCTTGACTAGTAAGAATAACCTGTTCTACTTCACTGACACATATCTTATGCCACAACACACTGCCAGTTTCTTTAAAATGTATTTTGCAATATGGTATACAATTTCCATGTTCATTTCCATCGTGATATGGAAAATGAAAGTCTAAGTATTAAGTGGCTGATTTACCGTAGTAACTGTATTTTTACCTAAACAAACTGTTGCTTTAACTGTGACATTTATACCTTAACATTTTTAATATTTTAATTTAACTTATTTAAACTCGATAGTAAATAATGTGGGATCAAAGATATAATTAGCTTTCATTTGTGTCTGATGTTCAACAGCAATTCCTAAAAAAGCTAGTCTGAATTATTATGGGATTAACAATGTGGGCGATGTACCCAGATTGGTAAAAACTGCAGTGTATATCTTAGGCGAAGTCCATTCTGCCCTGCCTGTTGGAAATAATCATGTCTCTATTTTTCAGGCACATGATTTCTTGCCAATGGCAAAGACCCAGCTTTCGTTTCTTTGTACACGCTGGCCTGCTTGTATCACATGACGCTTCTAGAAGCAGAGCATGATGGATCACCTGAATCACAGTCTTCTTATGAATCGGTCTATTAAAAGATTATTAAATGGAGCAGGTCAAGAGCTTGGAGAACTCCCTGGAACCCTTTTAGTGTCTCCTCATGCTCTAGGATCAGCCTTGTGAGCGAAGCATTCGGGAGCATTTCTATTCTGAATATTCAGATCTAGGAGTGAAGCTCTTAACTTGTAATTACTATTGAGTCCGAAGTCCACAGGTCCAAAGTTGGGTGTATGAAGAAATTTCTTTCTTATACAAATTGTTTCATCTCAAATTGGTACTTAAGCCCACTGTTACTATTTATGGAATAGTTGTCAGTTTATGTTATGTTTATGTAGCAGACATACCAGCAAGAGGTACCTGATGATCACGCGACAGTAGTAAATGACTAATGGCCATCCATCCATCTATACATTCTCTGAACCACTTTTTCCTATGCTGGGATGTGAGGGGTCAGGAACCTGTATACCAGGCGGCTTAGGGCACAATAAGTGACAAATGTATAAAAGCAAAATATTATACTGAGACTTACTTTCTCCAAAGCAACTAGCTATTGTTCTGCTTTAGTATGTCTAATTTTGTTTCATTTTCTGATTAATCTTTACAACTGCCTTCACAGTTTACGGCCTGAAATTGCACCATTAATTCCATGACAATGTCATATGCAATAAAAAAAATTAAAACAACATACACTATCAACTGTTTAATGTCCACACTCTACATAATAACAGAGGACACAAATTTAGTCCAATGAAGCTAAAAGCATCTTGTATAATGACTCCTCCTGCCACTTCAGCACACTTTTAAACCCCAAAAGCCCTCCAGTTCTACAGAATAAAATGCACCTCAGTAAAGAACATCCATTTTCCATGCAATCAAAGCCTTGGTTATGGAATAACTTCCACCTTAACTGCTGCCTCTTTTCTACTTGACATTAAAGTTTTCCATAAACAAGTTGTAAATTTTATTGATTGTCAAACCTTATAGTTTACAGAAGTACAAACCAATGATTCTATTACAGTTGGCCCCTTAACATTGAACTGACCACATCAAGATAAAAGCCTTCACACAGCCAGGAATACTCAGCAGCTGCTAATGAACATCGTTTTGTGTGCAGGACTAACTGCTGAGACCAAAAACTCCACAAACATCCCAGAAAATCTAACAGAACAACATGGAATTTAATAATACATCCACAAACCACATCATTTTGATGTATGTTCAAGCTTTTTCAGAAAATTGCAAAACAGCAATAAGACTAATTTGAAATACAAGCATCTTTTTCAGACTCATCAAACAGGAACAATTCATTGCAAACGCAATTTGCATTTGTCTGATCATAGAGTTGTTTTGCAGGAATGGAAATGCAATGCGCTTCAGGTTTAGAGGGTATATTTAGCAATTCATCACTTGTGGGATTAGGCTGAATGGAACAAAACAGTATCTAAGTTTCATCCATGCTATTACAATGCTTAAGCAAAGAGAAGCATCTTGCATCTGTTCTCTACATAAAAATACTGACACGAACCTGCATTGAGTATCCCTGGCTGGTGGCCAGGATCAACCCTAACAATTAATGGAAAAAGAATTAGTCATATACAAGGACTAAGTCACGACTGCCCATGTTAATGAATACCATTACTCTCCCAGTTTAATCATCCAGTCCACTTGGGAAGGCCCTAGAAAATTCAAGGTTGTTTTCCACCTGCATCCTTTTGTCAGTTTGGATATTAAGAATGGGAATGGAGAGAAGCAGTTTTGTCAAAACTCATTCCCTTCAAGGCAGCAGTGTCGCTTGCCTTGAAAAATTGTTGAAACATCAGCAAAGATCCTAGTGGTAAAGAACATCCATTAGCAGAATGTCTCCTGTCTGAAAAGAAGCCCAGGAGTGTAAAATGACATTACAATTAGATGGCAGCAAAATGTGATTGCCCTTTAACAAGACACTTGTCACCCTTGAGACTGCATGCTTCCCTGTCGATGTTTCTCAGTCTAGGTTTGAGTTTGAGTACACTTGCTGGAAAGTGGGCTTTTTCACAGTGTTTTACGTCATAGGTTTATCTCTAAGCATTTGAAAATAAAAATACACAATACAAAACTTCATAAGAGGAGAACAAAAGCAGTGCTCAAAAAGTAGACCTTGTCGCTAACTCTTGAGTTCCTCAAAATAGGCCCAATTTGCCTCAAGAGCTTCAGCAACAAGAGAGATTGAGCAAACAAATGTCAAGAAGAAATCATCCTACATGTTTTCCCAACTCTTCTGTAGCAGTTTCAATAGACGGCTGTCTCTCTTTTCACTCTTATTTCCTTTTTGCTAAATGCAAGGTCTATAGGATTGAGGTGTGATGTCTGGACAGGCCATTGGTTTGAGTTTTACTTCTCTTTTCTTCTTTGCAAGAGTTTTTGTAAAATTTTGTGGCGTTTCTTTTCAGCAATTATCTTGCTAAAGAAAGATGGACTGCCCATATTCCTAATGGAATGGCGTGCCTTTGAACTATGCTATTAAAGCTCATCTCGGTTTTGGTAAGAGTCACCAACTTTGTCATAATCAAAACAACACCGGGCTCTTCCCTGCCTTACAGTAGGATACACACAGTACATTCGATCGCTCTCTCTGAATCTTATACACATGAACACCGTTGAACCAAAATCTATCCTTCCAACCATCTTCTAACCACTTACTGTTGTCAAGGTGCGGCCAATTATTTCAGATTTATTTAACACCACTCCTGTTAGTAAATAAATGTAGCATGAATATTCTTCTCTCAATCATGTAAACTTAAATGTAAACTTAAACTGGTACCTGTAATTCTTTTGTTCAGAAGAAATGTATTTAACATGCTATTTGCCCTATTTAACCTTTAAAATCAGCATTGTACCTTGTATAATGGGGCAAAAATAATAATGGCATCTAAAGTAACAATTACAGTAACTAATAATTAAAGTTTCTCATTTTAAAAATCTTTGAAGAAAAAAAAAAAAAAACTCACTATATCAAATTTTTGGCCTACCCGTAATTGCTTTCGCTTGTACAGATACCGCAACAGAAAATATGAAAACGTATCAGAGTCGGGACTGAGAATGCAATTCTGATGTTGAGTGATCTATTGAGCCCGTTGAACCCACTTCAATGTATGCGCCTAGGCCAGTTCGGGCACAGAACAGGTGACAGAATAAGTCCAACGCCCACATACCATGTGTCAGAAGCCTGATTAAGCTAATACACGGAGTTCTAGCCATTGCAGAATGCAAGTGACATATCAGTAGGATTTCGGCTAAACAAACATTTGGTTTTAAGTTTTCAAGGAAAGTTTTTGCTTGTTTTGTTTCTCCTGTCGTTTAAGATAACTGGGATCAATCTCAGACAGGTTTGTTAATTAGTTTGCCAGGTAATCTTAATTAAAGGGAAACCTAAATAAGGAGGTTGCTCTGCATTATTAAGCAAGTCACAGTCTGAAGATGAAAAACGTGAAATAGTGCAACGTCTTCAAAAGGCATGAAAACAATTGATATTTCACGAAAACTGAAGAGAGACCACTGAACTGTGAAAAGGCTTGTATATGATTCAGAGTGCAGATAAATTCGGTCAGATAAAGGCTTATTAAGGAAAGTTTCTGTCAGGAAAATTAATAGTATTAAAAGTGCAGCTATTAAAAAGCCACTGATGAGCAGCAAACAGGCATTTGAAGCTACTGGTGTCTCTGGAGTCCCAAGAATCTCTCGATGCAGGATCCTCCAGAGGCTTGCAGTTCTGCGTATAGCTGTATGTCGGCCACCAATAAGCAAAACTCACAAAGAGAAACGTTTGCTGTGTGCTCAGAAATACATGAAGACTAATTTTCAAACAGTTTTATTCACTGATGAATGCCGTGCTTCAGCGGATGGAATGAAAATTTTATTCCGGAAGGCACGGTTCTTCTTTTTATACCATGGCAGGAAATGGTCAGTTAGGAACGCCACATATTTTGCAGAGGTCATTTTGACACCCTCAGGGACCCTGAAGGGACCTACCATCTCACTTCCCAATATTCCAGCCCAAAACATCACTCTCCCGGCAAACAGGGAACGTCACAAGAACATTATAGGAACGTTAAGAACGTAACGAGAACGTTATTGGACGTTGTGGGAATGTTCTTTGTTTGCTGGGCTGCCGCCTCTTTGCTGATGTGGCAGTCTTTTTGGGACAGGAAGGCCGTTCACCAACCATCCAGAACTCCATCCATCTGGATCATCCAGGCATTCATCATCATTCAGATTTCTCTTTCTTACTAAAATGACTGTTGTTAACTTTCATGTTTTCTTTCTGTGTTGTGTCAACCATTTGCTCCTCTATGTTGTCCTCAACCAAAAGAATTTAAATGTCTTCCTTTATTAAACCTGTTAAAGCCTATAAAAAGTAATTTGATGTGAGGACGCAAGCTGATTTTCAGAATTTTCAAGTAAATTTTGCAAAACCCAACAAACTACAACAACAGCAACGTCCAACATCCTTAGCATATTGGCCATATCACATACTAACAAAAAACAATATGCATTTCTTCATGTCATTCTACTACGGGGTTAAAGTGAATTGCAATGGCAGACACCAAAAAAACACTTAGATTTGGTCAGTCTCCTGTTGGTTTTTGATTGTCTGCTGCATAATAATACAAAATGATCTGTGCATTAGCGCAGCACGGTGGATCAGTGGGTAGCACTGCATCCTCACACCCCTAGCGTTGGGGATCTTGAAGCCACTCTGTGTGGAGCCTTTTCTCCTTGTGACATACTGCAGGTTACCTCCTATAGTCCAGAGATATGCAGTTATGCTCATTGGTATCTTTAAATTATCAGTAGTGTATGACTGAATGTGTTGTGCCCTGGAATGGACTGACATCCCACCTAGTGTGTATGTCAGTCTTGAAGCCTAGGTTGGCAACCCGGACCAAGGGCCCCGGGCCCCTGGCAACCCTGACCAAGTCACGCAGCTCGTAGATGGATGGATCAGCACACGCTTTATGTTTCCAAGTTAATAATAAACTACCAGTGTAACAAAGTGTGCTAAATGTGTTATTATTTCTAAGATTGCAAATAATAGCTCAAGGAACTGGCTCATTTGTTCTCTTCCCATACTTAACTGCTTAATAGTGTTGAGGAATGTAAATATGCAAATATATGTACATAATGCAAGTAGCCAGAAAGCATACAAATTTAAGGGAAGACAGTGTAATGAATTCAGGCAATGCCTTCTGAACAGCATTAATAACACATTCGAAGTGGCAGTGTGCTGTACCTGTGTTTGTTTAATGACTCAGTGTGACTAGTCTTCACACACCCGTATTCTTAAAGATTAATAAGAGGCATTACTACTTGGAGGACTCGCAAACACCCAGCAAAAGTTTACAGAGACAGAGTCAGAAAACAGTGGAATTAACCACAGGCTGTTTATGTGAGAGTGGTGTAGTGTTTTTGTATCTTGATTTCTTATTGTATGACTCAGTTTCTGTCTTCTACATGAGTGACGTCGCACGCATGCGTCCTGTAATGATTCTGATGTTAAGTTTAAGTAAAAGTTCTAGGTGTAGGCGTAATCCTGTCTCTGTATCTTTTCTGCCTATAATCTGTTTAGATGTCCGGTAAGGACACAGCGAGTAGTGGAGAGAGACTATTTATTTAGTGCAGGTTCCAATTGGTTAATTTTGCTTCCTGATGGTGCTGTAATTTATTCTTTTTGCAATGTTTTCCTTATTGCACCAATTTACATATTGCATTCATATGATGAAAGGATAACATCAGGTGTCCAAAGTGATCCTGAGTCACGCATCTCATGAAAGAGCATTTGTTTTATGATATTGAGTTTTTCTTCCTTATAAACTGAGAAAAGTGTCTGGTATTTTCCACTTGTGCATATTGCTGTTATGTAACATTTAAATTGTATTGTGGTACATAGCATCCAGCTAATTTCATCAGACAGTAGTACCTGTCAGACCATTGGCAAAGTGTCACTTTAAGAAATATGTATATAATATGAAAGCAGGAATAGGACTGCCTTCTACCATGAGCCTGCCACAAACAATCCAAGATTTCAAAATTCACAAGATTTGCATATAATGGCCCCTTTATTAAGTACACCAATCTAGTACCAGCTAGGACCCAGTTTTACCTCCCAAACCACTCGGTACAGGAGTTCCAAGAAGCCACTTTGCACAGCACTGCTGTATGAGGTGTTATTTTTATACCTATGGGGTCACTGTCTGGCCATTTTCCTCTGACACTGCTCATTAAAATTAGCTGCTGACTGGATCTTTTTTGATTATTGCACTATCCTCTAAACTCCAGACACTGTTGTAGGTGAGAATCCCGGGCGGGTTTCTGAAATGCTGGAGCCACAATGTTCAAAATCACTTAAATCTTGCATCTTAGCCGTTCAGCTCCTAGCCAGGCAGTAACTGAACCTCTTGACACAGTCTCTGTGCTCTGTTTATTCACTTGCACTCACATCCTTTCACATTCGCTGCTTTTAAGAAAAGGCTGCTTGCATTTAAAGGCGGGTTTTCACAATAAATAGTCCATTGTACATGGCCTTTTTGCTGAACTGATGATGCACAGATTTTCACTGTTTATCACAGGAAAGCCCTCATTAGCACATAACAGGAAGATCATACCATGCGAATAAGTGTATCACCTTATTAATTACTACCATTTTATAAACTATATGTTTAATAATATTTCCTGGCATCACACATACCTACCATGTTCGGATTCTCAAAAAAAAAAAAAAAACTGCGAGCAGGACTGGTTTGGTCGTCAAATGGCATGTTGGAAGCCAGCCCAATTGAAATTGCTCTTGATCCCTTGACTGAACAAACAAGAAGCACACCTGAGGTTTAGCAAATTCAAATTATTTAACAAAAACACGTCGTGTCAACCGTGGGTGTTTTCTCCCTTCTTCATTCCAGTAACAAAACTGGATATTTAAAAAAAAAAAACAAAAACAAAAAAACAAAGTCTTCTTGAGCTTTACGTGTTTTGTGAGACAATTGCAGAAAGCAGCCTGTGAAGCCACGCCTAGTTAGAATAGCAAACAGAACTACCTGGACATGGCAGGAGGTAGCATCTGGAGAAGGGGTGTGAATCTGAAGGAAAGGGGGATCAGTAACTAATGGGACAGCTAACATACGATACATTATCTGTCATTTTGGTGGGGTTGAAGAGTAAAGCAGTCTAGATAAGGACAGAAATGCGTCTGCTGGCCGTGATGTGTGGGACGTGCTTTCAAGGTTGTGCTGGTCCACCCATGTGTGACTTTCTCTAGGTTACAACAAGAGGACAGACTCATTTATACACAGCTCAGACATCGGCAATTAATCATTCTACCTGTCCTGACTGTCTGTCCTGACACTGCCACGCCCACTCCCTTCATCAACAGCCTATAGAATGCAGTCCGTCATTGACCAATGCCAATGACAATGGGTGGTCAAGATGCTAGGGAAAGTTAAGGGTATAATAAAACTGCATAATTAATGTTTAGACCCCAACATAATTAAAGTAGCCATATTGGTCACCCCCAAAAAATATTGCACTAAAATTAGAGCTTTGTTTTCAAGAGCACTGAGAACTTATTCTGTTCTTCATATTACTTGTGTTACATTTTGACCCAACAAATATTTATAAAATTCCATATTGACTATACAAAAAGATGAGTATATCCACTGGGGTTCATGTTTAAAAAACTTACACATAATTCTGTTAATACTTTATTACCATTTGAGTAGACTTTATTTCAGACTTTATTATTTGAAATCTGATTTTTTTTTTTTTTTTTTCCCTACATTTTTTTTTTTTAAAAAGATAGAACAGTTGCTCAGGGAGTAGCACTATTTGTATGTACATCTGTTCAAACCGAAACAAATATTTAAAACGGAGAATTAACTTCAGACTGTGTCATACGGTATCCCAGAAACCAAGGCCATTGAACAGAAAAAAATCTATTTCTGTCCCTTTAATCAATGTTTAAAACAGAATGTTTTGAATTTTCATTCTGCCCTTCATTGGTGGACATATATGATGTTAGGGCCATAATGTCTTAGTATTCTGAATGCTTCATCTCATGCAGATCCACCCATATTTCTTTTTTTTTGTTGCCCATATCCAGCCCATAGAAAGAGCCAGCAGCATATCAGTACTGATCCTCAGGCAGTCAAACGGTGAAGTTACTAGTTTCAGGGCATAGACATTGTGAACTTCACAAAATGCCAAAATTCTTTATAGGCCAGGTGGGATTTCACCTTACCCAATTGGCCAAACACCAAAAATACTCAAAGCAATGAATAAAAATGCATTAAACAACAATTCCTCATGCCAGTTTTTACCTACGCCCAGCATTGTATCTCCATCTGTCCATCTGCCTTAGACTGTCAGAACAATGCAACTAAATGTTCTAGATCTCAGAGGAGGTCAAATAATTTCGGTCCTTACATCGCTGTGTCTTTACCATAGACCTTTTCACTATTTTATGGACTTCTTGTCATGCAAAAGAAACTTCACAACCTTTCAAAATGGCATAGTTTACGGCATGTATTAAAACCCCTGGCTTATCCTTCAGTAATCTCTGAAACATCGAAACTCAGAATCCTAGACAGCGTCCTCTGAAAGGCTCAGCATGTTCATCAAATTTTCAGGCTCCCAGGCTCAGAAAAATGGCCAGACTTGATGGCAAAAGTGACTTTATTTAGTATTTGGTTAACTGTCTTCTTTCCAAGCGGACAGACTGGGGCATGTATACCTGCAATGGGCTGAAGCCACTTTCATTGGTAATTTTGTCCTCTTTTTCAATACTCATTTTATTGATGACTCTTGTTGCTTATTTTTGTTGTAGTGTCTAACTTGCTTGAGGATACCTCATGCTGTTTTTGTCTAGAAGCATGCTCATACTTGCATTTGGAGATCGGCAAAGGATTATATTTTGCGATCTTGCAAAATTTGTAAGACAAAATATCCAACATGTGTGACCACCTGTGATCAGCCACACTATAGAAAGTTAATATTATTTATGACATCACCCAAGCCTCAGCTATTGTCATTAAAGTGACCATCAAGTCCTTTGCTAATATGCTGCTATACTGCCTGCCCAAAAAAAAGTTGCACACTTTAATATTTTGATGGACCACCTTTCGCTTTGATTATGGTGTGCGTTCATCATGGCATTGTTTCAACAAGCTTATGCAATGTCTCGAATGGACTCTGTGGTGGCCAATTCATGTGTGGGAATGACTCTTCATGATCCCTGACATTAACTCCATTGAAAGCCTTTGGGATGTAGTGGAGCAGACTCTACGGAGTGGTTCGTCTCTCCCGTCTTTGATACAAGAGCTTGGTGAAAAATCAATGCAAATCTGGACAAACATGAATGCTGAGACATTCTTTCGCTAAAGCTCTGCTTCTCGCAGAATGTTGGAGACATGGTAGAGAGAAGGCTGTACAAGACAAGATCAGTTATGTAGAGGAGATCGACAAGAAATAAGGTCTCTCCCTGAAGAACACTCTGGCTTAGTTGGAGCCAGTGGACAACAAAATCTAACACCAGCATCTCTCCTCAATTCATTTACACATTTAGCAGAAGCTTTTGTCAAAAAATCTGCACGACTGAGGATAGCTTAAGGTCAGAATCAGCCGGCACCCATGGAACAGTTGAGGCAAATGGATTTCAGTGATATTATTACCCTACTAGCCACAGGATTCAAACGCACGACCTTTGACAGAAGATCCCAAACCCAGTGAGCTGTACACCTCTTAGCTTTCCACTTGGGATCTGTGTCTTTGCTTCTGTAGTGAGCAGTATATCACCTGACCAGGCATATGGAGAGTTTGGGCTCCTCTGTCTTGTCGTCTTGTCTTGTATCTATATTTATCTCATTTATCTCCATACTGGATTCGTGACAGGTGACCCTATCGTGACTATGATGAAAGAGCAGTCTGTCTCATCCTCTGCTTTCTTTCTAATTGTGCCTGTGACATTTCTCATGCCGCCTGTAATTTGGGTTGTCATCCTCAAAAATTCTCTCATAGAAATGTTTTGTTTGCCGTGATACAATGTAAGTGGATGTAATACAGTGTTGAGGAAGACAATCTTGCTCAGCCTTGAAGCCTTTTTGAGTTGTCATCTTGCATCTGTGTTTGTTGCTAAAGATCTTCTGATTCATGACTGCTCTGACTTCTTTGCTCCACTGCTTCCATGGTGTCTCTTCAGTTCCAAATCCTCATCCCTCTTGGTCTCTATCTGCCCCTAACACTCCTGGTAGCTTTATAGGTGATTCATCACTCCTTCAGCTTTTCTACTATTGATTTACCTTCCTTTTAAATTAAAGATTACTCCAGTTTCCCTCTGCACCTGGGTCCACTCTCCTGCATAGGTGCACTGACTGGCTGCTAGCAGGAAAGGCCCAGCAGCAATGTGGTAACTCAGGTTACATTAAAAGGAGTGAAATTCCATTTCGGGAAATCTTAAATTCAAAGTCAGCCAGCAACCCTGGAACATTTGAGGTAATGGGCTTTCTGTGATATTATTACCCTGCTGGCCCTCGAATTCAGAATCAAACTAGGCATCCTGTGGCTGGTAATCCAGAAAGAACATGCAAAAATGATAAAAATGATATGAAAAAAGTGCACTTCCAGCTTCAAGCTGGGAAATATAAAATCATAATTTAAAAAAAATAAATAAAAAGAATCAGATTCAATTTGGTGATGAATTCATCAATGTTTTACGAATTCTAGATATTTATGAACATAAAGATTGCAGTTATTTTTATTATGCCGTGGGATCATCCATCCATCCATCCATCCATCCTCAGACTGCTTATCTTGGTGTGGGTCATGGTGATAAGAAGCCAAGTAGCCCATCCCATTTCATTCTTTCAACAAAGATGGACTCCAGATCCTCATCAATGGCTCTGAAAAGTTGTCTAAAAGACAGAATTGCTGCGTCCCGATTCTCTTACTTTGTCTCCTGCACTCATTTCCTATCCTCCCACACCAGAAATACTTCCAAGTTCCACATGTTGACGGGTGTCCCAATACAGTAGAAGACAAGTGTAGAAAGCCAAACATTTCTTCAAATGGAAAAAAAAAACGGAAGGCTGACTTCAGGATTTGTTGGGATTCAAATCCCGAAGTCAAGCTTTCAGTTTTCTCCAATCAGAATTCAGGTTTAATTGTAGGATATGTTAAACCCAATTTCTGGAATACGCCCCAGTTCTTGAGGTTGCATAAATGTAAATCAAAGTTAAAATAACTTGTGTCAGGGGAGAATGCAAGTAAAGCACTTTTACGTGACACATGCACATTTGCTATCTTTCTTCAGCGTAAATACGAGCTTACATAAGCTGGTAGCATAAAACGTGTGTAAGTTCATGGGAGAACGTGCTTAAAACCGGTTTCCTTCTAAGTGGTTATGAAAAGCTGTAGTAATTTTAACTTCACTGATTTGGCCATGCATCAGCCAATCTTCCATTACTGTTTATTCAGTACAGTGCTAAAGTGTGCCGAGAGCCAATCCCAGAAATACCCAGCACAGAATGCTAGTCTGTCTTGAAATATCACCAGGTCATAATATAACAATGAAGCACTTTTCAGTTTGAATTATACTTTAGTGCCTGTGTGTAAAAATTTCGGTCAGATGCCTTCTTACATTAACAGCAACTGAATCCCCTTCTGCAAACAATTAATTAAAGCAGTTGCAACAAGTCTTGCCTTATCTGTGAAGATGAGGTAATATTGGGTAGCAATCATCAGCAGTTGCTGAAAATGAAAACGAGACCAAACAGAGCAAAAGGGAATTATGTATAAAAGAATTTCATCAATGTCAAAATTCACTGATACCTCCTGGTATACAAGCACAGAATAAAGCCCTTTAGAATTTTGTGAGATGTGACTTCATCCGTTGATCCTTAGACTGATGTATTTTTAGTGTTACCTTAGCGGTGATTTTGAGCATTTTCTGTGGGTGTCTTTGGCTAAGTCCTTTTAAATTGTTTTTCCTTGTTTTCTTGCCCTTTGAATTTTTATATTAGTTTTCCCAATAGGAAAAGCTTTAAACCTTAAAGCACTTACACCCATTCCCTGTGTCTGCAAGTTCTCCGTTTTCTGTGACATCTTGTATATGTAAGGATTATATAAGGTACAGGAATGCTCAACACTGAAGACTTTTTAAATATCATTAAACTGAAACAAATTATGCAGTCAACCAGATGCTCAATAAATCTGTCATATGCAAACTGCTGGCTAGTCAAGATACACACACATACACACACACGCACACACACACACTTATTGTCTCTGCAGTCATAAACAGGCATTCTAACAATTTACAGAAAACATTCAGCCTTTTAATTATTAATGTATTCCAGTTTCCAGTGACATGGACTTTTAATCTTCATTGTTGTCCAGCATACCGACCAATCTGCTAATGCATTCTGACAGCAATTTTAAACATAAAACAACTGATTTAACACAGTATTATTCTTTAAGTCAGAGACTGATAATGTCAGTAGGCAGGACATAGAGCCTGAGGTGCATTAAACTGATTGGTTGTGTATTGTTGGCAATTTATCACCAGATTTGGGTCAATGGGCACCCAGATGATTTTAATAACCCTGATGGCCACTTTATCACTAAAAATAATAATATAATCAGGTGAGTAGAGGGAAAAGTTGTGTATACCTGCTTCTATTACATATTGAGGTCATGGGTTAGTGGATTTTCCCAAGTTTTTGCCTGTTTTTTAGGGGCCCATTAGCATTTTTGCTCAAATCTTTGATAAAATTTTAAAATGCAATGTTATTTACTATTACCATAGGGTTGAGGTTTTCCGGATCGTACACCAAACATCTCTTTAACTGGCAATTTAAAAACTTTGCCGTGTACCACTACTAAAATGTTTTTGCTGTTTAAACAAAATAGTCTTTTTTGTACATATATGGAAATGTACATAATTTATATGTCCTTTACATTTCTGGAGATTCTGAGCTTGAATGGGCATCATGAATCCACTCCAGGATTAATGAACAATTTATTTGTATTTGATACCAGTGGATTTATGAATTCAACCAACCCAGGACCCACTCATCGCATCCCACTCATTCCCAAGTCACTGGCCAGGCCAATTTCTCGAAATTTTCTCAATATTCCGGAGGCATTCTGATAGCATATGTTGACTGAAGCCTTGACATCGACCAGAAAACCTCAATATGGCATAATGCACAAATCATTACAACTTTGAAAACATGAATAATTCAGGATTTCTACTAAGTGGCTGAGTTTTGTAGTTTGCATATGTTAGATTTTGCATGCAGTCAATGCACAAATTTGTGGAGGAGGGTTTATTATCCAGGGTGGAAGTGTGAAAACTTAGTTAACACATCTTGAGACTGAGTTAGAAAAAGATAAAGAAATCCTTCAAGGACTGAATCCCCCTCCCTCCTCCATAGTGCAATACTGTATATATTGTGGCCATTTATGTAAGGAAGACAAAAGATATGCTAAAGTGACTTAACGGTCTGAGTACACTGTAGTAGATTATGCTAAGACAATTTTGCCAGTTTATGTTTCGTTGCAAAGACAAGGTGTACTGCTGGCTAGGTTTTGATTGCAATGAACTATTTATTGTTGTACTTTGTTATATTTTGATTTAAAAATAATCCTTCCCTTGTCTATACTGCAGGCCCAGGGTAGAGTCACAGTGAGTGTGTAGTCTATCCCACGGAAACACCCCAGACAGGATTCCATTGCAGGCCATGCACTCACACAACGAATCACAGTCTATGGGCAATTTAAAGACACCCGATTCATCTTGCCCAATATTTTAAGGCCGCGCATAGAATGCTGCTCAAAAATTGGAGGAACACACAGAACTGGGAGTTGAACCCCCGACCCTCTGGTGTGAGGCTATGGTGCTAGCCACTGACACAGTCTGCCATTGCATTTTATGACCAGCTGAATGATTAAATATAGTTACAAAACACATATGATATTACACATATTTAATACACATTTGAACTTAAACCGAGAAATGAGCCTTTTATAATTATGAGGCTTGATTTGTCAGATAATAAGCATTACTGGAATGCTAGAAGATGGCTTTAGATATGTTCACCTTGCTTCTGACATATTTTTAAAACAATTCAAGTGTCTGTGTCTTTATCCTCAAATTTATTTTTTTGACATGTGATTGTGCTGTGCGAAAACTATGCATGCTGAGATTAAGTGTGCCTTGGTGTCGAGATGGGCAGTTTGCGGCAGTACAGGTTTTACTTTAAACCATTTAAATGTGATCTAGGTTTAAAACAGGTTCCAAACATAGATGCAGTATTGAAAAGGTTTATTGATTGTTTTAGTAAATCCAAGCCATACTAATGTATTTGGGGCAAGTGATTTTAGTGTATACATGTAATGCATGAGGAAAATATATTGCATGGCCATTGTATGATATTAAATTCCCCAAAACACATTTTCTTTTCGTATGACGTAGCTTAGTTTTATCCAACTTCCAACCGGTCATCTGGAACAAGGTAGCAGGGCGAAGACCATAAGTCTCAGGGCACATATTTATGGCACAAAGCAGGGGTGCACCCTGGACAGGATGCCAGGACACACATGCAAGTACAATCATACGCTATCCGCAATAAGAAACCCGTGCAAACGGGCAGACTTCACATTCACAGAGCCGGGGACGGGAATCAGTTTGACAAATCTGTGAAGTTGCAGCTTTACCCGCTCTGCCGTCATGCCACACTTAAAGGTTAATGATTCTGTTTTTTTTTTTGTTTTTTTTTTTGGGGGGGGGGGGGGGGGGGGGTTGATTGAAAAAACCCTTTTCTTATCTTAACGTGGATCCCTTTTTTTTTTCTTGGTAGCTGCTCTATTTCATCTTTGACTCCCTTCGTTTTC
>JAACJT020000052.1:8887877-8924586 GCA_009936485.2 Gymnarchus niloticus | reverse complement strand
CATGCATTTATCCAGGCATCCGTTCATCCATCCATCCCTCCATCCATCCATTCTTCCATGCATTTATCCAGGCATCCGTTCATCCAGGCATCCCTCCATCCATCCATTCTTCCATGCATTTATCCAGGCATCCGTTCATCCAGGCATCCCTCCATCCATCCATTTTTCCATGCATTTATCCAGGCATCCGTTCATCCATCCATCCCTCCATCCATCCATTCTTCCATGCATTTATCCAGGCATCCGTTCATCCAGGCATCCCTCCATCCATCCATCCATCCATCTTCTATTCACTGTTTCTGGTCAGGTCCAAGGGGCCTAACATCTACCCCTGCCAACACAGGGCACAAAGCTGGGGTATACAGGACACACACACACGCAAACACTCTCTGGGTAACTTAGAGGCCCCAATTGTCCCATCTGCATGTCTTCAAACCGCAGGACAACTGCATGACACGAGGAGAGCATGCATTCTCCCATACACATAGAGCAGATCCAGCATGCTCTCTGAGTTTCTAAAATGTAAAAATTAATCTTGTTTTTATTTAACAGAAAGGTGACAAAACTTAGACTACATGTGAATGGTTGGGTTGTGAAGATCGTAGTATATTTGTGAAGATGTGAAGATGGCAACTGATTATAAAGTAATACAAACGGTAGATGGTAGACTTGTTTACTGTTACAAATTGAGGATCTTTTAAGAATAACTGTTAAAGTTATGTAAATTAGGCTAGTTTATGTAAATCAAATAATGAAAAAGTAAACTTTAAATACAGAAATTTTTACTTTTATCAGGACACTATACAAATTATTTTTTTTGTCTTTCTGACCACTTTGTCTCATGGCCATCAGCATTGAATCGAATTCCCAGAGTCGTCCTGGCCGTGGTTAGTCACCCAACTTTCACCCACTCTGCTGACATTTTGGCTGCTATCATGTCATTTTAATTAATGCATTTGAACTAATGCTTCACAAAATTAGAAACATTTTAAAAAATTTAAACAAGAAATTTTGTGGTACATTATGCAGCAGAGCCCCAAGGGCAGACCCAGAAGATACAGAGCTCGTTTCAGATCTGTTTTCCCAAAACAAGACCTAAGAAAGCAGCCCGTCATAGACAGAGCCATTTACCAATGTTAGAATCAAGCCAAATGCCAGAGGAGAAACGCTGACATCGACACAGACAGCCCACTGAATGTGCAGGTACTAGCATCAGGAAATTACATTAAATTGGCACAGCTGTCAGTAAATGATGGAATTTTGTGTTTCTAGAGGAGTGAGACGGGATCAGTTATTTCCTCTGATTCCCCATTTTTCCTCAGAAGAGCACAGTACTGTGGGAATGTCTATTTTGTACAGGATGAGTCTGTAAGCATATAGGTAGTGAAACAGATTCCAAAAGGATCATCTCTTCTCGAAAAGATAGCAGACTGTGACTCATGTCATAAAAACTCACTTTACTCGCTGTGAATCAACAGTGCACCAGAAAATGGAATCGACAATCGGCGAAGGGAGAAAAGTCGCATAACCGCCCCTACCTTTCATTAAGGTATAAAATATAATAGAGATTAGGTAATAATAGGTGTTCGCTGACTCATATTACGAAATGCACATGATATACTGGGCCTTATGTAGTTACCACCTTCCGCTTCTTGACTATAAAGTCACTAGATATTCGAAAAGCCAGCTTCAGTGAAGCTTCGTAGCATTCATTGTTTGTGCAGACGTTTCCTTGCGAAATTCAATTTAACGTTATGAAATTAAATTAGCAAAATAAACAACAACAAAACACCAATGTGTCTATATTAAGTGGTTGCACTTTAATTTGCCACATGTTTATTGAAAAAAATTAATTGGCTTTATAAACTGTTATTGATTCCTTAATGAGGGCAGACAAAGAGCTCTGCAGGCACGAGAAATGCTTTTAAAGGTGATAACGAATTTACGACACAATGCCACTTTTGTTAAGCAATTCACAGATGGGTTAGAAATGGGCCTGTTTTCTGGTACTGGCAGACCAATCTGTACAACCATTTTCATCCTACATAACCACATAATTGATTGATTATACCAATTACATTACGAATTACTTATCTCAAATGAAATGATTTAACCTTTTTTTCTGTACTATCACTGATTGCACTACAAAGAAAATAGTAAACACACACACACACACACACACACACACACACACACACACACACACACACCATTCCAGCAAAGCCAGGACAGGGGGCTTGGAAAAAAAAAAAAAAAAAGATCAAGATTCGCTTGCGGACATTTTCAACCTGCTGCCATGCTGTGTTGTTGAGGTGCATTGTATTCCTTTAGGGATCACGCCCATTTGTTATGAATATTCCTTGTACTGATAGACGTAACAATCATTACTGCTAATGTGTACATTTGTACATGCTAAGCATTTCTCTATAGTGGTGTCATGTTATTTATTAATGACTGCTCTTCCTTATTATCCTTGCTTTTATTGTGTTGTATTTATTTGGCACTTTTGTCTGCAGGAAACATGCATGTAAGCATTTCATTGTACTGTACACGTGCCAATAGTCAACCTTGAACCTTCAGCATTTCCAGACCAAGACAAACCAAATACTACCACTGAAGTGTTTACACCATGCTTTGGTATGCAATTGCTCTTGATGACAGGAAAGTGGCTTCTGACCCACATTACCCTTCCTGGTATAAACCTCTTCCAGAACCCTGGTATCCCAATACATGTATATTCTTCACCTCTCTATCTCTCTCTGGTGAAATATGCTTCTATAGCAGCACACAGGGCTGCCAAGACAACAGCACTATGTTTACCAAGTTCATGTCATCAATCGTCACTCTTCATCAAGGAGTGAGCCAACTGGGAGCTACCGCTTTAGCATGGGGATTGGGTTGGATCTCATGTTACCATGGCAAACGATCACCATGCCCAAGGCCATAGACTCCCCAGTTTAATAAATCCACTTGGCCTTGATTATTAGTTATCTTGTTAAGATACGTAAGTAGATTCAGTTAGGTGGAGTTGAAGGGTAGAATACATAACTTGTGTTCTGAATGGATCTCAGTCACCTTGATTATTTTCATAAATAAACTCTTTTGGATTTTTGTGGCCATGCTGTACTACGCTACTATTGCCCCCTAAGGCAGACGCCGTGCCACAAAGATCATTACAGTCTGTATTATTAGGACTGTCCCCTGCCTTAAGTGCCATCATCAAGATTTTAATTAGCTTTGGCTTCCAAATAATAAAATTAGCTTTGCATGACAATATGAACTTTGCATTTTCCAGTTGTTTAAGAAAAAACACAAAACCCTGGTACAGAAACATTAAGCCTTTAGACTTGAAATATATTGCTTAAGCACACTGTGAATATTTGTACATCTTTATCCATCTGTCTAAAACTTATCTAATACAAATTCTTGGAGCTTAGAGCCTGTTATGAAAATTATATGGCACAAGACAGGCGACATACCATGGACAGTTTCATATCTGTCTGTGTGTCTGTCTGTCTGTCTGTCTGTTTGTGTGTTTGATAGTGTATGAGCAAGGGAACTAAGTGGCTTAGTTGATACCGGGCCCAAGCAAGAATGCTAATAAGCTTTTCTTTTTTTATTATCTTTTAACCTCTTGTTCCCTATGTTTGCTGGAGTAGGGTCCAGGTCCCCCCTCGCCCTGACAAGGATGAATGGATGGATGGATGGATGGATGGAGGGAGTACTTACATTGTGCCTTATTGTTGAATTTCAGAAAGCAATTTGCAGAGTGAAATGTATTCATGCATTTTTGTAGTCCAATTACCTAATTAGTCCCTGGAGAACATTTGCTGAATTCGATCTCCTGCTTTAATGCCTGAAACAATAAGTGCTGAGTAACACTGTAATATAGAATATAAAATGTAATGTAAAATGCAATATAAAATCAATCGAGCATGTTATTTCCAATAATGTTATTCTACAATATTTCCCAGTATATGCAGTGTAATTATAAATATAAACGTTCGAAACATTTCATCAATATAATTCCTAAAAGATTAATATATAGACATATGTGTGTACAAGAATGTTGGATTTAAAACGGGAGTGTAAAATTCAATAATTATTTCCCAATGAATTCTGTCCCAGAAAATGATTACCCTGAATGCAGCATGATTGTGTTTGCTGGAACTGCAGCTCTTGGCACCGGGGGTCCAGTATGATTTGGGATTACATCTGGTCTGAATTCATACTGAGAGCCGGCAATTACTTGCCCGATTGCTCCTCATTAGAGACGCACAACACTAAAAGCCCCATCAGGGATACATGAATGAGAAAAGTCTGTCATTCCGGGACATAACTGAGCCTTCCTGGTTTGAATCTGAATATATTCTAAGTAATATGTTTAGCCTGAGCAAGCAGAATGCTACATCTGCGGTATAGTACTTATGTGCATGAATGCCATTTAAGTTTGATTTCCTTCTAAGTTTTGTTGAATCAATCTCTGTAATTATTTCCTAACATTTATCCAACCATCCATCTTCAGCAGCCACTTATGCATTAAATGGTCGTGGTGAGCCTGTGGCCTGTTTTAGGATGCAGAGAACACATGGTAAGGGAACACCCTGAAAGGGCAGTTTACAGATACCCATTACATTAACTGCATGGTTTTGGGCACTCAGGTGGTAACTGGAGTGCCTGGTGGAAAGCCACAGAAAACACAAGAGAACATGCAAGCCCCACACACACAGAGCCGGTGGCGGCAATCAAGCTACAGAGCCTTCCACTGAAACACCACGCAACTTCATTTATTTAACAAAATAGAAATGATTACATGTGGGATAAAGTTTAAAAATGCTAAAGGCTAAAAATTTTAAAAATTTAACTACACTAACTTTTCATTTTAAAAATGACGGTTGTTTCAATTCATGTTTTTAATTAAAGCATTTTCAGTCAGCCATTCGAATAATGAAATGTCTGCATTTCTAAAAAATTCTCTCTCTCGCTCTCTCTCTATTTCTCTCTCATATATATATCAAACATCTTGGTAAAGGAGGATGACAATGGGGGTGATCCAGCTGTGAATGCAGGGAGACCCGGATGTCTGTGTCAGTACACTGGATCCCCCCAGGATGCGGTTCATTTCTGTAGATGCTGTTGTCAACTAGCTGTTTGGGAAAGGTGTATGAGCTCTTAGCTCAGGGCCAGATGGTCTTGAGTGGGTGGCAAAAGGGGAAACAAAAACTGTGCACATATCTTGTGCTGATAAATAGTTGGTTATGAAGCAGCAGAGTTAAGGTGTAGCGGAGAACAGCCCCAGTGAAGTAAAGAATAGGAGTATCCTAAAAATATGTAAGGCAGAGCATATAGCAGCCACAAGAGAAATCCAGGACAGTCAACTCCGAAAGAAGGCATATAACAGTTAATAAGGGTAATGATATGCAATATTGACTGCAGTATCATCCTCAGCACTTTTAATTAGGACAGACATTCACCGCTCGCTTCTCTAAGCATCATGTCCCGCATTAATGCAGGCTCCGCTTGCCAGCTGATGTGACAAGGAAGGGACTCGGAATGATCTGCCGCTCTGCCTGACATTGGAGTCTGCGCACACAACGGGCAGTTTAGTGAAGTAATTAGCACAGACTAAAGAGTTATCATTTCTACTATAGACTTATGGAGAGTATGCTGCAGTCCTTACCATGAATATATAGAAAGTATTAGGCTAAAGTATTTGGGAGAAGTGGATTCTTAGGAAGCATCGTCTCTTTTTCCTCTAATACTTTAAATATAAAAAGTAGTATTTTGCTGCAATTTGATAGACTGAACTGTGTTATCAGTTCAGCTTGAAGACATTCTGTAGCATCCAGTTTTTAATGTCCCTTATAAAGGTTTCTAGCTAAAATAATTGAAGGTTTACTCAGTCTGAGTAAGAAATAGCATTTAGAGAGAAAAGTGAATATGCCTGATACTGAGCCCTGAGGAACTACAAATTGTTTTGTCGAGTCACCATTTGCTCAGCTTGACCTGGACCTGATAGATCAAAATCTAGAAAGGACCTGTCCACTGTGATGAACAAGACATAGTTTTAATGCGAAAATATGATCTGTTGTGTCAAAAGAAACATCCTAGCACAGGAAACAAGCACAAGAAAAGATGTATTACTCAAATCTGAAGAGAGAAGCCAGTCATTCATTACTAAGACAGTCGGTGTTTCGGTGTTGTGATGCTACCTGGACCCAGACTGAAATATATCTTTGACATATATACATTTTAGACATACAGCTTATAGGCAAAACATCACTGCATATTTTTAGATTAAAAACTGATGTTTCAAGATTGCTCTGTTTTAACATAGATTCATGCGTATCTAGATTAGGACTGGGATACTGAAGAACGACACTGATCGTGGGAAGTGAATGGGAAGTGAAAACATATTCAGAGAGTAATGGTGTTTTTATAATATTACTTGGAGTTTCAAATTACATAACTTAAGAGATATCAAATCCAGTAAGTAAACAAACCTAATGTTGCCAGGTCAGTTATATTACAAGAGTAATATTTCAAAGTTCTTGAGTGGTAGTACATTCATTACAGAAACGTTCTGATGACATACCTTGGGTACGTTCTGTGATATTTAGAAATTTTGCTCTCAGAGACGGTCACGTGGTTGTAACTTTAACACGACGTTCCTTGGTTTATTGTTTGCAGTAAGATTCTCAGTAAACCCAGTACATTCATTGACGAGAATGACAGTGTTCTCCGTACCACCGATTAGACTGGAGAAGAACCTCAGGGTATTCAATGACATATTGTACTTTTAATAGTTTGACTTCCCGCTTTTCCAGGCAGAATTAAATACTAATTTAGAGCAGATGTGTGCGGCAGTCGACATGAGGTGTGACAATATTACGGGCACCGTGCTTTAATGCTTGACAGTATTACTTTTTAAAGGAAGGCATGATATTAAAGGGTTATATTAACCTGCTTAGACCTTCAACCTTGAGGCTCAGAATACAAGAAAATAAATTTGTTCATAAATTTATTAGCTCCTTTATCCTAATTGGTGTTGAAGGTGAATGATGGGACAATATTCAACACAAGAGGCTATTTTTGGAAGAAAATTGTTATAATACAGTTATATTTAAAAAGCAGTTAAAGGAATTGGAGATGCAGGCAATATATGAGATTTCTCAGCAGTAGGGTTTCACTCAGCCATTTTGGAAATGCACATTATGATGTGGACATGGATTGGATGTTTCAAGAGAGGGGCGGGGTTGGGTTAGAAGCCCTACCACACACCTGTTGCTTATTGTTTAACACTATAAGGCAGCTTTACTTTGAGTGTGTTAGTGTTTTAAAACAACAGTCTGGCTCTTATGGGTTTACGGTTTTGGCTTGTTTAAGTTAGAGTCAATTGTTCTGCATGTACCTGCTAGTCTCATTCCGAGGGTAATAAAAAAAAAAAAAACACCATTATGTTCTCCCATCCCCATGTCCTGAGGGTTCGCTGACTAGAAGATTGAGGTTTTTCAAACGCCTGCTAACAGAATAATCATGAACCACAGCTATAACCTTTATCAGAAAAAAAAAAAAAAAAGTCTCATTATATGCTCTGCGATTAAATAAAATTTCAGTGACCTCAACTGCAGGTAGTCCATCAATTCATCATTGTTCAAGAAAGGCACTCCTATCAACAAGCTAAGCCTTGACGTAATGTTAGTTACCCGACAGGTACACTATCAGGTGTATTAAAGATTGACGCTATTCTGCACTACTAAGGAAAATGTAAACTAACAGCTTTAAGTGTCTTGAAATGTAGTAGCACTAGGGTTCAGAGAAGGGTGCTTTCCATGCAGTAACATGGTAACTCAAAGTGGATTCATTCAATGAGGCAAACTCTTTTACTGTAAAAAAAGACCAAATGCATCTTTGAAGAAAGCAGACACTCAGAATCCCTGAGTCAGATAAGCGCCCTTATTTTGCGATCTGTGTCTCTGCCCTCAAATCTGAAGGTAAAGGAAGGGTGTGGCACAAACATCTCCAGATACCAAGTCCATAGTCTGAAGCGATCATTTTCAGGTTTATCTATTAAATTAGGCATAACTATTCACAATTTAAATTGTTCACAATTTCATAAGATAGGCAATTTCAATGGAAGCTGTGGGTTTAAAGTTGATTATAGTCAGGAATGATCTCCGTGGTGATACTCACAGACGTTCATGAATGCATCAGTTGCATATTTTTCAATTTGTTGATATCATTCCTCAGGAGGAGAAACTGCTTACCAGTGAAATCCTTGCTGGTTTTTTTTATATTGCATTTAGCTATTAATATATTCTGGTATATCCCTTAAGGTATTATGAAACTCCATCTGATGTTTCTTTGCCTGATGAAAAATTCATAAGCTTAAGTCTTCTCAGTCTCAGGACAGGCCAGTGCCACAGTTGCTTCTGTGGTACAAGAAAAAAAAAAAAAAAAATGAGAGACAGGTTCTTCCAGAAATTACCATCACAAAATGTCAAAATTTTGGGGCTATCAATATTCACTCAAATATACTGAGAGGTTGACATTTGTATGATTTGGAAAGATTTCTTAAGAAATGTTTCATATGCTAAAAGGATAATTTCCTTAAAGTTTATTTATATATTTTAATATTTTATCATATTCTTTAAGGTGCAAATTCATACTACATATTAAATATATAAATGGGCATTAAATAATTTAAAATGTAAAGGATTATGATGCCAGAATTTTTAATATATAACCAAAGTGAATCAGTTAGTCTGTTAATTTTATATAGCGTAAGATCTTTTAGCTTGTCGTCATGGATTTTTTTTTTTTCTCCGTCCATCCAACCACCCAACCAAGACCAACTTAAAAAAAGAAGTAAACTTCCGACTGAATGTCTGGTGTCCAATTCAGGCGGATCCATTTAGTTTCAGACATACCTTTAACCATCAATGAAATGAACCTTGAAGGGACAATTTTTATTGCCAGTATGAGAAGGTGCTAAGATCAATATAATGTTCTTCAAAGGTTTCCGTGTGAAAATATTAATTTCAAAGGTCAAAGCACTTTTATCGGTTTCAATTTCCCAACTTGACCCTTTTTTTGTAATAACAAGTGCTATTTTTAAAAGATTTTTTTTAGTTTCATTTTCTTGGTTGGCTCACTTTGATATCACAAAATGCATACATTTAAAATTATTTAATTGATTCATTATGATTCAAGACCTAACATTGAGTGTAAAGTCATCGTTTTATGACTTACGACGGTTTAACAGTACTGTATACTCGTGTTATAAAATATAGTTCTCAGACAACATCATGTGTTTAAAATGGATTTTTTCCTCAAGGTAAGGTGCAGAGTTTAACATTACATACCAAATAAATGCGTATCTAAGAAGTTCAGATTTACATACTGTAATGTACAGCAGATTATGACCTTGATAATAAGAGATGCACATACAGTATGACAGCTTCACTCATAAACTACATGCATTTTTTTACAGATCCTATATACCCTTTGGCCATTTTTTTCATGACTACACCAAGCTGTTGAAATATAGATATGTGATAAATAAAAATATTTGAAAAATAGGTTTGCTCTCTGCATGGCCTTTCTGCTTTTCAATGGGAGCAATCGCTTACCCTAAACTGTGACATAATCTGCCAATAGCATGTTGTCTTTCTATAAAACGGTAATCTTCAAAAGGCATAAAGATGTGTGTGTGTGTGTGTGTGTGTGTGTTGTGTGTGTGTGTGGGGGGGGGGGGGGGTATAAACACACTCACTGGAACTTCTTGTTAAAGCAAATATCTAATCAGTCAATTACGTGGCAGAAACTCAATGCATTTAGCCCTGTAGATGTAGTCAAGATGATCTGCTGAAGTTCAAACCAAGCATCAGAATGGGGAAGAAAGATGATTTAAGTGACTTTGAAAGTGGCACAGTCGTTTGTACCAGACAGGCTGGTTTGACTATTTCAAAACCTGCTGTTCTCCTGGGATTTTCATGCGCAACCATCTCTAGGGTTTATAGAGCATGGTCCAAACAAGAAAAAACAACCAGTGAGCAGCGGCTGTCTGGGCAAAAATGACTTGTTTATGGCAGAGGTCAGAGAAGAACGGCCAGACTGGTTTGAGCTGACAGAAAGGCAAGTAAGTGAAATATCCACTCAATACAACCAAGGTATGCAGAAGAGCATCTCTGAACCCACAACACATTGAACCTTGAGGCAGATGGGCTACATTAGCAGAAGACCACACCAGGTGCCACTCCTGTCAGCTAAGAACAGGAAACTGAGGCTACAGTGTGCACGGGTTCACCAAAACTGGACAATGGAAGATTGGAAAAACGTTGCCTGGTCTGACAAGTCTCAATTTCTGCTGAGACATTCAAATGGTAGGGTCAAATCTGGAGTAAACAACATGAAAGCATGGATCCATTTTCTCTTGTATCAACAATTCAGGCTGGTAGTACTGGTGTAATGGTACAGGGGATATCTTCTTGGCACATTTTGGGCTCCTAAGTACCAACTGAGGATTGTTTAAATGCAACAGGCTACCTGAATATTATTGATGACTATATCCACCCCTTTATGACCACAGTGTACCGATCTTCTAATGGCTACTACCAGCAGGAAAGTCATAAACGTGCAGCGAACAAATCTGCAGCAACTTTGTGATGCTATTATGTCAGTTTGGACAAAAATACGTTTCAAACGCCTTGTTCAATCTATAGCATGAGGAATTAAGGCAGTTCTGAAGGCCAAAGCGTAAAACTCTGGTCAAATCAGATTGTTGGTACCACCACAACAAACCTGAAAATGACAAAATTACGCAAAGCTGTATAAATACACATAATATTTGGCTCAACTTGCAGTAAAATCTGAGAATGCTGAGATCACATGCGTGTCATGCAAATCTTTCAGGATCCTGCAGCAGATTACTCAGCTTGTAAATTGATTCATAGACAGTAGTATAGGAGATATGAGATTATATAAGAACTAAGATACAAATAGGCATGGTTTTAATAATGCTTATCTTTAAGACTGCTCATCTTAACCTTCTCAAAGGCCTACAGCACATAAAGGCAGAGGAATAATCATTCTCATAAAACCATAACTACAAGGTAATTGCAGGTTCCTTTGGCCCAAAATCATGGGTACTAATATTCTATCATGACTTTCTTCCCTGAGTAGATCTCACTTTGACTCCATTTACAACACAAGCCTAGAGGAGTTTGATCATTTTAATGCTGGCCTCAAAGCCACATGAACAAACACATTAAAAAAAGATTTAAAATCTGCTGCCATTCCAAAATGACAATGTCAAATTTCAGATGTTTAAAGCAGCAACTCTCTATACAAGGTGACTGTTGATTCTGGTCCAGGTCACAGGGTAGCAGGGCAGCCTGTCAGAGATGGCATCGTTATGGCACAAGGATTAAAGATAATAATTAAAAATGAGAGAACCTAGCTAGCAATCTTACTTGGGCACCGTTTTAACTAACCCACTTAGTTCCCTTACCCATACACTACCAAATACACCAGAAAACAGATGGATGTTCATTAAAATATTAAAAGGTAATTCATTCATCTGTAGCCCATGGTTTATTTGCATAAGAAGTTTCAGGATTTCCTTTCAAAGAACTCAGAAATAATTTATTACTATCACAAAAGAAACATAAATTGTGTTCTGTTACATACCATTCAACTAACATCCTAGGAGTGCATAATTAAGTGACCCCCAATTAAGCCTCATTGTCCTTGTGCTGCTCATGGGGCTTTTTCACAGCAATTGCTGGATGAGATGGAAAAGGAACCAGCACACGGAACATTTTAAATCTCTTTTTTGCATTGCCTTTTCAGTTTTACCCAATTACACTGCTGCATATATCACTGTGGCTTGTGACTAAGGTTCCAGATCAAATTTGCAACTGAATTGCTCGGGGTAATCTAGAATTTCTTAGTTAGAAATACAGTATCATTAATAGTACTAGAGCACTGCCATTCTGCAAATTCATCTGCTTCTTCTTCTTCTAATTGTTATTATTATTATTATTATTATTATTATAATGGGTGGCATGGTCATTAGCACTGCTGCCTCACAACTCCAATGCTGGGGGTTCAAATCCCACTGTCCACAGTCCAAAGACGTGTTCTAGGCTAACTGACTTTGCTAAATTGCCTTTAGAGCAGAGTACCAGTTACGGCCCCTTCCTTTAGTGGATAAGGTATTAACATCTCAAACAGAACTGTACACTCCCATTTGTCGAAAAGGAGTAGCATAAGAGTTAAACATATAATTATTTTAGACTTTTTGAATTTTAAAAGGAGCACAAATAATTACACAAAAAAGGTATTTATTTTAGGGATTTAGGAACACCTAGACCAACGTGTGAAAAATTACTTGCTACCTATTTACTAATGAAATAATACTAATCAATCAATACCTAATGTCCAAATTTTATAGTCTCTGAGAAATTACCTTAGAAATTAACTTATTTGGCAACACATTTTCAGAGGAAACCCCATAACTTGCCACTTAAAGCCACAGGACCACAAGAAAATAGAATGATGTCTGTTCAATGTGGAGAGAGTTTTTTAAGAGATTCATTATTACCAAACTGTTCAGTGATTTAAAAAAGAAATAAAAATATGTAACATTTACATAATGGTGATATTGGGGAAAAATATTAGCAAAATTTTAAATCAGTGATCTGAAATGTTCACTGTAAAATATCACAAGGAACACAATTTTTCTGCAGGATCTTTTTCTATTTTCAAAAGCCTTCCTTGGTTGTGCAGAACAAGTTGTGATTTGTGATTACAATACAATTAACTCCTGTATACTTTTAACAAACTTCTAAATATTTAATGGCACTTACACCAACATTCTTTATCATTCTCCATGTAACACTAGGCTCATCAGGACATCCATCTTCCAACCACCTACTTGTATCTTGTTCTGGGTCACAGACGGGCCTGGAACCTATCCCAGGCAAGACAGAGCACCAGGCTGAGGTATACCTTGGATGGGATGCCAGCCCATTTCAGGACACATTTAGAGAGTCAAATTAACCTAACTGCATGCTTTTGAACCGCAGTAGGATACAGGAGAGCCCAGGGAAAACCCAATCAGCATAGGGAGTGGACGCAAATTCCACAGATGCAGAGGCAGGATTTGAACCCATAGCTCTAGAGACATGAGGTACCAGTGCTACCCACTGAGCCACTGTGTATAGAATAGGCAGAAATAATTTTGTTCATTTCAGATTATTAGTAGCTTTTACGTTTTTGAACTGATTATTGTCAGCAGGGAAATGTTAGACTTGTTGGCTGCAAATAATTCACAATAGCTCTTAAGAAGCCTGACAATAATCTTGCAGATAAGATGATACAGCTGACAGCACAAGCTGCTGTGAGTACCTGTAATGAAAAAAAGGCACTTCTTCATAGAGTGTGATGGGTACGCCAATTTAACATCTGTCACAATACTTTTGACAGAAATAAACCTGAGACCCACAACCTGCATCTCTGGATCCTAGAGTAGAGTGTTTTGGCTTCCTAACACTTTAGGTGTCTACATTTTCATGACATGGCTTGATTCTGTGACAAGGAGGAGTTATTGCGGCAAAAATATATCCATTCCAAAAAAAAAACAAAACACCAGTATCTAGTGTTATATCCGTTTCTTTCTTTGATGGAGTGGTTGCATCGCAAAGCTTCAGTCTAGACTTCATGACATGTGACAGTTTTAACAGCATGCAACTGAAATCATGTGCTATATGGTAGCACAGTTTAGAGTTTAAGGACATGGGCTCGCTGGCTGCATAAACAGATATGGACAGTAAGTTTCTTTGGATAAAACTGTCAGTTAAGAAACAAAACACAAACATATTTGTTTTCCATGTGTCAATTCTCAACTAAATGGTGAAGAGCACGCATATCCAAGGTTTCACAAAATCCTTAAAGACAGTCGTGCCTTCTCCAAAATGCAATTAAATGCTCGGTTTGAGCAAAATTGAACAATCCATGATGTAACTCCTTAGATGAATTTATGGAACATGTGAAACAACTCTCTGTATGTTTCTGAGGAAAACAGTTTGTTTTGATACAGGTTAGTCTCTGCCCTTTTCGCTTACGACATTCCCAAACGTGTCACCCAGTTTACGTTTACCAGTCACTGCAGTTTACTTCAAAGGCTCTAAACGGGAAAAAAAGATGCCAGTAACATTTTGAGAATGTGGAACGTAGTGAAATACAACTTGAACTTTTCTGACTTATTTTTCAATTTGTAATGCATTTTTCTCATTTCATTTTGGCAATACAGAAATGTGTTTTTATTAGCAAATGTTTCACTATGTCAAGCTTATCAATTTGTGCTAAACTCAACGAATCTGACTGTTTCACGAACAATGTGTGTCCATTATTGAGTATGCTTGTGTGAGTGGGTGGAATCTTGTGTGTATATTTAAGAAAAATTTCTGCTTTTATTTCCTCACTGTATGTTAAGTTGTTTACCTTACCGTTTAACTTTAATTTCCTTAAGTAACTACAGATGGTTAGCCCTGATCGCAAAAATAAATCCATACATGCATACACACATATACGTGCATAAATAAAAACATGACAGATTATTTATTGGGAATTATGAACATCAGCAATCACATTTACTGCATTCCTTCTGTTTAATGTATTTAACTGCACCACACTAGTAAGGCATATAGTTCTGCTTATCTAATTAGCACATTTTAATCAAGTGCTTATATAATTTTAAATTAAAAGAATGTTTTCAGCATAGAGATTCCATCTCAAAATTGACTGCGCTGTACTGTAAGTACAGATCATTAATGCCATTCATTTAGCTGCAATTACATTAAGGTAATTTATATTAAAAAAAAAAAGTTAACAAGGGACTCGAAGTGCTGAATACTGTTTCTTTCCCAAGTATTGCTCTTGTTTGATTGAAACAAGAAGAAGGAAAGCCTTAAGCTTTTTTAAATGCGTGATATCATTCGTACAAAGAACTGCATCAAGACGAGTAGAAAGACAAGGAGATACACGGAAATTATACATCAGTTCAGTCAAGATAGACAAGACAGAAATGGGCGATGAAAGGGATATACTAATTTCAGTATGGTAACCGGACCACCCCTGAAACCATTTTGCGACTTTGTTTTGGATAAAATAATTAAAATGCTAAATTTCAGCATTATGTTTACAGTATTTAGCTTAAATGGTACCGTACCAACCAATTCTAAATATTATTGCATCGTATTATTACAGGACAGCCTAATTTATTGTGAACTGCAATATGCACCTGGCAGATCTCTGTAGACTAAGTGACATTGTTTCAAAGGCGGGTATATGACATTGCCCCATGAAAACGCAGCGATGAAATAGTAAAACGACAAACTGATGCTCCTTGGTTATGTCTAAGCAGTAGTCGACGATCGGTTGATTATCTAAAGGTTGTTAAATCAGAAAGAAACAAACATTGCATTCACGCAAATTAATATTAATTGATCAGCTGACGCCACTCCTCCTAGGCACAGATCAGATGTTGCTGGCACCGTCGTGGCACAGAAGCAGGCTGGACGATCATCTAAGATGTTTCTGCTGTCAGACTCGGGATGAATATGTAATCAGTGCGAGCGATGGTGTGGTGATGCGTTTCTGTGGTACGGACGGCGATCTGAGCTGCTCAAGTCAGCCGGGTTTCAGTGTGAAATCACCAGAACAATGACTGTCGCCGATCGCTGCACTGACGTTGACTTCAGCAAAGGTAACTATCTGCCAGCCTTCCAGAAATCATCTTACGGTGGCTTTTTCTTTTCTAAGTGACTAAAGAAACTTCGACGTTCAGTCTTGACGGCAACCGTAGTTTCTAAGATGTGAATGCCAGTGTTGGATGGACAAAGATAACTGCAGGCTCGCTTCATAAATACAAGAGGTTATGATGACATGTTATATTGGGATATAATAAGTAAGCTATACACACTGCTGAAAACTGAGGAATCCTATTCATTTCAAATGAATGATTGCGGTCTCCACTAAACGACTTCTATGAATCTATGCATTTCTGAATGTAAGTTTCCTGAAAGCTGGTAACTCGCAGTGTTTTAATGATCTTGTTCTCTGTTTGGTCGACCCATTCTGCTCACATCTACTGCATGATTAAATCAAGACTAAACTTTTAAGAACCTGCTTAGCAAAGCCATCCTACGGCCGACTTCATCTGTGGGAGCGTAAACAAAAATAGTACTTGTAAAAAAAATAATAACACAAAACCATCAAATCGTCCCCGGGTTCAGGGTGTCTTGGTTGCCTGGTTTTATATTGCGCAGGTGGTGCATTTGAAATCCCCAAGCAGTATGCCTAGCGCTCCCTGAAAGGGTCTTCGGGTTCGTGTCTTTACGCAAATATTACAAGTATTTATGTACAGTACTCAGCTAATCCTAATTTGTTCTAACTAATAACTTGTCTACCTTTTTGAGCGTATATTGGTTATTTGTATCCCTTCAGCTATTGTGCTTGTTTTGGTGTGAAATACATGGAAATATAATCTGGAACACAACATCCTAAATGGGAATAGTTAAAGCGTAATTGCTGCTGTATTTTCTTTTGTGCGCGTATAAACTGCCAAAACAGTGTTTGACATTAATACAGCAACCGTTTTAATTATAGTGGCTATATATTGCCAGATAGTGCGTTGAATAGTATGGCATACTGTAGCTATAATAAGATAGTTAACGACTTGGAATGGATTTCTAAGGAGGGATTTCTGTTGAATTGCTAAATGCTGGTGTGATGTAGATATAGTTACTAAAACACTAAATAACACTTTAATTAAAACAACCTGTAGGCACGGGATATGCGTTCCGCATTATAACTACATTTCTTCAGAAACACGTCATACATTGTCTTGAGTGTGCTAGCATTCACTGGTAGGAAAGCTCTCACTTCAAATCTTTACATTGGATAGTTCTCGTACATCCTTCAGTTAGCAAGGATTCAAGGCTGAACAAGTCTGAAAATCAATTTGCTATACTGTTTCAAATGATTGAGTTCAAAATAACTTCAAAATAGTTGGATGGTGCATTCAGTCCAGCAGAGATGGATGTAGGAGAGGAGTGGGTTTTCCAGTGTGGAGAGTTTGAGATGTTCAACGGAGAAGGAAGTGAAGAGAGCAATGTGTTTGGGGGGTGGGATTACAACTCATTATTTTTATACTTGACTGATGACATTGAATGGCTTGCAGTTTGTCAAGGAGTTGTGTGAAACCACAGCCATTAGTTTAAAAATGGAGAAAGATAGAGACAGGCTTGTGGATAAATATACTGTCAGATGCCTTACTGGTGTATTTCTTTAATTTACAGGATGTTTTTGCATCACCGTGATGGCTTGCCATGCGTGAGTTTGGCATTAGATTAGATTAGATAGGCGTGTGAGCTAGGCTAAGCACTTTAAAAGGCATACATTTTCTGGATGTCTGAAGTCCACCTGTCACAAGCCCAGCGTACTGCCATTGCTCGTCCCCGGAGTATTAGCAGCTGTGGTCGATTAGTTAATAGTTCCCTGTAACTCCCACTCCTCAGCGCGAGGTGTTGTGTGTATCACTTACTGAGCGTTATTGGCCGATTATGGATCACTGTGTATGACCCTCGATTGCTTCTCGTGTTTTGCCCCATATTTGCCATCTGTCTTGGATTCATTTGCTGATTGATCTGACCGCCTGGTTTCTGACTATTGTTCCTGTCCCTTGACCTCGCTTTTTGGATTTGTCTTTCTTTCTTTTTTTTTTTTTTTGGCTGACGACTTCACGAGCTGCCGAATAATAAACGGACCCAGCTGCGCTTGGATCGTAGAGCGTGCATTACATCACCTATACTGGTGAAAAAGGCGGATATCATTCCATATTGCATTTAACAATGCCCTCACATGATTCTTGTCAGATAAAGATGACACTTCTTAATTTTTCATCATTTTTTCAGTTAAATAGAATGGAATGCTGCATTTTCCAGGTACAGGTGTATTTTTATCTAGAAGAAAATGTTCTTTGTGGGACACATGGCATCATGTATATCAGATCCTGTGATGAATGCACAGTATCTGAATTCAAATAATTTTTCCCCTTATTGGTCCAGTGTTCATTTTCTGCACATATTGTACATCATATGGTTCATTTACATGTATTTGGGGGCAGGAGGATTGGAGGTGTTGGCTTTTTCGTTACTCATATTGTGCAGTACTCTAGTTGTGCTGCGGTGTTTTGATTTCCACTGTGATATGTCCGCACAAAAGGATGTGATTTCTCACAGAAAAAAATCTGATGGCACAGCAAAGCTAGAAAATTGTCGTGATTGGCCCTTTCCCATTGCGAGGGGGAAATGACCAAATAAAGCAATTGAAAGAACAGAAAAAGAGGTAACTAGAGCCTCCGTCATTTCTGTGCCATTTGGGAAGTGCGGCGTGCAGGCAGGTTCACTTTGGAAACTGGAGCTCTTCCTCGTTTTGGGTCAATTGGCTTGTGATTGGCTGATCGTATAGTTTCACGTGGCCTTGTCTTAACAGGTCCGTGACCCTCACCAGCAGAAGTGTTTTGAAGATGGATGGGTGATCATAGCAGATCTGTTAAATTGTTGCATAAAAGTGAATGTGAAATGAAAGCTATGGTATTTCTTCCAGTAGGGTATACTGTAAATGATCGCAGTATTACAAATGTTAACGAATGCAGTCCTGGTTTTTGTAATGCAAGAAAACTACAGAAAAGCGACAGACAGTTTGCTGGTTTAACATGAAGAGGTGTTAAGGGTACATATAAAAACTCACTGGGCCTGTCAGAGTTGAGTGTTCTCTGAGAAATGGTAGCCATGTATCTGACTCCTCAGCTGTGACAGTGTAATAACATTGTGAGAACATTGTGAAACCCGGTATTACTTTGGATGCAGTTCTCTAATTCAATCCACCTGAACTCACTCTAATATGCCGAGTGACAGTCGAGTGTCTAATGATTGGTGTCTTATTGTGTAGGATGATGTGACAGAAAAAGCCACAGGCAACATATTTGGTCTTTGAAGATTTCATTTATTGTCGTTGAAGGCTGATGAAATTTCTTGGCTACCTGCTCTGATAGCGATCCCTTCCTTACGGGTGTTCGATTCGCTTTTTGAAATCAGTGTAATGCTTAGCTGTCACAGCTTCCATCTTCCTATCATAAGCTCATACATAATAGATAAGTTACTGTCACTTACAGTGTGGCACATAACTAGGCGAGTATATTTGCATGTTTGTGTCTGATTCCATTGCATATTCTTTGTGAAAATGCTTTGTTGCATTTGCATTATACTTTAAAACGTTGATTCGTACAGTATTAACCTACAGCTACAGTGTTAAAACAAGATGATTTGACGATTTAAATGTGTAATTAAATTATATGCCTATTTGTCTTAGCCTCTCAAGCAGTCTTCTGTTTGCATGTTTGAAATCAGGGTGCAGAAGTGTGTGTGTGTGCCTTTGTCTCTGCAATTTAACATGGTACGCAATGTTCCGTGGAGGTAATAAAAACCTGACGTTTTTACGTTGTGGGATCATTTGTCAAAAACTCCAGGGAAAACTTAGTTTTATAAAAATCTGTGAATGCAATCAAAAAATCAAAAAGCCAAAAGTTGTCATATTTAGGATTAGTATGAATGGATGGTCCCCACAAGGTTATAAATTTTGTGTGTGTGTGTGTGTGTGTGTGTGTGTGTGTGTGTGTGTGTGTGTGTGTGTGTGAGAGTGTGTCTCAGTGCTGCTGCCAGTCTGTGATAGTCAGTGGTTTTCTGCCTGCCTGAAGCTGGGTAATAATGCTCTGTTAAGCATCCATTTGATCTTTGTCTGGGGAGTCTGGTCATGTTTATTTAATGTGTCCTTGCTTTTTTCACATTCCTGTTTCTGTCCACCTTAATACGCAACAAAATGTGAGACTTCAAAATGGATAGTGGATTGATGATATTTCTATTTTTTTAAATGAAGTCATTTAATTGTGTTTACTTCAGATGCATAAGGGAAAAACACATTGTTTCATTCAAAGTAAATTTCAGGACATGTGCTGTTTCCTGACCTGTGTGCTGTATTATTATTATGTGGTTATGATTATTGGGAATGCCGTTTGCAGCATGTTGGGTGCTCACGGGGGGCTCACTGGTGCTTTGCGATTTGCTCCCGAATATTCTGATTCCCCCCCCCCCCGCATCCCAAAGACATGCTCTGTAGGCTAACTGGCATCTCTAAATTGCCCATCGTGTGCAATATACATTTTTGTGTGTGTGTGTGACTGTGCCCTGAGATGGGTTGGCACAACATCCAGGGTGTCCCCTGCCCTGTGCCCTAACCTGCCTGGAGTAGGCTCCAGGCCCCCCGTGACCCTGCATAGTGCAAGTGGTTTGGATGATGGATGGATGGATTTGCCTGCTTATTTCTAGGCATCATTTACATTGACGTGCAGGTGACCTATTGTGGTGCAAACTCATTGACCTGATGTCTCCGTTACTGAAAGGAAAAACATTGTTGGGACAATTTGTGATTGCCTTCGATTTTTTTTTTTTTTTTTTTTTTTCTCGAATGATACGTCCATTTCAAATTGCATGATCGACATTAAAGAGTAAAAATGAAGGCATTCCTCACCTCTTCTGGTTTCTAATCCACAGTTTCTTTGGCCTCCTTGCCAGGAAATGATAGCAAGGTGTTCATAATGAATTACATGTGAACGTCAGTCTCATCTGCAAGGACCTGACCCATGACACTGAGACTTAATAGAACAAAGTAAATAAGAAATATTGCCAAGTGAATTAAGGATCCATATGTGAAATGCTATGCTGATAGAAGTATGCTGGATTCCCCCTTCGGTTTCAAATGTTAAAATTGCTAATGGCTTAAGTGCTGTGTTTGTGGCGTTTTCTCTGTTTTCTGGTATTGCCTGACGACTGGACCTGTGTGGACAACCACTCCTTTCTGACTTCCGCCTAGCAAAGGGACGTGGGGAGTACAGGACAAGGGAATACCATGCTCCGGATGCCAGTGCACAGCAGGCCACGCATGTCTTTGGACTTGCATGTAATGAGTAGAACGTGTGTGTGTGTGTGTGTGTGTGTACCGTGTTTATATTGTGTTGTCAGTTTTATAAAAAATCTGAGTGCATTCAAAATGCCAAAAAGTCTTTATTATGATGTGCGTGCGATAGGATTTGGGTTTATTATGGTTAAGGTTAGGACTGGGTGAGGCTTAGAGTTGTTCTTAGCAATGAATGGAGGGTCCCCACAAGGTCAGAAATACAAATGTGTGTACACACAGACACACAATTTTTATCCACCGCACTCACTGGCATCTTGGTTTTATTGTACTAGCCTATTTCATTAAATAGAAGTGACTCATTCAATGGCAGAAGCCAAAGAAAATAGTCCAAATGTATTGAAAATGTAAATACATGCTCTCTTCCTTTACTATTAACATGCTTTGAGAATGAAGATTAACTTTTATCAAGACTCTTCATTCATTGATAAAGCTTTCCTATTTCTTCCCAGCCCTCAATCTTCCTCGGACAAGAACACAGGGTAATTTTGGCTATAGTGAGTTGATGAGTTAAACACTAGAGCCATCTCCAGCGAGCACACATCATTATGAAGATTAATCACCCATTTACAAGTAATCTTTGTTAAATATTAATAAAGTCACAATGCTGAAGCAAAGTAAATATAATCTGCCTTGAGTTTAACGATAGACATTTCTGAATCAGTTGTTTGGTTAGTCTGTACTGTGTCGTTACTAGTGACAACGGTGGGATGAAAAGTGTTAGTCATGTGACGCGTCACTTAAACTCAGAGGCGGCCTTTAAATAAACAGCTGTTGTAACATGTTAAATTCTACCCCAGTTTTTAATTTTCTGTGAAATAAAACCTTTTCATCCGCAGTACAGAAAGCATACAAAAGCAAGAACCTTCACTTAGTCACCTCTCTGAATAGGTGACAAGCCTTGGCTAGCTTTGTAATTGCATCTCGAATTATTTTCTCTTTTAATTGCATTTGTGGGTAAATTGAAACCCTGTTACTCACCTACTGGTGTGACATTTTTATCACTGTGTACGAAACCTGTAATTATCTCACTGCACTTTATATTGGATACATATTCTATTGCATGCCCATTGTATAGATACCATTGCAATAGTAGTATTTTTGTATATATTTTTGCTATATATTTCTATTACCTTGGATTTACCCCCCCTTTCTTGTTTAATTGCTAACTATATTGCACAGTCTCAGGATGACTCAGGGTACATCTCCGTACGTGTTGTACTTGTATAACTGTGTACGTGACGAAGAATCTTGAGCGGAAGCACAACTGCCGTGAGAAATGTGGCATAGCATTCATTTAGCTGAAGCTGAGGTAGAATCCGCCGTTGTAAATGAATATCGAATTTCCCACTAGAATCCAAAGTTTGCTGATAAATGAATATGTTAGCAATCCCGTCGTATTCAACGGTGGAACGTAACACACAAACTATCAGAGCCGGACTTCCTTCTACTCACACTTAACCGTCTCCAGTTTTGTCGTCAAAAACAAAGTGCAATGTTTAATGCTGCTGGATTTACCAAATCCAATCAGACAGAAGCTGAAACAAATGTGATTGGACTAAGCCAATCTAAAATCACCTGGTGTAATAATCTTTATATACCTTGCCATTGTGCAGCACTACCCCCCCCGACCTGGTCATGTTCCAGATGGGACAGACTTTTTCCGTAAGTCCAGACAATCCAGAGCCACCAAACACTGTCAGAAGTCATGAAGTTCATAGTTCCTTTGGTTCAAAACTGTTTTTTTCCATAAGATAACCCTTTAACACGTCAGCTTTAGGCATTGGTGGCTCATTGTTTAGCACAGTTGCCTTACACCTCCATGGTCAGGGGTTCATGTCCCACCTCTGTTCTGGGTTTGTGGTGTTTACATCTTCTCCCCACATCTTGTAGGTTTCCTCCTGCGATCCTGTGACATGCAGCTCAGGCTAACTGATATCCCTAAGCTGCCCATAGAGTGTGTGTGTGTGTGTGTGTGTGTGTGTGTGTGTGTGTGTGTGTGTGTGTGTGTGTGTGTACCACAGCACTGTTCTCCATGCTGCCTGGGATAGGGTTCAGTTCCCTTCCTGACTCTGACCAAGATGAGCAGTTAGGAGTTGGCTGATGGGATGTATCACCTAGACAGTACTGAATCTGATGCATATCTCTTTGTTATGTGGCACGTATAGTTGAAATGTATGCATTTAACCTGTATACCAAACGTTTGTTTCATTTTGCTGAGATATTCCAACAATATGACTTCAAAATGGATTTTTCTTAATGCAATGTTTCCATTTTCTTACTGATAGAAGAAAATGTAAAAATTGTTTGATTACTGTTCATTTATTAAATAATGAAACAGAAGAAAATATGGCACTGTTTGCATATGCAATGTCCTGATATATTTAATCTTGTTTTTTCGTTTACTTTTTAATGAAAAGGTTTTTGTTTTTGCTATCAGGATGTAATACCAGAGCAATGTTTTTTACATAAATTTTTATTTTTGATGCTTTTCTTCTAAGCTTTGATATGAGTTGCGAATGTACAGCGTGAACGTGTACTAGATAAGCAGTTATAGTACAAGAATGGTTAGATGCTGTACCAATCCAGTAACGCCTTTAACATTTTAGGAATCATTTAAAATAAATTACTTAAGCATAGCCTGTTACAGAGTACAAATGAATGTTTCTTTTTTTTTTTAAAATATGGCAGGATTGGTATGAGAACCCAACTAAACAAACAGACATTATCCCTTTCGTACACTAAAACATCGTAAATATTTTTATGACAGTCTGATACTCTATATAAGAAATCAAATGGCTTCTCATTACCAACCAAATCTGCTCCTGGTCTTTCATAAGCAACAAGAATGGTGGAACGTTACTCACTCTAATGCCACAGATTAGATGGCAGTCACGGAGAGTAACATATTTCCTAAATCGCTGCAGGATTGAGTAATTTTTCATTAACTCTACTCTAGGCTTCCAAAGTCACAAGGGCATTTTGAGAGGCCTACTTAGATGATGCACCTCAGCGTGCCATTCTTTCCTAGCATCGGAGATATTAATTCGTTTATGATAGACAAAATATTCTACGCAAATCGAGCTAACCTGCTATTCAACTGTCCCATAAAATAATATTGCTAAGAAGCAAGGCTTTAAAAATCAAGACATAAATTTCCGTATTAATTAAAAATATATTTTGAATGATAACGTCTATTATTTTTTTTTTTAAATTTCGAACAGTAACCCTCGGCAAATGACATATGGTGACTTGTCTTGTGGTTTTTTTTTTTTTATTTATTAAACCAGCTCTATGTCCTTGAGATAATAAACTCAACAATAATAAAATGTACAAAAAATCTTTGTATTCAACTGAGGCGTGATGTAGGAGAGTCAGAATTATTTTTAGCAGTTACGCATTAGGGAGGCATGATGGCCTAGTAGATGTCACTGTTATCTCATACCCGTACGGTTGGAATTCTGCACCCACTCGGAGTGTGGGGAATTTGCATATTCTCCCAGTGTTGCGCCACAATCTTCCAGTCTCCTCCTGCAGCCCAAACGCATATAGTTGCGTGGACTGAGATCGCGAAATTGCGTATAGTCGGTGGTAGTAACTGTGTCCTGCAATGGTCTGGCATCCTGACCGAGGCTCTCTCCCGCCTTGTGGCCAATTCAGCCTGGGGTACAGGCCAGGCTCCCTGTGACCCTTTACTGGATAAACGATATGAGCTTGGATGGGTGTTGTTATGATGTATGATTATCTAAAGACGCTAGCCTCTAAACATAAAAACATTGAAGTACGGGGGGTATTCCAGAAAGTGGGCTTAGCATCCTATGTGAACATATTCTGTTTGTCAAGATTCAAATCCAGAAATTGGATTTTCAGTTTTCTCCAATCCGAATTCTGGTTTGTCTATATCGCAGGGGTCTCCAAGGCTCCTCCTGGCGAGCTATTCTCCTGAAAAGTTAAGATCCAACCCAAATACAACATCAATGATTCAGTTAATTAATGGTCCTGAAAAGTTTGGATCCAACCTCAATACAACACCAACGTTTCAGTTAATTAATGGTTCTGAACGTTTAGATCCAACTCCAATACAACACCAATGATTCAGCTAATTAGTGGTTCCAAATTTAGAACACATCTGCTGCAGCTAAATAAAGTCTCATGAGGGCATTAATGAACTGAATCAGGTGTTGTGTTTGGGTTGGATCCAAATTTTCAGGAGAGTAGTTCACCTGGAGGATGGCTAGATACCCACACAGTCCATTGCAGAATGGGGCATTAACAAACCCTATATTTAACCCTGAGTTCTGATAAGAGAAATCTGAAAGACTGTCTTCACAATTTGTTGATTCCCCAAATCTTTGGAATATATTCAATCAAAATTCAGATTTGACTGCAGGATATCTTTCTGGAATATCCCACCCAGGTAAACAATATCAAGATCTGAACACAAACAAAAAAAAAAATGTTAGACGTTATTAAATGCGACAATGACAAACGACTTCAGGTTGAGCTAGTGCCAAAACAACAAAATTCTAATGACTAACACCAACTAACCTTTGACACAGACAGAGAGAAACTATTCAGATTTGCACATTCTAAATATTACTTATATGGAATAAAAGGGAATGGTCAAAGTACATTTCAAGTCATTAGTCAGAGTTTGTTCCCATGCCCACCATGTACATGTCGATACCAAAAGGTTTTGGCTTTTCTGTTATGTCTCTGTTCAAGCAATAAACGGATGTTTTTATTTATGAGCTAGTTCTTCAGTAGAATTATTGCTACGTGTTCCTACAGAGAGACTGAGATACAGTATTTGCTTTATGATGAATGGAAAGTCTTACAGATGGGGATATTGTAGGGGTCTGATATCACTGACACAAAATGGCACATGACAAAGAGCTAGCTAGCTAGCTAGCTGATTTTTGTCTTACAACGAGATGACTAGAACCAGGCTTCCCACTTCAAATGAGTGCATGCCAGTAGTCATGTCATTTTTGCTGTTTTGTAACTAAACTTGGCCACTATCTCCATCCATGCATTTTCCTTATCTGCTTATCTCGTGTTTGGTCACGGTTACCCCTGCATGTATCCCAGGAAGCACTGACCATGAGACAGGGGTCACCCTGGATGCTAGTCCATCGTGTGCATCTGTACGCTTTGAGCAATGAGGTTTTTTTTTCTTCTATAAATGTATTTGATGCAAAATTATATTCCAAAAACCCACACATTAAGTCAAGGACATTTTTATTGTCTAGTTGGTTCAGACAACCACTGTAGGTATGCGTAACAGCAAAAAAACAGCTACCTCAGCACTCGGCACAGACAAGCTGATGTTCCTTTTTGTCACAAGCTGCCAGGTTGGATGAAGATGGTCCTTCAGAATGTCGCGGGTCTCAGCTATGCGCTGTTATTCGAATGGTGTAGAGCTGTGGACTAAATGTTACTGAGAATGTATTCGAAGATGGAGGATCGACACCACTCAGATGGTCCCTCAGCAACTTCTTATCTCAGATGTACATTTCCTACAAGTTTAAAATGACACGGCGGTAGGGAAAGCAATAAGCCAGAGGAGCAGCCATTCATATCTCTTGTTCATGAGCCCGTCTAAGAAGAATTACACGATATAACGGAAAGTGCAAAATGTCAAGATAATGTTGCTCTAAAAATCCCGCAAGGGCAAATCAAAGTGCGATGCGGCTGATGAGATGCTGTTTGTTGTACCCCGCTGAGCTGCATCTCAAGTGATAATTGTACCAAAGTCTGCTGCTTGAAATCAGAAGGGTGTCTGCGTGCGTGCGCACGTGTGGGTGAGAGGGATCCGAAGATGATGGCAGCTGGTGTTCTCAAAGTGTCCTGTTGTTATCTCGCATGCTCGCTTACAAGCTGTAGAACCGGAGAGCTTTGCAGTGCAGGAGATCTTCATGTCAGGGGGAAATATTTGCTAGGATTCGGTCATGTGAAAAGAATGGATTGGACCCAATAAAGTTGGGTGACTGGATGGTGAAACAGTGGTGATTGGCTCATCTATTAATGTGTGAACATGCCATGCTGTTGTTGTCTCTATCTGTTCTGCATCTATACATATTTATGAATTTGCTTAAGTACAGCAGGTATTTTGTACCCATTAAATTGTGGTTTTGATGAAAGATATTCAAATGTGTTCCTTCCTTCAATTTTAACACTATAATTTTGATTTTTTGGAGTGGAAAGGGGAATTACTAAATGAAGGTCTGTCACGATACTTTATACGCTGCTGTTCTGTGACTATCCGTGAAGGTCACTTGTTCTGGGTTAAGTGTGTAGCACCCTGTATTCTGATGTCAAGCGCTTGTGAGGCGTTAATCTAAATAGGGCAGAAGTTTCTCTGCACAAGAGAACAAGTTCTTTGAGAGCGAATTTTTAGCTTTTGACATTGTGGGTTTTTTACCGTTTAGCACCCTGATGTTGCCTTGATTAGAAGAGAAAGAGAATATTAAAATAAGATATTTTTTTTGTTTTTTGTAGATATCTCACAAATGTTTTGTGTAATAATGCTAATAGCGCTACCATAGTTAGCGAGCTGTGGAGGAATGTTAGCAGTTTTGCCTAGTTTTTCTTATTAAGCAATCAGTGGAAGCATCTGTGAGAGAGGTGGCCAACTGGCAGGGGAGCATTATGTGATCAGTTTGGCAGGAGAAATGCAGCGATGCGAACGACTCCATGAAGCGGCCAGCTCTGCCAGGACTACCAGGTGAACCCTCCCCTTTAAAACCGGGCCAGTGGAAACATTTAATTTAAAATCAGATTTGCTGATGGTGCAACGCACATTATTTTTTCAAATAGATTTTTTTTTTTTTTTTAATTTAAACACAAAGTTTACAAGCAACGAATTACAAATTAGAAACTGAGTGGGTATAGCTCATTCTAGCAGTTCTGTGACAATTTAAAAGTAGTAATGCTGCCAGGTATTCCACGGAGCTAGATTTTCTAAAGATTAAACGTGTCAGGTCAAGGTCGTGAGGAACAGATTAAACTTGATCTGACGACTGTTTTTATTATATGCCTGAAAGACTTTCAAAACTCTGACCTTGTCCTTGACACTTGAACAAAAAATAAATGAGTGTTAAGAAGTCCATAAATATGACCTTATGGAAAGCCATCTCTCTGTAGCCTTCAGTACTAATCTCATCGCCTTTATCTTCTTACTTGATCTGTTTTAAATGTGCACAGGTGACTGACACTCTATCCGGTAGCTCCGCCCTCTTGTTCAAACTGGCTACTCACGATCGCTTTTCATCATGTCACTGTTCAAAGACAAAAACTGGATCTCTACCAGGGAGGGAAGAACTTTCTCCGACGTGACACAAACCAGGAAGTTACACTTGGCTTCTCAGTAGTTCATTGTCATAAGTGTCAGAGCCTCCAGAAGAAACCGGATATTAAAATGCTGGTCTATTCTAAGAATCCTTTGTTGGGGGCTTAAGTTGTACCACTATGCCCTGGTAACCATTTCCACAACATTTCTAATTGGTGTACGGGAATTAGTATCGCTATGGTATCTTTTTGGTGTGAATAATTCAGTCACAGTAATTTCAGTGTACACTGTTTCACTGTACACATTTTCAAACCACCGGGAATGAGACTCTTTGAAATCTAGTGCATATCGTATTATACACTTGATATCCATAAATCGGAAAATTATTGAATTCAGTAAAAAAACTAGTCTTGGCATCAATGGATAGTTGTTAGTGTGTCTTATCCAGCTACTCGTTGTTATCTTTATGACTGAGGGTCAGGATATGTCTATGACCGGATTCTCCAAAATCTGAATTGGACTCTGGACATTTTCTAAAGCACTTAGGATACTGAACGGGTCCTGATGCTGCACTTGATTAACATCTGCCTTGATTTCCCATCCTCTCTGTCATCAGTAATCAATAAATCAGCACCTGGTCATCAGTACATGCTTGCAGGATGGCTTTTCTTTGGTATCGTGCAGAAGCTGTGTGGGATAATCAGCTTCATCATCAGTGCTGCTGGCAGGTGCTGGAGGACATTATGCCTCTGCTGGGCAAAAGCCCACAGCCAGCTGTGCTTTGTAGCTATGAAGTCTGAATTGTTTCAGTCTCGCACACTCGAGGGCAGTGCTTTCAAAAGATGTCGCTGCCTAACCGATTTCCAGCAGAAATCCATTTTTGCGGCGCCGCTTTGCCGTCAAGATGAACCAACAGATGTCGCTCCCGCTGAGCACGGAGCCAGGTGTAAGTCACAGGCGCTCATTCAGGCTGGTCAGTGAACACATCTGGGATGTCATTAAGGTCAGTCTTGGTGAGAAATATATCGAGCCGGACAGGCAAGGGAGCAAGTCCAGTGGCGGTGGTGACGTCAGAGGTCGCGTGCCAGCTATCACGCCGCTACCGTAGCAGGGAAAGCTGTGTCAGTTGCCAGCTCATTTGTATTAAGCACCTGGAGTCCCAGGCAACGGTCCAGCAACGGTCAGAAGCCCTGATGTTTGCATTCTTGTACTTGAGTCAGCTTCAGCACGGTCGGCTAAGTGGCAGCGGTCATCGCGTTGTGATTGCCGATCGTTCTTGGCTTTCAGCACCACAGTCTGAGCTTGAAAAGAATCAATGGGACTGCAGTTAGGACGGAGGAATTGAAGTGTGTCAGTGGTTTGTTTAACGAAGAAGACACTAGTGGGGCCTTCTTTTAATGGCATTGTTCCATCACAGTGGCAAAATGGCAAATAATAGTCATTTTTGTTTTGAGTCTGATTTCCATGGCCTTAAAAATTTGCACATTTAATGTCGGTCACAGACATGTTAATAAAACACTTTCTGCTGTCATATGGAACCACACAAACGTATAGAAAAGATACTGATTTACCTATAGACACATACTGCTCTCCACCAATCTTGCGTAGGCTGAATATGGCTCTTTCTGCTGAAATGTCACCATGTGTACCATTGGCGAAGCTTTGTTTTGAAATTTTGAAGATGTTACGCTTCCCTCCGCCCAAATGTTTGACCGCCTGACTTCTTGATCCAAAGCTTTGTAGCTAAGCATCCATCACGGGTGGTCCTTCTAATGTACAAGTGTTGCCAGAAATGTTTTCTAAATGTATATTTGCCTTTGTGATGGCACAGGCTCATTTGTTTCTACAGTATTGCGTACGAGATATTCCTCTGTTAATCACCGTACATGGTGCTCAGTAGTATAAATGGCAGGTAAATACAGGTTATGAGACATGGAGGTTTACCAGATTAAACTAGAAGGGACGTCATTTTTGTACTCGTTTAGGTAAAGCAGGACATTACTGGAGGAATTCAGGTTAAGTGCTTTTCTCAAAGGAAAAACAGTGGGAGCTGCTTGACGATCAGATGTGGAAATTTATACAAAATTTAACATGATTTTCCACATAGCATTTCAGCATAGTTGTATATAATCTGCAATTTTTGACAAATTTGGACACAAAAGATCCGGGTATTTTATTCACAACTTAATGGCAGATTTAATTTGTCATTACGAACTGGTATATTTTGACTTGCGATGAATCGCGACCAGTTTTGCAAGCGGCTGCTGCACATAAAGCCTCCTAAATATATCGTATACCTCCTGCGGAGTTCTGTATGTCTGGTGGAGAATTCCGTAGGTAGAATATTTCAACCGTAGACAAATTAACATTATCACTCACACTGGGAATTTGGGTTTTTGCTGGATAAGGAGGACTGTAGTTTAGTGTTGTCAAGAAGATAATACATTATGAAGACAGCCCTGAGACCACGGTTGTTTTTCATGCGTGCCCGTTTATTTGTTTTTTAATGTCTTCATGTTTTTGCCATTTTTAAATTTGTCACTTTCTGGGTTTTATTTTGCTTTCAGTTGCTAGCGACGTTTTTCATGCGTACGCCATCGTTCCCTTTGTAAGTATTGACATTGCATGTTTATTTTACGTGAGTGGTTTTAAGGTTCCGTTAGTCTCAAAGGCATATTTTTCATCCGTTTTGATAAATTACGATTTAGTCCTTTGGGAAAATTTATAATAGAAAAAATTCTAGACATATTTCCAGTTTATGGGTATGTTTATTCTCACTGAATACTTTTGAAAGGCATACTATTTGTTTAACAGTTTGTTTGTATCGCTCGTCTGTCTCTCTACTGCTTGTCCGGGGCACATTTGTTGTGGGGCCCACCCGGAGCACCACAGGGCAAAAGGCAGGACCCTGTGAGGGAAGTCAGTCCATCGCAGTGCACGCATACCTCGGGCTGTGGGAGGAAGTGAGTACTCAGTGAGTACTCCGAGGAAACCCAGATGAACATGTGGAGAACACACAGTGGGCATATGTGTACCTAAGTAATTATCAGATGTTATAATGATATCATCGTGATATTAAGCAAGAATGCAAAAATATGTTTTGCAGTTTTTTAATGCTGTTCTAAACTCACTCCTTTAGATCTTCCATTTTCTGCTTTCAAGATACAGGTTAAGAACATGACTTATTCCAGTGTTGAAAGTGTTGCAAGTGAATGACTTCTTGGTTTATTTTAACGTTCTTTTGGGCCGCAGTCTCCTACTGGGGTCTACAGGTTTGATCAAATGTCTCTGCCTATTCTGGAGATTGCCTGCATTTACACACTGATCCATTTTTAGATGTCGATAAACTGTCATTCGCTACCTTAAATTTCCTTTCATAACATTTGTTTCCAGATTTGGATGTATTTTATTTCTTTTTCTCAGATTGTCTTGTCCCAGCTTAATACCTTTTCATTTTTGTTTACAGCAGCCGAGGGGAAAACAATTTGAAATGGATGAGCCGTGAAGCTGCATACAACAACATAATGAAATGGTAATAATAGAGAGCTTGAGAGGAAACCTCTCTTCTCATTTGTTTAACGATATTATATAAAGCATATAGTCTAAATTGATTTAAGGTATTAAGTAAACTATACTTTGCTCACCTGAAGGTACATGTCTGGAATTGCACATGAAGATCTGGCCTCAAAGATTTGAAATCTTATTATTTCAACTGCTTATCCTGGTCAGAGTTATGGGGAGTTCATTTAAAGGAACCTGACGAAATGCATCTCTATTGGCCTCTGAAGTAATAGTTATTGGGGTGGAAAAATGCAAGAAACCACTTTGAAAACAGTCCCTTCAGGTGTCAGGTTATCAGAATGATTTTAATTGACTTCTTTCTATAAAAGACCGCTATGTTTGAAGTTCTTTATTTCAAGGATTCAAATAGAAATTACATAATAGCAATATTACTTTATTTCCCCGCAAGCAGTAAAGAAAAAGCATTTTGAGCTCTGCTCAACTGCATTGTAAGCTAGTCTTCTAAAATCAGCATTATATAACGGTAGAGTGTGTTCTTATTGGTTGTTTGAAGCCAATCAGTAAAGAAGTGTTAATGTTCTTCCCTGTGTTTTAACGTTGAGATCCTGTTACCCATGTCACAGTTGACATTTGGTGATATCTTTGGATGGTATGTGGTGCTGCGGTGGTTTTTCCCACATACCAGCATTACCACATCAGAGATAACAATTTGTGTTATGCAGCTTCTGTTTTGATGAACCTGGAGAAAGCTGGGATATTTCTGTTTTCCACTTTTCCCAATTGGCCAGATTGTTTTTGTACATAGAACGATCTGGCAAGTTCTTCAGTGCAGCTGTGTTTGTGTGGTGCTCTCCTCTCCTCTCATTGCTCCAAAGACCTCCTGCACTCCCATCCATGCTTAACCTGGTCCTTTTTCTTAACTGGGACATGCTGTGCCCAGTACTGTATGTTCAGCCTCCATGGAGTGTTTACCAGTGAAGTCAGACTCTTCGATGTGAGCACAGGTTATGACTCGTGGGCCCTTTAAGGCTCTGAAAGATCTTATTGAACACTAATTGGCCCCGGTTTTTTGAACAATGATTGCTCATCCGCGCAAACAGGCACACAAATCTCCATAAAGCCAAAAGCCAAATGCCTTATTATAATAAGGAAATATAATGGAAAAGCTGGGCTAATTTAAATTGTAGGAAAAGCTCCCAATAAGACCTTTATAATGCACAATAATCAGTCTCGCACTTTATGAATATCACAGCAGCACGCACATACATGGAGTTCTGTCTTTGTAACATTGTGGGGATGTTCCATTTATTTGTATGGGCCTAATCCTAACTCTGACAGCCCTAACCCTTATCCAGTCCTCACTTTAACCATAAGTAACCCAACAAAATACACTTTTGGCTCTTCTGATTGTTTTTTTTATTTTTTTTTTATTGCATTCACAGATGTTTGTAAAATTGACTTTTCCCTTGTGGGTACTCAACAAATGTCCCCACGAGGTAAAAATGTCTGGTTTTCATTACCTCCTGGGAACATTTATTTTTTTCCCTCACCATGGAATATAACGGTGGTCCACGCACAGACACACACAGTACATTTCATGTCTGTCCTCTAAGTGTCCATTTTCACATTCAGACATGCTAATAGAAGATTAGGCAGCTTTTTTAAAAGAGCTCGCAAGAATAGATAATTTAAAAGACACATGGGTGTTGATTAGGTCATTGTATTACTCATTCTGCCCAAAAATAGTCATTTAGACGCTGTCTTCTATTTGTTGCATTAAGGACAGCTTCATTGTAAATCAAGAATGAATGCAGTGTGTAATTAAGTTATTACTGAAGTTTTTCTTATTTAAAGTCATAAATTTTAACAGCATTTTACATTATTTCAGCTATAAATAGAATGTAAATATGTATTGAATTCCTGATTGGCGTCATCTTTGTCGATCATGAAAAATGTGAAGAATATTTGCTATGATGTATTTTTTTTTTTTAAAGGTAAATTTTCTTGACATGCCATAACAAAGTTTAATGCCAGTAGCATGAATTGGCCATACTTCCATCTGAATGCACACTTCAGTTTCCAGAGAGATGCACAGGAAATACGGCTGCAGATCTGAAACCACATCCGTCTGAAAGAGATAGCTACATCGCTTTCAAGGCTTAGCTATCCTGTCTGAATTTGTGCTGTCCAACCAGTCTCTTTTCGTGAATGGAAACCACTAAGGCATTGCGTTTATATTTAAATAGTCTATTTTTAATTAGATTAAAATATTGCCTTTTTATTCCCATTTTTTATTTCAGCTGGAATTATTTTCTTCTAAATAGATGCTGCAGTGTATCAAAGGAAAACAAATCTGTTTTTTTTTTGTTTGTTTTTTGAGCCATGTAACTGTAGCCATAGCATTTTATTGGTAATTTGATTTTCTTCTGTAAAATTATATATTTATAACCAGCATGCCCAAGATTGCCATTCTTCCAGCCACCAATAAATCCATATGACGCAGACCATCTCTAAGGTCATCTTCACAGGCGTTTGAAGGCTATCGCTGTGCCACATTCATGAATATTTTATGCTCAAATATATCTGAATAAATTCTGTCTTGTTTATGTGTGTAATAACCAACACCTCCATATTTGAACAACTGACGTTTTGTGGACAAGGTAAATCACTGAACTGCATGATGAACTTTTGCCCTTAAAATTCATGGATGGGTGTAGTTTTCGTGGTTTAAAGATTGGAATGGGAGACTCGAGGTAGTAAAATCCCCAACACACTAAGTTAAACTTGTATTTGTGCGGGTGTGTGTATGCGTGAACAACCGAAAGGAAATGTATTGGCTGTATGTCTCACACAGAAATGAATCGTATAAAGTTAAACTAAAGCTCATTAAAATGTATCTAGAATAATGCAAATTCATCATGGGGGATGAAAGGGCTGGCATGGTCGCACAGTGGCACTGTCATCTTTTGACTCTGGGTTTGAGGCCGTGAATCACTCTCCCTTCCTGTGTGGGAAGTTAACGTATTCTCTCTATATTGTGCAAACTTCCTTCTGCAGCTAAAAGACAGCCAGTTTGGCGAAATGGCATCACTGCGTTACCTACTGTGTGGGTCCTGCAGTGGACTCGTGTGCTATCCAGAGTGTTACACCTCCCACTGAGGTCCGCATTACAATTAGACTCATGCTTTATTGGCCATGTACAGGCATGAGATTCTGGTGACTCCCAGACACGTTGCATAATAAATACACAATACACAGTGTGACAGAGGAAATGCGAATAGGTAATACCCATGTACACACACACACATAGATAGGAAGGGAAAGTTGGTTACACAGTATTGGACTGCAGAGTTAGGTATTGCGTAGGCATATTAAGAAAACTATGCATGGTGTATCGTGGACGTAGACAGTAAAGGTACAAACAGGCGCCGTGTGACAGGATGATGGTTCATCGGCATGATGGGAGTTGGGAAGAAGCTTTTCTTGTGTCTGGATGTTTTGGTGCTCGGTGATCTGTAGCACCAGCCAGAGGAAAGCAGTTCAAACAAAGGCTGAGCAAGGTGTGAGGAGTGCAGGTCCTGCATGGTGAGCAGGGTGTGAGGGTCGGTGATTATGCTCTTTGCTCTTTTTCTGACACGGGAGGAGTGCAGGTCCTGCATGGTGAGCATGGTCTGGGCCTGATGCTTTTCTAATCTTCTGTCTTTGAAAGAGCTGGCCCACCAGGTCGTTAGTACAGGTGTGACAGTGGGTGAGCCCCCACTGCTTTAGTTATTTTTTCACCAGAGAAAGACCTATGGTGTGTTTAGAGTTTACAGTATGTATGTAATCTCTCACACCTGTTCTGCCGGTCCCTTATTTGCTGCAGCAGCCAGGCTTTGGAGTCATTCTATGGGGTATCAAAACCAAATTCTACCTTCTGTAAATAGCTGGGTTCTGCCATAACAAAATAAACAGTTATGCCTATATCAAAATCTTAATTATATTTACAAATAAAATTAAATCAAACTTGCCATCTTCTAACCGTTTATCCAGTCCAGAGATTGGGGGAAAAATTGTTTTGCTTTAATCGCAATTAAATCTTACAGTGTAAAATTACAACTGAACTGGTACCTGCCATTTGCTTCACTACATAGACAATGAGAGTGAATATAGATTCTCAGTCATTTATTTTAGATGTTTCGCCAGCATTGATTGGTAGTTTGGGATACTCCCACCCACCACAGCTTTTGAAGCATCATTTAACACCATCATTGATTGGTTAGCTCAGGATAATCCCATCCACCATGGGGTCTGAAGCCTCATTTGTCCATTGACTACTGATTTGTAATGAGACTTGGCACCAAAGTCTTTGTTTCAGTGATATTTGTGTATCAATGCATCAATTTTGGCATTTGTTAGTGGACAAAATTATTTCAAGTTGATGAAGGTGTTAAGAACAATTCTGAATGACGATGAGGACTCTGACATATTGGGAATCGTTATACATCGTTTCAAGTGCACAGAGAAATGCAAAATCTTATAATGCATGTCAAAAGATCACTGCAAGATTTTTGTTACCCATGAGCGGAATGTCAGAAGTAGAAGTTTAATTAAACTGACTTTTGGGGTTAGTTATGTAATACTGCCGTAGAAGTTTAATTAAACTGACTTTTGGGCTTAGTTATGTAATATTGCCGTAGAAGTTTTATTAAACTGACTTTTGGGCTTAGTTATGTAATATTGCCGTAGAAGTTTAATTAAACTGACTTTTGGGCTTAGTTATGTAATATTGCCGTAGAAGTTTTATTAAACTGACTT
>JAACJT020000052.1:8874268-8887777 GCA_009936485.2 Gymnarchus niloticus | reverse complement strand
TTGGGCTTAGTTATGTAATACTGCCGTAAACAATGTAATAATTAATAAGGCACTGCTTTATGGAACAGACGGGAAATTTGCAGATTGCGATTCAGTAGACTCTCACTCAACTAACTAGTGAAAATGAAAAATGTATAACCTGTGATATTTTTAGCAGTAAAAATTTTAATTAGCAGTCAAAAAAAGAAAACAGTAACTTCAGTCTGCCTGGCATCTTAGATACAGGTTTGGACATTCAGTATATGAAAATCTGTTTTTTAACTTATTGCTGTTATTTTTATATGAGGCAGCATACGTTGCAATAGAAGACTGAGGGTCAGTTTCCATCAGCTGAGAACTGAGGGAGCCTACTGAAATGTTTAGCTATTTGTGACCGAATGCAATGAGACATTAGACGTCATGGGTGTTCCCAGGGTGGAGTTGAGTCGGGGGTTAAGCCCCTACACTTGTCTGGCATTATTTACAGTACAATGCTGCTTCTTTGTTTTGCTGGAGAATGAAAGACCCTAGACGCTTTACATCCTGGCTGTAGTAACCCCCAGTCTCTTTGTGAGTCTCTTTGTTAGAGCAATACCATATATAACTGTTTTGTAGCCATTTGCAATGAGTTGCATCATGATATAATATGATGATCACAATGTAATAAAATCTCCATTCCTGCCTTTATTCACTGTGTCACATGCGGTGCCGTCTTGAGAAGCAGATCTTATGCTTTCTTATTTCCATCCATCTGTCTTTCAGCTGCTTATCCAGGGAATCAGGGCCTGGAGCCTATCCCAGGTAGCGAAGGACACAAGGCATAGGTACACCCTGTGTAACATACACCATATGGACAAAAGTATTGGGACACCAGTTAATAGGGGGGTTCACATACTTATGGACTTGAGTATTTAAGCCATACTCATTGCTGAGACAGGTGTATAATTAAATACACAGTCACGCAATCTCCAGCGACAAACACTGCTGGCAGAATGGGTCACACTGAAGGGATTAGTGACTTTCAACGTGGCACCATCATAAGATGCCACCTTCCCAACAAGTCAGTATCAAACTTCTGCCTTGGTTAACTGAAAGTGAAGTGATTGTGATGTGGAAACCTCTATAAACAACAAGAGTTCAGTTGTGATGTCATAGGCCACACAAACAGAAAGGAACCCGATGACCCAACATCAATACCCAACTTCACTGATGCTGTTATGGCTGACTGGCAGTAAATCCCACCAACGATATTCAAACATCTACCATAAAGCCTTTCACAAAGAGTGGAGGCAAAGGATGGCCAACTTTTTATTTATACCCTTGGTTTTGGAATGAGATATTACACAGGCAGGTGTCCCAATACTTTTGTCCATATAGTGTATCTACCCAGTGCAACGCCCTGGATGGGATGCCAGTGCATCACTGTGCACACAGCCATTCGCACACTATGGGCTATATACTATGTCATTTCACCTCCCTGCATGTCTTTGAACTGCAGTGGAGAACCAGACTAGCGAGCAGAAATTTGCACAGCTTGAGGAGAACTCTACATACACAGAGCAGGGTCAGGATTTAGAGCCGCCGGGCACATTTTAGTACCGCCCATATTTCAAATCATTATGATATTATTGAGAAGATTGTGCAGGGATGATCAGCTTTGGAAGCCCTGTAAAGTTAAACCAGCCTCTGTCAATTCAGCGAATACTACCAATTATTTTTATGAAATTTACTGCAGATACATTTTTTTTTTACTTTGAAGTGGAGTTCAAAGTCAATGTTCTGTTTTTCTTTTGTTTACTTATAAAGAATGCTTGAAGGTTACTGATGCTCCTGCATGTTTTCCATTTTGATATAACCCCTTGTATGCAGAGTCCTTGTAAGTATTGTGCTGAGATCCAGTCAGTTTGCTTCTGCTCTGTGCTTCTGAATGAGCCACAGATTCAGCTGTGTTGTTTTACAGAATGAAGCTCAGCTGAATTTAAAGGTACGGTTCACACTTTGTGCTCAGCTGAGGTTAGATGGTGGGCCCCCATATTTAGCCATCCATACCAGCAATCTCCTCGTGTCACCAGTGAAATGACTTATTAGGGTAGCTTTAACCTAGCATTTCCAGTGTGGCGTCTCTCCACAGGACCAGGAAAACATCCCAGGTCCCCATAATGATGGGGGTCTGCCTCACCTGAGCTGCTCAGGAATCGTAAGCAAGTTAAAAGTCCTTTTTCTTTGTGCAAATACCAGGCTGGATTTGATGAATACGATTAAAAGAGTTTTTATCAAAGACATGTTTTTACATAACACAAAAGTGTCCTTTGGGGTTTTCTGAGAATGTACAAACTCCAAATAATATTTTGAGTCCAGTAGGAAATGTACTCTGATATTTTGTACGCATGTGTATTTTGCTTTCACTTGTTACGTCTTTAGTGTTTGTTCAGTTTTTCACGTTTTTTTTGTATAATGAAATATATTTTGTATGAGGGGAAAAAAAAAACTTGTTGTATGCTTGAGTATAATCATTCTTTTATCAAACAAGAAATTCTGTAATAGCTTTTTTTATCAATCTAGATCATTTAAATAGCTGGTTTAATACTTTACCTTCCATTTGTTAATGCATTAGGGTGTTTCTACAAGGAGGCATCCTGGATCAGTGGTTAGCACTGTTGCCTTACACCCCCACAGATGGGGGTTTGAATCCCACCTGAAATCCTGCCGTCCGTGGAGTTTGCGTGTACTTCATGGGTTTCGGCTGGATGTTCTGCTTTCCTCCCACAATCCAAAGACGTATTGTAGGCTAATTGGTGTGGCTAAACTGTCTGTAGTGCATGACTGTACCCTGCCAAGAGTTAGCATCCCGTCCAGGGTGTCCCTCACCTTGTGCCCCATGGCTCCCTGGACCCTGAATAGGATTAAGTAATCAGGAAAATGTATGGATGTTACCATAAGGTATTCTGCTTTTACTTTAAAAGGTTGTTTCTGTACTCTGGCAATTTCATTGTTTCCAAGGATTCAGTGAATCAGCATCCAGTAAAGTGATTGCTGTTTCTGCCTCCATCCCACCACTGTTCCTAAGTAGACAGGGATTGGACATTAGAATGGGATGTCATATGAATTCGACAACTGAATATGTAACAGAGTTGGCTCATTACTCTTCTTTTGTCTGTCATGCAGATGTTCCTTGGACGGGCCACCGTTTTCCCTCCTCCTCCGTGATTGTGTTAAAAGATGCTTGGTGCCATCTTTCTTCTTCCTGGATCTGATCTCAAAGACTCTGCGCCAGCTCTGGAGGCCCAGTTTTGAATCTAAACTCCACAGTAAATCAGCTTTTGAGTTTGTTTTCTATTTCTTCCCTTTAAGTCCTCCTCCATGGCTTGCCTGCTGGCATCTCTCATTCTCCTGGTTTTGCAGATGCGCTTAGTGCCCCTGGAAAGCCCCTCCTTAGGAGCAAAATCCCAAGGGGGGCCTTTGAACCCGCCGGCAGGAGAAGCTGCCAATGAAACGTACGCTGTTTCTCCGGGGACGACCCGGCGTTTGCCTCAAAGCATCATCATCGGAGTTCGCAAAGGTGGCACGCGAGCCCTGCTTGAAATGCTGGACATCCATCCCCAAGTTGCTGTCGCTACCACCGAGGTGCACTTTTTTGATTGGGACCAGAATTATGCCAAGGGCCTGGAGTGGTACCAGGGGCTAATGCCTCTTTCACAGCCACATCAGATCACAGTGGAAAAGACCCCAGGCTATTTCACCTCTGCCCTGGCCCCAGAGCGCATTCGTGCCATGAACAGCTCCATTAAGCTGCTGCTCATACTCCGGGACCCCACTGAGCGTGTCATTTCCGATTACACCCAGGTTTACTATAACCGTTTGGAGAGTCGCAAGCCCGTACAGGCCATCGAGAACATCCTGGTACGCAACGGTGGCCTCAATACCCGCTACAAGGCTATCCAGCGCAGCCTGTACGACCTGCACATGCAGAATTGGCTGTGCCATTTCTCCCTGCGGCAGATCCACATCGTAGACGGTGACACGCTCATCCAAGATCCATTGCCTGAGCTGCAGAAGGTGGAGAAGTTCCTAAACCTGCCGCCTAGAATAGTGTCATCCAACTTCTACTTCAATCAGACCAAGGGGTTCTATTGTATCCGGAGCGACGGGCGCGAGCGCTGCCTCCATGAGTCCAAAGGGCGACCGCACCCGGTGGTCAACGGTACCGTGCTTCAGCAGCTGCGCTCGTACTTTAAGGAGCACAACCGCAATTTCTACAGGATGACCAAGCGTTCCTTTAGCTGGCACTAGGACAGGCACGTTGGACTGATGTCCTTCCAGAGTGGGGACCCCCTTTTGAGGGGATGGTGATGAGGGTACCCTTTTGAGGGTAACATCGATGGTGAGGGGAAGAACTGAAGTAGGTGAAAACACTTTATCATCGATCACTTGTTAGTCCCCTTTGGAAAATGCCTTTAAATTGCTCATTTTGTATAGGAATGAACTGAGGGAGTCAAAGCTTCGGTATTAATCCTCTGTACTGTACGTGAATTCAGATAATAGCAAACAATTTTGTGTAATTAATGAACTTTTTCCTTTGTTTGATATTCTTGTATTTAATAAATGGTTCTGCTTTAAATGTAATTTCTGCCTTGTATTTTCTCTCTTTGTTTTTGCTGCATATTTTAAATCACATTAAATGAGGAAGTGTGGAGCACATTATGATAAACCTTGAAATCACAGCAGCAGCAAACGATATTAATGCAGGAAACGGCTGCCCTAAAGCAGCATTGTGGTATAACAGGGCTGACTAATAGGTTTGGATTCTGAAATTAGTGCCTCAAGCAGATTAAATCAAATAAGTCAGCAAAATAATATTTAACAGGAGATCTCGACCTTCTGTGTAAAATGTTCTCACAGCATCACAGTGCCAAGAACTGGACAGGGTTTACCCTTGAAAGCTATTAAAACAAAACAAATATTCATTTTTGTCACGTTTTGTAATTCCCTTATGTTCTTGTGTAGATTCAGCATAGCAATGAGTTCTGTCATAGTAACATCCATACAGTTTATGTCATAGGTTTGTTCAAAGAATGGCTTCCAAAAGAGAAATTCCGATATCTAGCTGGTCTTTTTCTTGTTTTTTAAACGCAGGTTCCTTGTAAATTTGTGCTGGTACAGTATGGTGCCTTGTCATAGTCTAGACTTGTATCTGCTCAGCAATGTACTTTATCTGCATTGATAACTACAGAAAAGGCATTTCAACAATTAAACCAGAAGCTGCACTGAGTTTAATACCAGTAGAATTCAATTTCTAGGAGAATGTTACATTTACCTGTCTTTATGATAAAATCGTTTGACTGAAGCTGTTGCATACCAAATCCTCTAGTCTGAGTTCACCTCACTAATTGTGATTTATTCAAGTTGTCGACTTATTTTTAGGACTATATAGTTCAACTTTTGAAAATGCCCTCTCAGTTAAGATATTATAGCACCTTATGTGGAACAGTTTAAAATATGAAAAATCTCGTTTTAATATAAGGTGTGTCAGGAATTTGCAGTTAGTCGCCACACAGGGGCACCAGTTTCTTTATCATCCAGAGTAGCTACATTTGCCTTCCACTTCCCTCGCTCATTAATCCACTTTGTCGTCTGCGGATCTGTTGCTGCGGCAACCTGACTCTCTCTTCCAAAATGAACAGCTGCCCCCCCCCCCCCCCGGCCTTCCCTTTTGTCTTAAACGGACAGACACATACAGAGCAACTTAGGTGCTTCTTACTAGCTATAATGTGCTTGTTGTTTAACCAGTTTCGACCCAGCAGACAGTGATTAGCGAGTGAGGGTTGCAGTGTGGTATATCTTGCCACTGACGTCTGCACGTCCCCTTCCAGAGCCCTCTGCATGGTGTACTTCCAGGTCTCCCTTCCCCGTTCCACATCAGTGCGAACGGTCTACCTGCTGTGTAAGTGCTCACCGCTCCATGTCTAATCCCACCGTACAAACAGTGGGAGTCCCACTATGAGCATGTCAACATGTCAGACTAATGTCCCACATGCTGCAGCAAGTGGCTTCTCTGTATTTTTTTTATCACGCTTATAGCCAGTGCCGTCGGTTCATATGATGACATTAAATGTCCCATGTTTTAAATACAGGCGGTTGTGCTATTACGCGTGCTTTGGCTAATACACGATTAATAAACGGGAGAGCGATGTCGGAATAATGTAAAGCTGCTGTTGGTTCACAGAGGAATATACACCAGCCGATGAGCTGAGTTACCCTGGCTGTTTCCAAATTGTTCGTTTTTAAGGGGTTTAATAAAAAGCTCATTCAAGGTTATTATATAGCTGCATCGATTCAAAACCCCCAATAATGTTCAAATTTGCAAGGAAAACAGGCAAAATCCAATAAAGCTGTCACGAATCGAAACACCAGTTGCATCACTCTCCTCATATCGCTATTATCTTTTCATGTTAAGACCTTATGACCAACTTCAGTTACCTAGAGTCTCAGATCTTTTTTGCAGTGCAAAATACTGCTTTTTTTTCAAGGCACCTGGTATGGGGGCTGGAACTGAAATTCCTACTCTTTGCAGACAATGTAGTGCTTTTATCTGACCACGGTCATGCTCAGGAGTGATTTGATGCCAAGTGTGATCCAGTGAGGATGACAATCAACACCTTCCATCCAATGTCATTCAATAGGACAGGGAGCTAGTGTTATCCATCTCCAAATCACACTATACGAGGGGAAAAAGACTACTCTTTCTGAAGGATTTTAGCACCACCTTCTCTTGAGTGATTGTGAAAGGGTATGTGAGATATACAGGCAGACCAGTTTGGTGACTGCAGTCATTTGGGCACTGAGGAGGTCCATGGTAGTAAAGCAGGAGCTAAGTCATCTCTTAGGGCTTATATTTCCTGGTCAATCTACTACCGTATTGTCACCTATGGTCATGAACTATGGTTAATCATTGAAAAAACAAGCTGCCAAAATGAGGTTTCTCTGCAGGGTTGCTGTACTCGTCATGCATTTCAGGTTGAGGAGTTCAGAAATCCAAAGGGAAGTGGAAATAGGGCCACTCCACCTTCAGATTGAAACAAGTAAACCGAGGTGGTGTGAGTATCTTCAATGGACGCCACTTACTCAGCTCCCAAAGGAAGTGTTTGGAGCATATCTCACTGAGCAGAGGCCCCCGGGAAAACCCAGGACATGCCGGGGGGATTATATCTCTCTGCTAGCATGTAAACAATTTGGGATCCCCAGAAGAAGTTTGACTCGGTGGCCATGGAAAAAGAGGCCAGGTCAGACGTTCTCAGCATGCTACCACTATGACCCTCACTAGGAGGTTGAGATGATTTGTTTTGGGACTTCATGAAGGAATAGTGACAGTTAGATATATGAAAAACTTCCAGAGGAGACAACAAAACTGACAAAAGCACAGACTGAGGGCAAGGTGTGGGAGATAGTGTTAAATGACTGATAACAAGAAGAAAGGGGATAATATGGCAAACGGCAAAGTGTTTATTGTGTGTGTGTGTGTGTGTGTGTGTGTGTGTGTGTGTATTTGCAAGACAGAGAGAATATTTATAAATTGAAGTGTGTTGGTGCTATCAGTGTGTGTAACCAATAGGTTTGTTAAAAAACCCTGGGTTTGTGTGTATTGTGTTAGCAACAGCTTGATGATTGAGGGTAGATGTGTTCAAAGAAGAGAGGATGGAGATGGCATGGGATACGGTGTCACTGGGTTCAGCATTCAGGGATTCAGAGATATACATCTTGTAATACATCCTGTGGGGACATTTTTTTTCCTACAGCTAAACAGAGTGCTACTTGTGCACACTGAAGGAGGGAGCAAAGTCAGAGAAGCATTGCATACCTAGATTAGTAGCATAATTCTTTGCAACATAAATGACTCTTTAGACAACCTTCAAGAACGAGGAGTTATGCCATTTTGAGCTCATCCATGGGGTGTATCTTCCGCATACTGCAGTTACCCTTCAATATGATATTGTTCTGTGGTGTCTTGACATGGGTGTCACAAAATGGCAAGGCTGATAAACAGAGTTCACCGCTCCCGATTTTTTTCCGGTCCAAAAGCCTTTTGAACAAAACATAAAAATGAACAACTGTGATTAGAGTTCTCCCACAATTATATCGATCCTCCTTCTGCCTCCTAACCGTTACTACCAAAAAAAAAGAAACATACAGAATGACAAACATTGTGTTTTTAAGAATCAATATTGCGCTTGGAGATGTTCCATCTTAAATTTGCATGTATATTTCCTTCAGTAACAAAACGATGGGCCCCTGGGTCACTTGAGCTGAGCTATTTTAAATTACTGGAGTAGTCAATGGATTCTAAAAGGCATCAACCCACAGGAAAGGTGACAAAGATGAGAGAAGAATACGTGTGCAATAAAATATAACATTTCCTGAAGGAAACATCTTTGAAATGATGTAAACAAGCACAAGCTAAAATTTAGAGAAGCTTCATGTTGAAAACTTGACCCACAGCCATACATGTCTACTCATGTCCGCTGGTATGATGGGGGAAGGCAAGTATTTTGAAGAACAGCAGTTTGTTAACTGTCAAATTCCATGGAATATCGGTTTACAGCTACAGTGAAAGGACTTGATCTCATGCGATCACTTTAAGTAGTGTCTGAGTTATAAACGTTAAGGTATCTTCGTGTGTTCTCTTGCACACGCCGTACTATTGGTCTGTTTCCACCTCTGCCATAAGTTACATGCCTGTAACACATCCACACGTCTGTCGTTATTCAAATGTAGAACCCTGACACTGTGAAGGGAGAGATACGCAGAAACTGAACTGCTACACAAAAACAAGCCTCAGAGAAGCTGTCAGGAGCATAATTTGGCAGGAGAAATGAGTGCATGCTGGTCATTGTTATAAAGCACTGTCATAGTGTTCTCTGTGTGCCTGCAGAGTGATGGAAAGGCTTTCAGCGTGGCCTTGAAACCCACAGTTTCTAGATCCTCCCTACATCTTCACCCACCCATTTTCATTCCGTTTCCTGACAACGCGTAGACTGAAATTCCCTTCCATCTCAAAGAACCTCCCAGTCGCTGCTCTCGTCTTTGTTGACGCAGCTGGGAGCCCCAAACTGATTATTCTGCAGAAGTGCAAAAAGTCCCTGAGCCACATTGGCAAACAAAATCCTGACTTACACCGGACTAATGTGCCGCTAACACGCGAGGGGTTCATATTCTGAACTGTATTCTTGAGGATAGCGCGAGAAAGAGTGAAAATATAAACATGAATTTACCGTCCTCCTCCTGCTTCGGCCAAATATAAATTCTTTCACACTTGAATGCCCTCTATTCTAGTTGAACAGAGATGTTTTTATGCTAAAAAGTTCCCTGTGACTCCTAGAATAATGATGATGATAATTACATTTTAGTCTCTGATTCCAATATTTCCCGTACTTCCTACCCCCCGTTCACCAGGATCTTGTCACAGGTGTAGATGCAACTTCACTTATGTAACAAGTGCAGAGAGTTGCTTATCAATAGTTAAGAATAAATCCGATTTGATTCTTTTCTGGTGAGCTTTTTGCCCCTAGACTTGAAGCTAATTCTTAACTTTATGCCATCAAACTTGTTTCTCACAGGATGTCAAGTATATGTCAATTTTTTGGGGTGTTACAAGAGACTTTCCCTATCTTGTGATTTTCTCAAATTATATTTGTCAGGTGTCAGAGGAAATAGATCATATAATACTCTCCTCAGGCAATAATTATTTTTCTCCATAAACTGCGAATCATAACAAACAATATGGTCGTCAGGTGCTAAAAATGCAAAAAATATCAACTGCTCTCTAGGGTGAGACCTGTGACAGTCTGCTTCATATGAGAAAGGTCCCACCTGCTCTCATGGAAATTATTAACGTATTCTACTATGACTCTTCTGCAATCAATCATGGCATCACGTAGTTCACCTGAGCTGTAGGACTCAGGATGAATCTCCTTCCTAAGACACACAAGTGTTTACTTCCCTACTAATTCACTTACACCTTTTTTCATAAAACCCAAAAAGCTAATAATCAGTAGGAAGTTAATTATAATAAGTATTTGAAGATTTGAGTCTTATTTAAGCTGGCATGCCCTATCCCTGATATATCTGTCCCTTCCCTTGTGACTGTGGCAAACGAATTTCACTATGTTCATCCAAACACATGTGACAATAAAAACACTTGACTTGATCCCCTCCAGAGCGTACCCCAGCCTTGCACCTCAAGTTGCTTGGGATAGGCTACGTACAAGCCCTCCCAGTGACCCTAACCAGGATAAGAGACTGGGAGATTGATGGATGTCCTCTGTCTGTCACACCCAGACCAAACCAGCCAAGCTAACCAAGCCATGCCAAACCTACTCCTGGTCATCGTCGCCTGAATTCTAACCAGCTGTGCCTTGTTTAGTGGACTCCACGTTAACCCAGCAGTCCGCCTGCCTCCTTGTGAGGTATTGTGTTGTGAGTGGGTGAGTTTGGTGTGTATGATTTTCCTCTTTCTGTCTTGGTTCTGTTTGCAGTGCTGATTGTTCTACCCTGGATTCTGACCCATTGCCTATGAAAACGAATGCATTTTGGAAACCCCACTGGATTTTGGAAATGACGTGTATCCTGGTTTTGACCCTTCCTGTTCAGACCCTGATTAATGATCGTTATTCTGCAACTGGATCCTGCCCTGTGCTGTATCATTACACTGTCCGTCACCAGAAAGATGGATGGATGGATGGATGGATGGATCTTATTTTACCTGAAATGTAATATGTAAATCAGCACAGATTTCCACCTGTGCAAAAATGAAAATGTGGTTCAGATGTGTCTCTCAAATAAGTCCCTGACAAATGCAAAACAACACCTATAAAACAAGCAGCCAGACTCAGTAGAAAATAGACAGCCAGATTGCATCACCCACAGTGGAGAACATGTCATCAAATGCATTTCCCTGCGCTGGGCCGTTTATCTTTTCCCGCTGTGCGGGATGATTTTGTTACTTACTGCCCTCCCGTACAAGGCTGTTGTCACTTCTGCACTGAGGTCATGCTGAAACAGGCACTGACGTGGCAGTTTCTCAGAGACAAAGCACGTCGGATTGTGAGGCGCAGCAGAACCGTGTCTAATTTCCTCAGCTAAAGATGGAAACGCCGTGAGGACAATTCAACAATTAATCACCCCCTGGTAACACCTTATTGTGAAGGAACATATATTTACCTTCATGGCCTTGAGGGCTTAATTACAGTGCTTAAGCTAAGGGACTAAGTTAAAGGGAGTTTGTTAAACTTCAATGAACCCAAAGAGGCCCATTAAGAAAAAATGGGCAGACGTCACATTGCGCTGCCAGGAACTGCTTGTTCCTGTTTAATATCGAGCTCACAAAAATAACAGCAGTTGTTTCTAAGTTCATTAAGTTAAATGTTGGTTTTGTTCAAATTCTAAAATTTCATGGGATGATCTAAGACCCAGTCAAAGATCTACAATTAATTACAAGAAGTTAAATTCCATCTATCCATCTTCTAACAACCTGCACTGGTCAGGATCACGGAGAGGTCAGGAGCCTTTCGCAGACAGCACAGGGCACAGGGCAAGGATGACCTAGACCCCAGATCGAATGCCAGTCTATTGTGGGGCACGCAAACACACACACACAGAAACAGGAATACGTGAAAAAAGCAAGGGCACATTAAAGAAACATGACCAGACTTAACATGACTTAACAGAGTTTTATTGCACAGCTTCAGGCAGGCATAAAACCACTGATTATCACAGACTGGCAGCAGGACTGAGACACACACACACATTTCTATTTATAACCTTGTGGGGACCATCCATTCATTTCTATGGGCCTAACCCTAAGCCTAAATATTACAGCCCTAACCCTTACCCAACCATAACCTTAACTATACATAAGTAACACACCAAAATACAAGACTTCTTGCTGTTTTGGTTTTTTGATTGCATTCACAGATTTCTGTAAAATATCAGGTCTTAATTACCTCCTGGGGACATTCTGTCCCCACGATGTAATATAAACATGGTACATACACATACATTATGGGCAAGAGACACCAATTAGCATCAAATCTTTTATTTGCTTGGAGATATGCATTGCCTGATTTTAATCATCATTGTATTGTAATTATTCTGATTTTATTGATATGAAATAGATGTATTATCTTTACCTGGGATTGTGAGAAGGATAAATCAGTTTTATAGTGTGATGTTGAGTCTGATTGGTATAAATACGTACATACACACACATACATGCTTCACTCCATCCTTGAACCTTGAAGTAAATCTGGAGTATCCAGATGAAGCAACTTAAACTGTAAACCCTAAACTGATAAATTTTCATTCATTGATCAATTAATGCATTTATTTTTAAATGGCTTTTAAGATATTCAATTACTGTCCAATTCTGCATTGATCAGCTTTAGAATTAACCTTATTTTACAGCATTACCTTCCATGGAAAAAGGAAGGTTTTACAAGAATTCACCTGTCAGTACGCATGATACTCAACAGTGAGTAATACTGTCTTATAGCTTTAAGGTGGCCCCTACAGCAGAATAAATGTGACGGATGTTTTAGAAATTGCAGAAGCCAGCAGAACTAAAATTGAGTCTTTAGTCACCAATCTGAGTGCCTTTTAGGTAGGGCTGATTCCCCGCAGTAGAATCAGAATTCCATAACTCTTGGCAGAGAAGTAGATGACGGCCCTTGATTTGTACAGCACTGGATATAAGACCAGCCTCCACCATTACACATATTTGGTACATTCCTAGCCTAAGTAAAAAGTCGTTTACATGAACCTCATGCTGACTAAATGGCCCTACACCTGCGTATGTCCCTTGCTGCTATACAAGGTGAACATTCTTTTCCAGAAGCAGGATGTTAAATTGTATAGGCAATATCAATGATAATTTAACTGCTGCAAATTAACACTGAAAACTGCAATGTATGAATTAGTCAAAGTGTACTTTGTTGGGGAAAGAAAAACAATTGACATTAAAAGACTTGTTTCCTATATAAGACTACCATCTTGTTTTTTCTGAGTATTCCAGTCTTTTCTAACATTATTTCAATGGATATACACCATCTTTAACCATAGCCCCACGTTTTGCAGATGAGATATTTTTCTTGTTCATTTGATTCATACTTCCTAGCATGCAATGTATTTTCCTGTTTGCAATTATGCAGAATTTTCCGAATGTCCTGATGGGATTACAGTCGGTCGTCGCCACTTGAAAAACACCATCTTAACTTGTAATTATCAGGGCTCATTTCTGCACGGAGGTGACATGAAAATGGAGACCTGTGTCTGTTTACTCCGGGGTTCCCCAGTCTGCGGCTCGCCGGTGTGAAAATCAGGGCGCCGCAGCCTACCGTTAATTACCTGCTGCAGCTGTGCTGTTCAAAACGAGCACAGCGCACGTAAGTCTTTATGTTTCATAAAAAAAAACATGACCAGTCCTGAAAAGCGTGAAGTCGATAACGAAAACAGACGATTTAATAGTGCTTGAACTGACCT
>JAACJT020000052.1:8851750-8862913 GCA_009936485.2 Gymnarchus niloticus | reverse complement strand
TGGTTCAAGCCCCACTGTTCCCTAGAACCAAATACCTAGATGGATGTCAAGAATGCTGGTAGGAACCCACTTGAATGAAAGATAAGATTTCATGATTAGAGACATTAAATAAAAGCTGTGCCCTGTAATGGGGCAACCATACTTTAATAATGATAATTTAGATAGGTTTTTTTTTCCACCCCCCCGTTTGTTTCCTCCTCCGAGGCACTCACCATTTACTTACCTCTTTTCACCTCCTCACTCTTCACCTCCTCCCTCACAGACACACTCACCATTTACTTACCTCTTTTCACCTCTTCCCTCTCTCTCACCATTTACTTACCTCAGCAGGTCTTGAACCCAGGTCCACTCCCACCACAATCCAAGGTCTTAACCACTCAACCAAAGAAGAACTCATCAAGTAGTCTTACAAAAATGCTATATCAAGATTAATGGCTCTGAGGCAGCATGGCACAGCTCATCCTCTGCATCAGGAGCTGCTAGTCCACAAAACTGTCTTACAAAAACCTGCTCAGAACGCAGTTATTTTTAAATCACAGGAATCGGGTTTTTTTTTTTTTTTAAATTAAACTACCTCTTTGGGGTTGGGGGTCAGCCCAGAGACGATCCAATCCATCTTCTGACCCTATATTCAGGCTGAGTTTTAATGAGCATGTGAAATCCCAAAATGCCAGCACGCCAACAACACATGGCCACGTGTGTAGCAGGAGTGACAGCACTGACCGAATGGTTCATCCAAAGTCCATGACACGGATCCCCACCCAGACCTACACCTTAGCTAGAGAGTGAATAACTACCTAAAGTCTCTGTAAACTAGACTAAACAGGGTGCGTTTCAAGGCTAGACTTCCCAGCCAGAGTCCCATAGTGCTGCTGCAAGACCATTCCTCAGCTGCAGAGCTCCATGGGAGAATACTCTGCAGCCCAACATCACTTTTTTCAGTCTTGGAACTAATAAATAACCTGCCCCTGAGAGCAAAACAAAGTGGGGGGTGGTATAGAACTAATCACAGACTTCCCAACCAAATGGAAAACAGAAATGACAAGCAAACAAATGTATACTTAACGGAAAACATTTTGACCATATTTCCAATTTTGATCAGGTTGCCAAGAACTTATTTATGCTTAGTGGCATTAATGTTCTGTGGCACCATCAGATGCCCCCATGATACTTACATATGCAAAGGAACATTAGCAGCTAATCGTGTCAATGATCACACCTAATGGGTTACTTGTTGCTGAAGTCTTCAAATATCCTGTAAAGGTGCAAATACTCGGCGCCGCCAAGTCCGAGAGAACCATTCAGCTCGTACACTCGTCTGTCATCGCCTGGAAACCAAACGCACACAGGATTTTCAGCTTATTAATTGCATTTATATTTAGAAAATTACATCTGTGGGACTGGAACGCTGAAAGAAGTAACTTTATCGCTTCACGGACGTCCTATGTATCCCAGCACACGATATTGTAGATTGTTACATATCACAGGTTCACTATGCAACATGACGAAATAACATGAAATGCCAGCTTGACACAACCTTTAACAGATAATTTAACTTACTGGGACATACGGGGATTACTTAGCAAACAGATCAATTTTTCTTTCAGCAATAACAGATCCCTCTCATCCTAAGACCACACCGTTACAGACGCACTTCCATTGTGTTCATGTAGAATACTGCCAATGTTAGACTTTGCAGAGTCCTGACTTGGCAGACTGGCGTTTGGTCGGGTTATTACAGAGATCAAAGGTTTTACACTAGCAGTGTAATTAGCTTTTATTGTGTCTCAGGCATATACCAAGTAATGTTCTAAAGTGAGGAGAACTGCCCAGTTGAAATACATGTCAGTTTTGTATACAAGTAGAATACTGTAACATATGAAACAGGAATAACAAAAATAGTAAATTAAATCATTGAAATCGGTCAGGAAATGCAACTGTACATTAGTAGTTTTATAAATTGTGCATTTTTGCCCTATCGTAGTCAGGTCTTGCAAAATATATGTCCATTTTGACTTTGGGATCACAGAACATCTGTCTGTTGCACTGCTACAGCCAGTGATTAACAACGCCACTAAAACACCTTTTAATCGAATCAGTGCATATAATGATTGTGGAATATCTCTTATCAATGATGTGTTGATTTAAAGGTCACAGGGTTTTTTTTTTTTTCTTTCCAAGTATGCCCTTTATCTACCGCACTTTGAAGATTTGAAGACAGACCCCATTATCCCGCCGGGAAACAATAAGGATGGGGGGCACTGGCAGAAATCCTTGGAACTTGGAAGTCTTCTCTTCCACGGGTGCTTATTTCCTCGCCATAATACATCACATACGGCTTTTCACGCGAAAAAAAAAGCACGTTTCATGCAAATCAGCGAAAAAACAGGTCAAAACTGAGCATTTCAAAACATCTTCTGTTGTAAACCTTTTGAAATGTAATATCAACGGCTGCATAGAGGAAAATGAAGTTCGCACTAATTTGCCAGTACAGCGATATGAATTTGGGAAACCTGCAATATTATGGCATATTTAATCTAAATAATCAATAAAACACCAGCCACGCGAAATAAAATGGTTCCCTTTCCTTCAAAATGAATTTCATGTTTATTAAAGACAGCTACAGAGAGCTGCAACAGACAGGAGCATCGCCCGCCACATTTTAATACTGTCCAATTCTTTGATCAATCAAAAGTCAAACACGTAGTATGGTAAATGCTGGTTAATAGCAGACATTTCATACATTTTAGTGACAAAAACATAACTTTCATATTGTGAGGACTGTCTCCTTTTGACTGCAATACATTCGCGATTACATTAAAGCTGTATAAAACAGCATTTCTTTTCTCATTGACCTTATCTGCCTTATGTTTCCCTGATGTTCGGAAACCACGGTCACCTAAATGTTGGAGAAACTTTATATCTACGAACTAATGAAAATGTCACGTTGCTTTAAGTCCAAATCCTTACGGTTTTGGGAATATTAAATTCATCTCTTGCTTTTCAGGTTATCATCATCGTCAGATAGGGTGCAGTTTAAGGCTGAAGAAATGCTAATGTGCAAATCACTAACTATCACGGACGGGAGATTTCACTGTTCATTGTTATACGAACCCAAGATTATTAAAATGAATGAATCTGGTTCCTAGTCGTGTTGATCAGACTTGGCTAAGCCTTCCCGGTCTTTTTTTTTTGTATAAACATGCTGAAAAGCACATAATATTAAATCCCCCCTTCCCAGACACTTGGAAATCTTCCAAAGGCTGGAAATCCTTGGTGCAAACTTTGAATTTTTTTCCATACAGTTCTCCAGTGTTTTGGAATATGGTATATCTCTGAGCATGAATGCCGATGAAATGTCAGCCTATATATCCACTGTGTTCTCATGTACGTATACCACAATAAGATGGGGGCAGAGGTGCCGTTTGGGAAATGTCACTGAAAAGTGGCCTTCATTCTGCGGAGCGTGTCTTGTATCTTCTTAGAGTGGCGTTCAGCCAGGATCTGCTGGAAGTTGGTGTCATTCTCAGCAGCCAGAAGCGCAACGTCGCAGTCACTCAGCTGGGCGATGCGCTGCCGCAGGTACGTCTGCAGATCACGGTCAGGGACATACGTGAACTTGTTCTCCTGGAAGGCGTGGACCTGGCTCACTACCTTTGCTATGTTCCTTCAACGGAGACAGAGAAGGAGATGCAGAAGAGTGCAATGTGCATCATACCATCAGTTTCTTTAAAACTCAACCCAATTCTGGTTGTTTTCCCAGAATTAATTCATCAGCATTACTCTGTCTATATAACCACTCATAAATGCTCTGTACTAGTTTCCCTATTAAGACAGAATCTGGCCACCAAAACTACTAGTGCAATAACATCCCTGACTCAGAGAAACTCCTTGAGATCCTAGCATGTCTAATGGCTTATCCAATCGCAACTAGCATATGGCACAAGGCCAGGGTACATCCTGGATGACAAGCCCCACACACACACACACACACACACACACACACACACACACACACACACACACACAGCGAATAATTTAGAGAGAACTTCACAGAGCCAGGCAATGATGCAAACCCCCCACCCCCAACGCTGGAGGTGTTGCGCTAATACTGTTAACCACTGAGCCACCCTCACGTTCTCACCTAATACTTAATAATGTAAATCTGTTTCTCAGATATTTAACCACCTTTGGTGGCTTTCAACAGAAAGATCAACAACAAAATGCTGATTTTTTTTTTTTTTTCACTGCAAAAACATCAACGCCTCACTTTGTTTTTTTGACAGTGCATTGGTGAAAAAGATAGACACACACGTTTTACTTAAAATATTTTTTGAAACATAGACTGCTACTCAAGAAGTACATTTACTGAATGAAAATTCTGGAAGATTATCAAGATTATTGCGTTAATCTGCACATAATATTTACCCGATGATGTAACAATGAAACATTAAGGCAAGTACATCACAGAACACAAGGAGCAGTTTTGGGGTTCAAGGGTCAGACTCAGGAACTCAGTTTTGATACAAGCACCTTTGCCTGCTGTGGATGTGAACTGGTGACCTTCCAGTCACGAGCATAGACAGCCAACCTGCGGAGCCACACACAAGCTAAACTTTGTAGCACACAGGCTGTGTGACCCTATATTGGGTAACCAGTTGGAAGCTGATGGATATGGGATCCAAGGATTTAGAAGCCATGCATAAACAGCATTAAAACTCCTGCTGGAAAGCCTTAGTAGAACATTTCTAACCATGACACACAACTAAACGCACCACTAGCTAAACGATAATTTCTGTAGGAGGCCAAGTTTCTGCTTATTTGTAAGACTTCAGTACACACGGAGGGCCAAACATACCTTAGCTTTGGCCACTTGTAGGCCCCATTAGCGAGTGTGAAAGCCCCGATCTCAAGCTGCTGCACATGCATGGCCAGGATCAGAGCTGCAGGAAGAGTAGGCCGCCTCTTGAACTGTTCCCCTTCCATAAGACACAGGCTGTCACTTTTCAGGAAAACCTGAGGAAGAAATTACCTTAAATAAAGTTTGTTTTTAACACTCACGTTTGTCTCCGGTTATCTACCGAGCTTTGAAGTGAATTTCTAAAAAATTTATCACAGAAAGGTCAATATAACGTCCCAGAAGGAATAAAATAATGCACTTAGGTGAAAAATAATTTAAACAATTATCCATTCCACCATTAATTGAGACAGTATATAAATGTTTGTGCTCTACTCTTCTGTATCTATATTTAATATGGTGAGGAAAAACAAGTGGACAATACCTTCCTGATGATTGATATGCGATACAGTTATGACATCATACATAACAACATTCTTATTTCCATAGGCAGAGATTTACATTGTAGACAGAGACATTGCACCCAAATATTATAAGTCGTGTTAAGGGAAATCTATAGCTGATTATAAAATGATTTCATGAAAATTAAATATACTTTTTATTTTCTTAGGAACTAGACCACAGGATATTATATAATTTATTACCTAAGGAAAAAAACATTTATTCTTTCATGTGAAATGACATTTATACAATTTATTTTGAAGAGAGGAATATGTACAAGGAATAAGAAGTATTTCCTGGTGAAATTTTTTTAAAAAAAATGTAAAATTCCTCTCTAAATTTAACTTCCAAACGCAGTGTTGCTTCTACTCAGTTCTGCAGTCCTACTCACAGTCACCGAAGATAGTGATGGGACAAATGAAGCTTCAAAACATATCGTGGCTGGGAGTATCTAATGCCCAACACAGCTTTTTGAGGCCTCATTTAGCACCAGCATTGACTGGTCAGTTCAGGATACCCCTACCTACCACAGGTTTTGAAGCTTCGTTTAGGTCCAGCATTGATTGGCTATTTCAGGATACTCCCACCAACCACAGATTTTGAAGCTTCATTTGTCCCATCACTAACATAAGAACTACTAGAGGAGTTGGACTGCCATGGGCTTTGTTTACCTGCACTGCTTTAAGCTCCTCCAGGACCTCACACATCTTAGCAGAGAGATGTTTCCACGCCTGGCAGCAAAAGGAAAAAAAGTTTTATTTGGCAGACAGAATATTGAGAGGGTAATGATGTTTTCATTAGCTATTTGTACAAGAACTTAGGAATTCTTTGGTTTTCTGCTATCCCTTCTTGGTCTCCATCAGACACTCACATACAACTGTGAGGAAAGCTTGGAGTCAGAATGTAGGGTCAGCCATGTATCCAGCACCCCTGATGCAGTTTTTAGGGTTGAGGACCTTGCTCAAGGGCCCAACGGTGATATGATTATTCTGCCAGCCACTAAACCTGTTATCTTATGGACAGACTTGCCTAGTTTCTAACCCGCAGAGCTACACACCGCCACAAAGTATGAAGGCCATCCTGAGGGATTTGGAGATACACTAAACACCACACACGTTTGGCAGGCAAAATATATGGCACGGAAGGGTTCATCATTTCTCACCACAATTTTACAAGTGCAATTCCATTGACAAAAAGGTTGCATGTTTTCTGAAGATCAAGCTCAAAAGGACTTACTGGTAACTGTCGCACAATGACATTCTCCAGTCCTCCGAGAATCTGTATAGCTGTGGCAAAATTTCTTGATTCATAACAATACTTTGCCACTGTTAGGAATTTAGAAAGCAAACCAGCTTGTGCCTAGAACAAACAAACAAAACAGATCTTTACACAACTGTAAACAGTTCCCAGTAATTACTGTTCAAGCAGCAGGTATACCTTAATGGAGTCACAGATGACAATTTCAGCTGACACCCAGTTGCTGACACTGTCATCATGCTTTAGCATCTGAATCAAGTATTTGTCTTGCACTGTTGTTTCCTGGATGAAGAGGCTACTGCCTTCTACTGCTGGAGTGTCAGATGACATTGGTCTATTGGGGTAAAAAAAAAAAAAAAAGGCAGGTAATCTTTATGCAAGATTTTCAAAATGTTGAAAGAATGTTATATCTGCAGCAAATATTACTTATGCATTTGAATTACATAGTGCTAATATGCATTCTGATCTGTTTCCCTGGAGAAAGTCCAAGTCTACACGTAGGTTAGTGTCATTTGGGTCAGGGTATGTACTTACTTTGTGACACATATGGCTTTGTCCCTGACCCCCTGTGCTCTGGAGTTGAGGAAGTGAACGGGATGACAGCCCTGAAATATTTCCTGCAAGGCAAATCCAAACAACAAAAAGACATGCTGTGGACATGATTATGGTCCCTGTGTCACAAACAAACAGCATAACCTTGCTATTAAGACGTTCGCGTTACATGAGTTTTTAATCAAAGCAGTGCTCTATGTCATACTAAACAATACAAAGTCATAAAACTAGAAACAAACAAAGATGAGCTGATATAGCAAACTTATACCCAATAGCTATAACTTACATCACTAAAAAGGAAAAGTAATCTTTGGATACAATTTGTAATTTGAGCTTCAGTTTCATACAACATAAAGCAATTTTAGTGACGAAAATTAAAACAACTTTTTCAGAAAACCCTTGTGTGCGTACACTGTATTTAAAGTATCTGCTGGAACAGAACAGTGTTTACTGCGAACTGGAGCATGTAAATGCATAGTGCTTCAGGACGTGAAGCTAGTATACGACACTCAGGAGAGTAAGTCAGCATACTCAACCTGCTGTAGCAGAGTGAGCTGTTGGGCGCAGTGCTGGGCGCTCTGCTCATTCTGATAGAAGGGCTGCCGTTCCTCGCTTTTCAGATTGTCCGGGAGAGAACTGCAGCACGGACGCGGCCATGCTGCCACAAGACAACAGGCTCTCTCTTTGGCTGCAGTGGCTTGAGGCTCCACCGTTCGGCAGATCTTCCGCTGAAAACTCTTTGCAGAAAAGTAGACGTACACACAAATTAGTTAAATTTTTACAGAGAATGATTATTTGTACGTTACAATATCCACAATGGTACTAGGATGTGTGTGTTTTGGAAGGGAGTTTGATTTTATTTCAATCTGATACTTAGTTAACTCATCGGGTCATCTTTACTACGTATGAGTCAACTGGAACGCTGCAGAATGTTTCTATGATGACCTCAGAAAAGAGCAATGAATGAGCAAATGGCATAATGCATACCTTTTTCCCAGAATCCTCTGCTGATAGCTGTTTGCATAGAGTGTGGACTGAGTGGGCGTCATCCTCCTTATTACAGCAGTTCCCTGAGAAGGCGTGACCGTTCCTCCTCTTGGGGGAGCTCAGGAGCACCCCCAATAAATTCTGCCCCTGACCATCTGCTGGAATCACCTGAGAAACAGCGTTGGCCTGTGATGTTTGTCTACACGGTTATTCTTTCCCTCTGAGCTCAGTGTGCTACTTTTTAAGTAGTATTTTCAAAAGGCAGCTACTCCAGAAAAGATCATTAGAAAAAACTACAACCATAATCCATTGTACTTAAAGGCATGCAACAATGGAATTCATTCTACACTGAAGTGAATAGAATTAATGTTTTGTGCTGAAAAGATCACAATAACCTTAAACTGGATAATCAGTGACCCCCACCTCTTTAGTGAGAAAGTCTTCCAAAGTCTGGATGAGGCAAGACTTTTGGAGAAAGTCCAGCTGTAAGGAGTTTTCCAACCAGCTCTGCAGAAGGTCCAAACTCCGGTGGGACACCTTCATTTGATCAGCAGTGGCTTCCTGGCTGGGTGAAGACTCACATAAACCAAAAGTCCACGCAGTCCATATCATCAAATATAACTTAATTAGACAAAAACTCACCCAGCTGTACTTTTGAACTTGTTCATGAGAAACTGTAGAAGTTCTCTGGGGGTGCAAAAATAACGATAGGTATACAGGAACGTTTGGACGTAACCTTCCAGGTACGCATTTCTGTCAGAGAAAAGACTGCATGACAATCAGATCACATTTCTCAAGCCGTTTCCCAAACGTAGCTTTTCATAGCCAAAATTTCTTTCACTTAAATACAAACAATATTTTTTGTGTGCAGATGAAAAGAAATGTGGAGCAAGGATGCCATCGAGTTTTCATTGTGTGATTAAAAATATTGACCTAAGCCGACCAGGAGAAGTATGAGCACCAGGGAAGATCATTAATTGTGCTCCATCTCCGCATGCTTGGCCCTTCTTGCCAGACACTTTAAAAAAAAAGACTCTTAGATAATACCTGCATCCAGTCAATATATCCGTTTGTAGTTATGTACAGACACAACCGAAAGTATTGGGACACTTCACCTTTTTAAAAAAGAATCACAATTTTCAATTACATAAATAGAAAACGTCCATGCAGTTTTCATTTCAATATTTAAAATACGTCAAATCAAAAGCGAAGTGTTTGCTCTAAGGAATACAGAATAAACGATGGTAGATGCCGGTGACTTTAGTCAGTTTCAACTTATTTCAAAGAAAATCATGATTCTTTTTTTAAAAAGTGGAAGGCTACCAATATTTTTGGCTATGTCTGTATTTAGGTGTCACAGCATCGGATTATCTCACAAAAGCTTAATTCATTTTCACTGTTGACATCAAAATAATCTACTGTAATAAAGCAGAAACAGACAGTCTGCCTTATTACAGCAGATATTTATATATTTTCCTATATTCCTTATATTGATATAGATTTATGGCACATTCATGTGGCTTTTATAAAAAATAAAAACATCTCATGGAGAATGACTTGGAAAAACCTATTCAGGATTGTAAATGTAGATTGTTTGCTAGATTGCTTAAAATATTACTTGTTTAACATTTTGTAAATTTGACCCAGGAATAATTAAAAGAAAAGGTTTCAATTTCAATGTTTAACATGGTGCCATAAAAATAAAATGTGATCTTTGCTATAGAGACGGACAGGATTCAAGGCCTAATGATACCCTATATAACCTCCATCCATTTTTGATAAAGGCTTATCCAGTACAGAACTGGGGTGAATGAGGGCTCAATGCCAAGCAGCACAGGACATCAGGCAGAGTAGATGATAGATCCCACAGACGGGACGCCAGCCCAGAGCAGATCCCACAGACAGGACAGGAGTTGCAAGATTCTGGGAATTTTCAAAGTTTGATAATGGGAATATATGGGAATTAATGGGAATAAACTGGAAATTTGCAAAATTGCAGGTTAGCCTATAACAGGGAACTTAAATCTAGTTGGAAAAAAAAACATCTTGCAGTATAATCTTGATTAAAACAAAATGTTTATATTTATATTTGTATATTCCCCAGCTTAACTTCCCATGGAAAGTCTCTGAAAATTTACCAGAAATGTTCCGCCCCTTTGCAACCCTAGATGGGACACCAGCCCAGAGCAGATCCCACAGATGGGACGCCAGCCCATCACAGGACACACACACAGATGCTAAGGCAAATTTAAAGATGCCAATTCACTTAACCACATGTTTTTTAACTGAAGGAGGAAACCAGAATAAATGAAGGAACTTGCACATAGTGTACATGGCAAGAACACGCAAACTATGGCACACAGAGGCAGGAGTCAGGGGAAGACCAGAGGTGCGAGGCTACAGTGCTGTTCATGGAAGTGCTGTTCTACAACTCAGGCCAACACAAAACTCACTGCTGGATGATAATACACACAGGCATGCAATGATACATTTTACTCAAACTGGAACAACTGCTGTACTATACAACTTGAAATTATTGTGCATTTCAACAAATGGATATAATCTGGCATATTAAAACAAAAAAAAAATCATTGGATCATTTAGAAGGTTAAATGGAAACAGACATAAAAACCCAGTGCAAATACACACACACACACACACACACACACACACACACACACACACACACACACACACACACACACACCTACTGTACAGGTAGGACATGAGACCCAGAGGTGATCCTGCCAATACAGGGCTAATCCCAGTCTGGTTGCTCCTTCCTCGAGCCGTTGCAGACTGTAGGCAAAGTACAGAGGGGTCCTCAAAGGGGATCAGCTCCAGAGGGGCAGGGCCAGGTGATGCCAGGGAGGGCAGAAGGAGAGTCTCAAGACCCCAATTATCCATACACAAAACCTAAGAAACATATTTCAATATGAGCATATTAACAATTTCCAAACAGGAACTTCTGTGAGTAGATCAAAACAACTGAACAGGTTCACTAGAACCATACACTGTTTTCCAAATACATTAATGAATAGTTAGGAGGATGGATGGATGGATGGATG
>JAACJT020000052.1:8839931-8850414 GCA_009936485.2 Gymnarchus niloticus | reverse complement strand
GTGATTTATGTACTCCTACAATATCTTGTAATACAAGCAACAAATCTGACTGATGTTCACAATGATAAACATCAAAGTCAGACAACGACGTCAGGTAACGGTCAAGTCAAAAATGCTGACAAAACAAGTCATATGGCTAGAGTAAGTGTCGTGCGTTAGCTTTCAAACAGGCCTGCAGCTGTTTAGCCAAAAATGATCAAAATCAGCTCCGGATCAAAATTACTGCAAAAATAAAAAGGGTTTAGTTTTTCTAAAACACAGTGTACAGACATACATACGTGTACCTCAGTATATGTAAGCTTGAGACACTATCACCAAACTGATGAAAAATGGAATTTTTTCGATCATTTACGCAAAAGCATGACAGGAAAATTTAATTGGCGTAAGCATATTTTAAATGATTAAACTGGATATGAAAAAAGGGGAATATTTTTATTTGAACATACCTGGATAAAATCTTGTTCTAAGAAAGACTTGTCCTTTCAATTTAGTTAGCGTAAAAACGAATTTTGAAAATTAGGATTAGGAAAAACCAACAGCAAAAAAGAATTAAGGAAACAAAAATTCTTAATCATATGAGTAATAATTGTAATATGGAAGCACTTCAGTACATGCCAGACTGAAAGTATTTCACCATTTTAATAATGGTACCAAAAGAGTGTACGTCACCTGCTCGTTTGTTTGAGACAGGCTGTCTCTGCACCTACGAAGACCCACCTGTTTTTTAGTCTCAATGCACGGTTCCTCGCTGTGCTGGGCAAGTCTCTTCACGTAATTTAGCACATCCTCCTTGAAGTAGACTCCCCCATAGAAAGCTAGAGCCCACCCACGACTGCAGCTGTGGCTATCAACCCCCCCAGTGGGAGACAGAGAGTGCCCGTCCTCTAGGAGGCGCTCCAATGTCAGGGAGTCTGTATCCTCCATGTCGTCTGAGAGGTCAAGGCTCCGCTGGTCATGATGGCCCCTCCCCAGGTCCCCCTCTGCCCCCCCCGTCGACCATGAGGGCTCAGGATGGGAGGGACTTTCACCAGCAACACCCACAGGATTTTCGTTGAAGTCCATGTCTCCTCTGGCCACTTCTCCACCTTTCAATTCCTCCACAGGAGACGCTGGAGAAGTAGTCCCTAGAGCTAGGTGGAGGGGGAAAAAAAAAAAAAAAAAAAAAAAAAAAAAAAACAAACAACAAGATGGTAACTATAACAGCTCACAGCTGGCCTTCAATAGTTCAACGTGGGTGCGGAACAGCAACTTTTCCATCTCTGCTGCCTGTTCCTATGGTAACAACCTCCTGCTGAGGGAAGCATCATGACTTCACGGTTGGCATTTGGCTGTCCTCAACGCATAGCGCTCAACAAAACTAGGTCCAACTCAACCATTTAATCTTGAATTCTCCTTCACGGTACACATCCAGGACATTCATGCAGGCCAGTTACAGTAAATATTACCTTTTAACCAAAAATTCATTTAGATCAATCAAATGTTATCAAAAAAACACCAGAAACATGTAAATGTCAGATGATGTGCTCTGGAAAGCTATATTCAAGTGTCTTTTTGGACTTTAAAGCAGATCTTTAGACACAACAGATCTTTAGAATTATGAAATACCATTGATAGCTAGGGATAAAAAATGTTTCACAACGCTCTCCTCTTCAAAATAAAGCTACTGAGTAAATGTCATTGTAACATGAATTCCAACTCCTTTATGAATATAAAACAGACCGATAAAAATGTAGAATTTGTACATCAGTTTTGGTCTTCTGCATATATTCAGTGAAACGACAGTTTCTCAGATCTTGACTAGCATAGCAAGTAATCGCCAGGCAGGAAACGAGTATTTAAAGAAACAATACCATTCTAGCTGGTGTGGACGTACGACAGGCATCGCCAACCTGCATTTACATCTTGATGAAGCTCCTCTGATCTTTCTAGAACAGCACAGATGGCTTTGGGTTCAGGGGCACCGAGTGACCTTCTCAGAATTGTCTCTCTGTTTTCACGCCGCAAATGACCGGATTTCCAGGCTGGTGTTATATCTATCTGTTCTCCGCCCTGGGGTGAGGTGGATGCCCTTTCCTCCACCTTTGATGAGAGCTGAACATTTGAGGCAGGTCTGAATGTGGAGCACAAAGAAGATCTACGGCAATGTAAAAAAAAAAAAAAAACAAAAAAAGAAGCTCATTCAGTCAGCTACATAACATTCGATATACTTCAGCGATGCTGAAACATGACATTCCTGTTCCGATACAAGTGAAGAGTTACAGCCATTGTTACAAAGCTAAAAAAAATTAAGAACAAGACACTTTATCAATGCAACTGCAAAAAAAAAAAAAAAAATGTTGGTAACTCTAAATTAAACAAACTTTAATTACACGACCTTTCGACCGCGAATGGCACTGCTGCTACTAATGTGTGAGTAAGGGAATACTAACTCCGTTCATTAGGCAAAACATAAAGTGTGATTCACTCCAAGGGCTAGAAGCACTACCTGCAAAATTGTTGTATAAACGGCATATTTCAGACCCACTAGCTTAATGTCAAGAACTACCCAGATTATCCTGGACACGGTCACTAGGGGTGCCTGGAGCCTATCTCAGTCAGCATTGTGCCTCTGCCTTGTGCCCTATCAGCACGGAAGGCCAGTTCATGGCAGGATATACAGTCGATTCAAAGATGCCGGTTAACCAAGCTGCATATCATGTGACTAAGAGAAGGAAACCCTTCCAACACATGAACACGCTAACTAAATGCTGGATGATTATTTTTCATAGTGTTCTTTCCCCCAAACATTTCTTCGGAATATTTTTTTCTGATAGCTCCCTTTCAGCAACATAAACATTCAACGGAATCTCATAAACTGTGGTAAGAACTGCATAAATCCCCCAGCCCGCACCACAAAAAAAAAAAAAAAAAAGACCTAACCTGGAGAAAGTTTTAAAATAAATCCTCTCTGACGTGACACTGACGAGGTTAAAAAAAATAAACCCACTGCCACACTTGTCCCCCTTGGAGTTATTCCATTTTCAACACACATGAAATGTCATATTGCATAACTGGCAAAAATGTTTTATTCGGGGCATTAAAGCATTCTTCACATTCTCTTCATCTCGCTTGTGGTCATTTAAGGATATGCGCTGTGTGCCTATTCTGATCTATGACATGGTTACCTTGATGACTTTAATCCTGCAATGTTGAAAGGCTCAATTTTCTGGTCCCTACTGAATACAACAGGTTAATTTGTCACTGAAATTCCCATCAATCTTCAGAACCAACCAACAGCATAGTCAAAGCAGAACAAAAACGGGGAAAATGAAAGGAAAACACTTTTGAGTAAAGAAATACACAAAGTAATGTTTACAATGGAATAATGCCAATGCTCTGTAATGCTGTGAACACACTTACTGCACATTCTGGAAGGCTCATCATTCGGTTATTGGATTAAGATCTCCAGATGAGCATGCGTACTTACAGTGAGGGCTGCTTTCCGTTCACCACGTTGTAAAGAGCTTCCAGCAATTTCTCATTCCAGGAAAAATCCCAGAATTTTTCAGAAACCGCACTGCAAAACGTATCATACTGGAGATCCCTTAGAGAGAATATATACTCTCCTTGTAACAGAGAAAAGGAAAATTAAGCACGGTTCAAACAAGTTCAGGACACTATACTTACATAACAGATTAGATACCATTTACAGCCTTCTTTCTTACGAAAGCTCCACACTAAATGACAATATTAACATCAGAATGCCTACATTCAATACATACCAATATCAGTTATATTGAAAATTAAGCTTTATTACCAACCTCTTACTAGCCTAATTCTAACTGTGCTTTGTATAGAAGAAATAACCACAAGTAAGCTAAAATTAATTTATTTTAGCAGAACATAAGAACTTTCCAGATGACATGACATTAACCCATTCTGAGGTGCTCTGCTCCATTTTCCAGATAGCTGTCGATGTCAAACTCTGTTCTAATGAAGTTCATGACCGCCTGTAGAGAGGGATGGACCTGGGTTGAAAGAGACTGCTCTGCTGGACTCAGACTCCTTAGGGATTGTACTCTGCCAGCTCCTCCCCCAAGGTCCTCATTCTTTGGAAGCCTGTCCCTCTGTGGTGGAGGAGAGTATGCTGCTTCCACATTCTGTAGGGCAGGTGGTCTCCGGGGTCCAGCCGCTGTCTCAGTGGCCCCCTGTTCCTTAGCATCTAAGGGGAGCTCAATCGGTGGAGCTGATAGCGGAGGAAGGTTGATGTTCAGTCCGGGAATGGGCTCTGGGCCGGCGATGTGCACTGGGAACAATGTCAGGAGCCCCGTTTTGGGGTCTTGCCTTAGAAGGTAGCTGTTATACATGCTACCAGAGACCTGATTTAAGGGAAGAGAAGATGCAGTGCTACAGGGTAGAGGTTGAGCTTGGCCCTCACATTCAGCATGTTGAACTGGTGCCTGTGATAGGCTATTGACCAAAGTCTTGCCGCTGGAGGACGTGGACGGACAATCTTGTAAATCAACATTCTCCTGGGAGCCGAGGTGACCGATATCTTCCTTCGGAACCTGCGGCCCACACCCGACGGCTGTATCGGCTTCGTCTTCGGGTTTCATGACTTCCGACCGCTGATTCGCGCTTTCCCTTTAAAAAAATGCAGATCAATAAATAGCACGTCGACACTCCTGCATTTTCAAATTATATCAATAATTTAACTCCTCATTTAAACTTATCATATTACACTTACCTTTTAATAAACCTAATTCGAGTGAATTTTCTAAATTCAATAATGATTTTTTTTTCTTTATTATTAATTAATTAAGATCTGTATAGCAAAATACATTGTTGATCTTTTTATACAGCCATGAAATTATGCCTCTCTCTGCATCCTAGAAATACTCCAGTTTTGTATACCTGCACATTCTGAATTCTCTCATCTAGAGTCTTGAAATGTCACCCAGGCTAAAAAGTACATTACAATATTTCCGATATGGTGCCTATTTCAGGAGCATAAAGTTGGATAAGAGTAAACATTATAGCACTAACCGGTCTCCTCCGATTAAAACTGCAATCAAGACATGTTTACCCTCTTGTTCCAAGTCGTTGGGTCAGGATCTCCCTTTTGGCAGTTCCATCTTGGGCAAGCACAATGGGTTTGAAATGCGTGGCAGAAGATGTGAAGGCGTCAGGGAGACAGGAGGTTGTAGAAACATGGTATTGCTGTGGGACGGGTCCCTGAACAGGAGATAGCTTGTTCCTACTGGTCATAGACGCAAATCCTGCACGGTCAAAAACAAACAACTGCTGAAACCACAACACCACTGTTAATGGCAACCAAATAAATAGTTCCAAATTATCAGCCCCATTTATCAGCTTTAAGTTAATGTGTGTGTCTGTAAATTACAGCATCCATGAACACGTCTCACTGTGTTAACTTACATATGAATTCTGGCAGGTGTCTTTAGAGCAGTTAAGCATTTGGACAAAAAAAGGCAAACTAAGCCGGTGAACTTGACAAACAGACATACCCATCTTGATGTTTGAAGACATTTTTATATCAGACCTTTTCTTGGTGCTGAAAACTTTCGGTGAATCTGTATTCATATGGCAGAGGTCTGACTGTGGCTGCAAATAAAAAACGAACAACTCATCCTATGCACGTTTCCAGATTTTCGAAACATTTCCCCTGATCGGACAGAAGAGGGCAGTGCATCACTAAAGGGGGTGAATCAGCTACTTTACAGAAAATTATTCAAAGATGACAAGATGGGGGGGAAAAAAAAAAAATGAAATCCCATACAAATGGGGCTTTGACCCAGAATTTAATGATTTTTTTTTTCCCTCCATTGTAAATGTGCTTGCCTTTTTTTTTTCCTTCAATGACAAATATTTTCAAAAATTTGAACTTGACATTCCACCGTACTCCCAGTCTTAATCTAATCCAAATATCGGCAACAGAAAACACTCGTGTGCCTGTATAGCTGAAATGTGCTGTACAAATGGATTAAACGCTAAATGGAAGAAAACATTATACAAAGATAACCTTGCAAAGCCTGTTGATAAACTTTGCCCAAACTTCCTCAGGAGTCGTATGCTGGCGTAGTAGGTAATCCCGACAGCTCTGCGATGGAAAGAGGCGTACAGGTAATGAGAACAGCTCTCTGAAGGATCAAAGCATGCATGTAATCCAATCAATCCTGCGAAGGACTGAGACGCTGCCAGTGTAAATGGCTCGGCGAGCCTGTGATTCACAGGAAAAACGAGAAGCTGCCCAAAGGTACAAGACACACAAGCCCTTCGAACAGCTGCGTCGATGTGAGACGCATACCAGGGCAACACTTAAAAAAAAAAAAGAAAAAGAAATTATTCATACGTCATTTGTTAAATTCCATTACCAATTCCATTTCCTCCGAGGGGAGGGAAAGGTGACAAGAAAAACAAGTTCTTGGCTCTTAAAAAGTAGGAAAGAACACAGTGCCTTCAGTTTGGTGAAATTATGAGGAAAGGAAAAAAAAAAAAAACTCATTGCTCCCATAACACTGCAAATCAATGCAAACAGCTGTATACTCCTCACGGCTTTAGTTTGCAGTATTTACTGACACGCCAACCATACGTGCATGCCGACTCTGTCCTCATCATGAGCTCCTACCTTCTTGGCCACTACGATCGAAGGTCTCTCAATAGGAGGCCGCTTTGCCATTTCCAGAAGTAATCTCTTCAATTTTCTCGGCATGGCTAATTTTTGGTTGGGTGACAAATTGAACTTGGCTGTGGACCAAAGGATAGCCGCAACCCCGTAAACACAGGCCTATTGAAAAACAAACGGTGTTCACATACGTCAAGCCGTATAATGATGATGCCGCGAGAATTAGATGCACAAAGGCTATGAAAAACAAACCACAATACATTCATGCAGGACTGACCTTTTCTGTTACAATTCCGTGTTCCTGAAATTCTGGTGCCAAGTAAAAGGCATCACAGGATCCTGAACAGGCAAGTGGACAAACAGTGGGGCTCTAAAAACTGTAATCTCAAGCTTCTCAAAACCATTCTTGCCAATAAATTAATTAATTAATTAATTAATTAATAAACATCTCAAAATCTACGTGCAATACGTAAATAGAACTTACATAGCTAAAAGTTACACTTGGAGGCAACTACAAATTGGCGTACTGAATCACATCTTGGCCTCAATGATCGCTACAGAATGAAAATTACACAATGAAGACTGAAGTTTGGAGGCAGCAACGGCACCTGTGGTTTTAGTCTTCAGAAACAGCATCTCCCCCTCACAGCTGATGTAAACAGATTCCAGGCATAAACAGGCTGTGCACAAATAAGAAACACATCAACACTGCATTGCTTACAATTTACACATAAAAAGGTATAATCTCTCTTTAACAGCGGTGCCCCCTCTGGGATGTGAACCTAAATATGTCGTCATTAGTAGTCTTAGGTTATAATTAATAAATGAGAATTTACTAAATTTGGTGCCCAGAGCTTCAAGCCATTTAAAGCTAGGATTCTACAACTAACTCTCAACTTTCATTAAAATGTTAAGAAAATTACTACTTTGATGTTTTATAGTCATTGTCATAGTATCTTACACATGAAGTCCAGAAACTGTGTATTTTTTTATGTTTGTATTTTCTAATGAGGTAAAATGGACAAGGAGGAAGCACCGAGGCAATGCACGCAGACATTCGATGGAAGCTGGCCTGCGAGCCGGGAGCCAAAGCCCACCTGGGTAGTCGATGTAAGTCTGCAGCGTAGACAGACACATGTAACACAGGGCCCAGAGCTCGTTGACTGACAAAGGCTGCGTGCTGTGAGAGAGCAGCTCCTTCAGAGAGATCCACTGGAAGACACCCACACAGATAGCAACATAAAAATACACAACTCCAGGGATTCACTAACAGTGACTGAGAAATTCTACATTCTCTCTTAAAAGCGTAGTCCGAGTTTCCACCCTGAAACGCAAAATCTTTCAGATGTAAGCTAGTAAATTTAACAAGATTAACTGTAGCCTAAATTAGACTTAATATGGTATATTACTGTAATTATAATAAATAATAATATAGGAATACTACAATTGCTTTAACTTACTTCATCCTGAGTTTCTTCATTGAGGCACAACATGCTTTTGGTCATGTGATTGCCGGTACTGAGAACGCTCTTAACTGAGGTCTCGTTACACACAGAGTCAGGCGTGGCATTCTGGCTGAAAATCCTGCCCCGTAGGCGACTCTCTGGTTCGTGCACACAGCTGGGGAATGATGGGGCAGTGTTCTGGTTTCTCGCCATCTCGATACACCCATCTTTCAAAGAAGGCTCCTGCTCATCGCGGTCCAACAGATGACCCCGGGGGCTCCTGCGAGCCACCATACTCCTAATGATCACATTGACAGGAAGTTCCTCGGAGCCTATTTCCGTAAGGTCAGTTACGGTTGCGTTCAGGTCAAATCGTTGAGGCTGGAGCGGCGGGGGATTGTTGGAGTCAGGGACAGAACTGGAGCGGTTGAGCACTCCCCTGGTCCTTCCACCCCTTTCCTGTATACGCCATCTGACAGGGGAGCTGTTCTGGGACCTGCTGTCCAATCGCAGGTCGGAGATGTGCTCCTCTCGCTGTGCTCGCACAATATGGTCAGTGTTGCTCAGATCAGTACTGAGGTCCTCTGTGCTGAACAGACCACTGGCTGGATTCTGTTCATGAAACTGCCTCTTGATTTTCAGTTGATGTTCATGAATTCCACATGAAGTTTCCAACCCATCTGTAAATCATCATCGTGTCACATTTCGGTTCTCATCACGTAATGACTTTCTACAACGAACAGAAACTGAACTGTGACCTCAAAATCCGTTTTTGTTTTCGAGTTTAGTCACTCTCAGTACTCCACTCCAAAACGTTAGCAGTTACGCTTTTCCTTTAAGCTTTATAAACGGAGCATGAAAAGAATAGACCTGCCTTGAAAAGTGCCCACAGATTCGATTGACAGGACCCGCCGGCCAATGGCAGATAACTTTCGACAGACGCCCAATGAGGACACATTCATTAGCTTCACCTTAGCCAACGTGACAATGTTCTGTGGAAAGATTGGACTGGATTTTATGTCACTGCAAAAATACAAAGGTAACCATATGACAATATGTAATTATTTACCCCTGTAATTAATTCTGAAATCCGTTCTTCTGTCAGATACATGCACCAAATATCATATTGAACTAAAACAGCATGACACTAAATGTGTGTTTGATGTCATATTAACTGCTTGATGCAACAGACGTTACTGCAAAACAGTTACATGACATTACAATGATTACTAGCGCATTGATAATGTCTGTTACTCTGACATATACTGAGTACAAGGCTTGAAGGACATACAGGCAGGCCAATACATTAGGCCGATATCTTTTTTGAATATTGGCATCATTAAATAAAGACACTAACAATGTAGAATGAGCTTCTAAGATACAGTGATGATTGAAGTGGCATCAAATTAATAACTCAGAGTAATTTTCTATATCAATATGTGTCTCAGTGCACCGTCTTCATCTACGTGATTCACAGACGTGGGCTACAATGTTAACACGAGTCCCTGGACTTTGCCAACCTTAGGTAAACGGCATAGGCTGAATCTGCGAAAAAAATTGATTAGCAAATTAAAGTTGACATCGGTGAATAACGCGAGTCTTCATTTACACTACGTCCATACGTATCTGGGAGTGCTCCTCTGCCTAGCTCGTCGAATTGTTACTGTACGCCCACGGCGACCGCGCAAAACAATTTGTTTAACTAAAACATGAAGCAACTGTTAGACGCAAGTCTAACGATAAACCCACAACCTGAGAAGCGGTGGAGAAGTAGGGCCTTCTCTTTTCAGGAGTAACATTTCCAAAGTCCGAGCTCACGCCTAAGATTTAGGAGTGCTTTTTAGATTGTTTAAATGCAATGACTAAAGGAAATTAGTACTGGTGAAGCCATTCAGGAACTAAAAATGCTGAAGAAACACTGCATAGCCAATTGTCTTCAAATTTTTTATTTTTTTTTTAAGTAGCGCCCAAGAATTTACTGCGTGGTGTCAGTCAGTTCTCAGTTTGGGAGGTAGTGTTATGTTTAATACATTTGTGATGTCTGTAATCGTCCATTTATTAATAGCCTGTAATATCAGGCATCGGGTACACTCTCAGTATTAGATTTCTATTCTCCTCACCTGGATGCTCGGTCTATCTTCTGGTCTCTCCTGCTGCATCAGGTCCAATAGCCTCTTCACCTCTGGGCCAAGCTCTGGTCGTAACTCTGGCTCAATGACAAAATCGAGGGAGACTGCCAGTGTGGTCCCCAAGGAGAACACATGTCCCTGCAGAGACAGAGAGCCAGGGCTGACTCACTGAAAGACCCCCAGTACAATTAAGGCATTCCAGAACTATTCTTACCATCAGATGACGCCCAGAATCAAGGTCTACGATGATCATCAACTGATACTGAGTATTGGAAATAACACAC
>JAACJT020000052.1:8768582-8837604 GCA_009936485.2 Gymnarchus niloticus | reverse complement strand
TCTGACACAGGGACTGCACTTAATTTCGTTGTACTCGTTACAATGACAATAAAGATATTCTGATTCTGATTCTGAAGCTAATGCTGAGTAGAGGAAGCCACGTGGAGGAACTGTCGCACGCTTGTGTTTGCACATTCGAAGATTCTCTGTGCCAGGGGACAATAAAGCTGGTCAGCTGTGACTGTCTCCCCCATTTAGTTGTGCTTTATGCCACACCTCTGCCAGATATCAGAAATATGCCAGGGAGCTGAATGGTGCACAGCCACACGAGGCCCAAACCACTGCCAGTACCCCCATGCCATAAATATTTCAATTCTACTTTACATAATACCAGCAAGAGGGCAAACATGCACCCTCCACATGCAATTTCATTACAAGACATTCTAGACAAAATATTCTATCTGGCAAGTTAGCTGGGCTTTGCAGCATTTTCAGGCTGTGTTAATTTAACTATCTTTAAAATCTGCTCGAACACGTGGACTTTTATGAAGAATATAAAAGCCAGAAGCTCAAATGGGAAAGCACTCTACTTAACTTTTGTTCCATAGTCTAATTCAGCCACATTACGTTCATTCAACGTGCGGTTCACTGTCCTCTAAGTCACTGATGCACGAGAAAAAATGTTTCTCCAGAATCATCTGCATGTCTCATCCTTTATATTGCAAACTCACTGATTTAACTGCTTTTCTCTCACACTTTTCTCTTACAGTTCATTTGCCATACTGTACCAGAAATGCTCCCTCGCGGAATGAAAAAACCCAATGAAATTACCGCACGAAATCAGATGTATCAACTCAAAGCAAGCATAGATGATTCCCGAGTGGCCCCGATAGTACCACTGTTCTGCTCTAACGCTGACTGAGTTTTATGGATCAAACTGAAGATTAAATACATCATTTCGTATAACCTGCCAACGATCAAACGTTCCATAATTCTGCAGCTGAGGGGATACCTGATTAAGATATCTTGGATGGCCTCCAGAATAATCACAATGGGCATCAGTGAGATTTTTACCACACGCTCCTCCAGGCATTATGAGCGCGAAAAATAAGAGAGCCATTTTTTTACTACTATGGTACAAATACATTCTAGATCTACCTGGAACAACTAACTTAAATTGTCGTGGAGAACTTTCTAGGTCATACTGCAGGTGTTTGATACAACAGGTGTCAAACATGGATACATGACATCTTACCACTAGTGACATGTGACAAATCCACGTAGACACAGTGTCACCAAGAGTTCAGCAGTGAATTCCTGAAGTTCCCTTATAAAAGGGTCAAGCACTGCCTCTGCTGCAATGCTAAATAATCCATCCATCCATCCATCTTCTAACCACTTATCCTGGTCAAGGTTGTGGGGGGTCATGAATCCTATCCCAGGCAGCACAGAGCAGAAGTTTGGGGTACACCCTGGACAGGATGTTGGACAATCATATTACTTACTGACTGACTGACTGACTGACACACAGCTTCTTACTATACAGGCAATTAAGAGACAGCCTAATTAGCCTAATGGCATGACTGCGGGAGGACCTCATAGTACCCGGAGGAAATTCACACGACACTGGAAAAATGGATAACTTTTTGATGACACCACACCCCTAGACTTTCAGTACACATTGAACTATTTCACCTCTTACAGTGGTAATTCTGATCCCAAAACGAAATAGTAAAAAAACAAATCTGTAGGCACTATCAATGGAGAGGCAGGGTTACAGCAAAATATCACCTCAGCTCCCACCTTTCTGTTAACCCAGAAACGACTGCTTTAAGGCAGAGAATTGTAGGACACAAAGTATCATACTTTTCCTTAACCCACTTTGAAGAAACTGATTCACACAGAAGCACTGCAGAAAACGGACATCCATGTTAGCCTTTGGTACAACAGAGATGCCCTGGAGATGGCGATGCAAAAGAACTATATAAACACTCAGTGACAGCTACAGAAAGGTGTCATTCACAGAGCCGCTTTCAGAAATTATTCAAGTAGTACAACGACAGGCCTCTGTTTTATGGTATATATATTTTGAGAAATTTTGTTGGCAGAGTATCAAGCTGTGAGATGACCTGTGCCGTGTTCTAAAACATTAAAACTAAAATACACCGCTTCAAAGCGGTTACAGCTCCATATAGAGGTGACCTGAAACAGATCTCAGGCTGGATGGGACAGCTGTAAAACAGGTGTTAATGAGCAGTGGGGGAGAACCGCATTTTTTTTTTTTTTTACAGAACACTGTAACGCATCCTTTCGCATATCTTGCTCTCCATGCTGAAACATACCATTTTATTTTCACTTGTGTTTCTGCTATTTGCCGTTTTGTTGGACAGCCGTTATACAAGGTCCTGCAGGGACTAGCGTCAGGAAGCGGTCCAATGAAGCGATGGTATACAGTCACATGACCGTGTGCCAAGACTGATTAAAGATGCGTTCAAAAAAATGTGTTCGAAATGAGAGGAAAATTTTCAACTGAGCTAAACAAATCACATTTTGAACACAGAAAAATAACAGATAAGAACAAGTACATAAATCTGTTATTGGTGCAAAAACACACACACACACACCTCTGAATGCATAACAGACGTGCATGTATTTATTTAGTATATGCTTCTGTGCAAAAGAACATACAAGTGAGGAAAGCTTTTGGACCACAGGGCAGGGTCAAACAGTGTCCCTGCAGAAGCTGGGTTAAGGGCCTTGCTCAAAAGTCCAACAGTATCAGGATTATTCTAACAGCCACAGGATGCAAACCCACAACGATCTAGACTTGAGCACAGATACCTAACCGCCAGATCCATACACCTCTCCTCACAGCAGACGAGATGTATTAAATTAAAAAAATCTATTTTAATCCATCATCCTATGCATTTAGCAAAGTGGAACACAGCGTAGGGAGTGAGAGAGGAACTGTTGGAGAGCGCCTTCCTCGTGACGCTCATCTCACAGGCTCTCCACTCAGTGCTGCTCTCAAGAGGATTTAGACTATTGATTTTTCACCATGTTTTGAAATGAAGGTCATTTGCTATTGATTTCTGTTAAATTAAATGCAGACTAATCTGATGTGGTAGGCAGAACGTTCATGATTCAAAAAGTGAATAACTCCACATGTCGGACATATTCTGACAAATCCTATTTTGCAATAACCTGAAAAAGCCAAGCAATTCCACAGTAGTCGAATGCTCAGACGCATGATGATGTGTACAATTTACCTTGACGAAACGTGCAGAGATCTTCACACTTACCTCAAAGGTGTTACCGGTCCTGTCAAACTCTGGTGGCGTGAAAGAACCTTCCGGATCGTCTGTGAAACAGATGCCATTAAATTGTCTTGATGTAATTAAACACGCATCACAAAAAAGTTAAAAAAATTTGTATCGTCAAACCATTTCCCTGACACCATTAGAGTGAAGCCCTGCAATTCAAACTTTTAATGACAAACGGCATTCAAGCTAAACCCTGAATGATTTTTTTCAAAGATAAGAATGCATTTGACAAATAAAATTATCATGAAATATACAAAATGTGACTGGCATCTCGTTTGTGTTTTAGCTCTTTTTAAAATAATAATTATACGAATCACCTCCATTTATAGGACAACAGGATAAATTAAATTCATATTTTAATGTCAGAAGTTTAAAATTTAATTTCCTCTTATCGGAAAGAAGGTTTGTATGAATTCACCAAGCTATTTTTATCCAGGACAGGCTCAAATGCCATTCTATTGCATGTTTCCACTCCCACTCAGAGAGAGAATCTGGTGTCTACACAAGCATTCAGAAAATAAGACTTGCTCAGGTACATAACAGAATATACATTCAACAAAGTACAACAGTCACTTTGAGAACAGTCCTCTGCTCACTTACTTGAACTAAAAATACACAGAGCTATGTATGTACGACCAATACTGGCACAGAAAACACACACACAAACCGAAACACTGAAATGAAAATAAATGTTTTCAAGTGATATATGAAACCTTAGACATTTGCAACATGTCCTCAGAATAGCTGTGATTGACTTTAGAGAGCTTGGCTTTAATGATAAAACTACTGTTGCACTTGTTGTCCACCACAGACCATCAGGCTGAGATGTCACATGACAGAGTCACATGACAGGACTTTGGGAGCCACAGAGTCGCTGTAGTGAAAGAGAAATCTGACCGCTCCTACAACGAGCTGTCACGGTGTATTACACGAGATTAAACAATTAGCATGCATTTACAGCTAGACAAATTATCACACAAATCTAGTTTTTGCATATTTATTGATGTCATTTTCCATGGTAAATAATTTCTTCTTAATTTGGTTTCTCGCTGTTGGTTTTGGACTGGCAATTGGATTATCAAGAGTAAATGTGCAGAAGGAAATAGAAACCAGATAAATGTGTCTTTATATTAAGACCTTTTCGAGGTTTCATCTTCTAATCTACATCATTACGCAATTAACGGCTTTTAGTAACACCATAACAATTTTAGAATACAACGTCCCACCGCTGTGCTTGTTTTATTTAGGCCAAGCCATCCTCCAGAAAGATTTTTTTTCCCCCCCCAAGTGCTGCTACATCGCTGCATTAAAAAAAAAAAAAAAAAAAGAACACATTTTTGAGAATAAAATAGGTCAGAGTAACGTCTGGTCAGTCTCTGCATGATCTCTAGCGTGCACGCTGTTCAGGCTGGCAAACTTCTGAAGGTTATTAGAGGCAAGTTCTAAAGTGTCATTAACAGAGACGTCAATGTCTACCGGACAAGCGCAACAATGAAACAGGCTTTTCAGAGGCAGGCTTTCTGAGTCAGGATTTACGAGTCGATTTTGTGACGGCGTAAGGGTACGATAATAACGACGACTAACTGGTTTAAAAAAAATTCAAGTAGCTATAAAAATGGTAATTAACCAAAATTAAAAAGATGTTTTGTTGTGATGATTTGCTTGTTTTTGTCTCATTAATTTAACTACTTACTTCAGCAGAGTAATTACTCATTAATATGCCTCTCTGCTGATGAATATTTCATGGGTACAAATCCTTTCCATACAAAATCAGAGAGAGAGTAATAGAACACAGGGTGACCAGCTGGCTGCATGTTTAAATTTCATTAGGGCTTTCAGATCTAATGAGGCAGAACCCGAGACAGCGCTCACATTTACGTATTAAACGCTCATTTACGATAAGATTTTACAGATGTGCTGTTAGCACATAAACAATGCTCATGGACAATGACCTGTAAAATCATAACATGGAACCATCCACTCTGAACAAAATTCACAATGATGCGTATCTCAACACTAAAAGTCTAGAGCCTTTCCAATTGCAATCCTCTTCAGTCGTAGCACTGATTTAACGTGGCCAGGATAAATAATATATTCACAATGCATTTTCATTTATAAACAACACTGCCAGGAGTGTGGAGTTAGTTCCCGTAAACATTTCGAAATTTAGCTATTTAAATTAAGGAAACACAAACTGAAATACAAATACAAACCGGCTTGGAAAATCTCTGCTAAAAAAACCATTACGTGGGCTCAGAACAAGGTATGCAGGCTTTAGAAATGACAAAAAGAGATTCCTAAATATTCAAAGTAAAAAATCTTAGTAAATTGAACTTATATCTCTATTATTCATATTGAATTTAACGTTTCACCATCTAATATAAAATTGGGAATACATAAAAAAAAAAATCTAGACCGGGAATTAGGATTTTAAGTGTATTTGCTATAGTAGATAAAATTGGCACAACAAAAACATTAATCTCTCTTCTTTGCACACGATTTCCAACATCACTTTAGTTTAGAATAGGCAAGCTGAAAACACTGCTAACTGACTTACTGTATATCGAATAGGGTTAACTTTCAGAGCACCCGTGGTAACAAAAAGCAGAATTTTCTAGAAGAAAACTGAGTGGGGTGGATGAGGCAAAAGATCTGCATCTATATCCAGGGCTAACCTGCACTTGCTTGCTGGTCCCTCATTGGACACACAGCCTAGCTGCCCTTACAGCAATTAAGGAACTATCTTAGCTGTATCTGCCTGGCTGTATGTCGCTTTCTACAAAAGCGTCTACTAAACGAATAAAACGTTAATGTATGACAAGCTGGTTCACGGTAAACTGCCTCGTGGCACAGACACCCCAGCTCTGAACAGGACACATTAATTACGAGGAGGCAGGACATACAAATGAGGGAAAAATTCAGCTTAGTACATGATCTACAACACTGCACATCCTGAGCCAATACAGCATTGCGGTTATCATCATTCGAGAATAAACTTAAAACCGCTTTGCAAATTCCAGGATTAATAGCATCTAAGTAAGAAACCAATAAGCGTACGCCTCTTGTATGGGTTCGGAGAATTTTTACTCTAGCAGAGGCAACGGCACTGCACGATGCATCAGAAGCGTGACAGCTCTAGAAGAGATGCTGACTTATTGACGAAGCAGTGGAGTGAGGGAATAGAGAATGCTGAGTCATGGTGAATAAGCACACACGGGCACAAGGAGGCAGGTCAACGGTGAGTCAGCAAAATGTGGAGTGGGGAAAATATGAGAGCCTTCATGAGTCGATAGAGAGACGAGAGAGTGAACGCTGGCAAGAGGACGGTATGTCACTGATGAATCAACGGTGAAGTTCGAGTGAGAACGCGCCACCTTCAACTAGAAAAAAGACATCGCTTGCTTATCTGGCAAGGGACAGGAAGACGGAGGTGGGGAGGGTGGGCTAGGCGAGAGGGAACTCACCGCTAAGATGCTCCATGAAGCAGACATTGCCGTGGGCGTTGAAGGCCAGCGTGTCAGGGGTGATGCAGAGGGTGTGGAAGAGTGGCGAATGGGCAATACTGCGTAGGGAAAGGACACACTCCAAACACACTGCCCACACTTCCTCTTCCGATAGGCAACTGTCCCGCAGGGAGAGGATGTCCGCAAGGGAGACGTTCTCCTGTCACACACACACACATACAAATTACCATGCATCCCTGCATATTTTATACTGTGCTAAAAAAGACATTCAAACATCACAGCATATAAAAACTAACAGGCACATCTTATATTGTACAAAAAAAACACAAACAGTGTTTAAGGATACTGAAGTATTTTTATTTTTGGAATAAGTTCGTTGAACCTGCGGGGATTTTGATCATTTTTGGCTGTGGGCCTGTGAGAAAGCTAACAGACCACACTTTGAACACCATTACTCTAACTGTGATTGTTTTGTCAGCATTTTTGACTTGACTGTTACTTGGCATTTCTGTCTGATTTTGATGTTCATCATTGTGAGCGTCAGTCAGATTTGTTGCTTGTGTTACAAGGTACAGTAGGAGTACGTAAATCAGGTGCGTTGGAAAATTTTCTTAAGGTGTATTTCTGCAAAAAATGATCGAAATCAGCTCAGGATCAACAAAGTTATTGGAAAAATAAAAAAGCTTTATTTTCTTTAAACGGTGTATAAGCAAATTGCTTCATTGTAGCACATACAGATCTACTCCGTGCCTTATCGATCTATCCCAAGGTAACACAGCGGTTTTCCTCGCCACCATCTGTCGTCCTAATGGACTACATGATTTACAAGATTGTGCTTCACTTGCCATATGTGTGTTCTGGTTGCATAGTTTTCTAGTGTTCTACATGATTACATAATTTTCAGCACTTACAATGTTACACTTGGTTACATAGCTTTATATATGGCAAACATAGTTTGATTAAAATATTCCAAACCCGCTGCTGCGGTATCAGAGTGTATAACTGTACAACAACGTTTCAAAGACGATTCATGTGAACGCATCATCGCGGAGCGTAATTAACATAAATGGGAAGCCCGCTAAGATGAAGACAGACCCAATGGTTATTGTACATCGAGAAAGAGAATGACTTCTCATACATCTCAGAGAGTGAGAGACATTTCAGAGCTGCATAATCACTTCTGTTTGCATAGTAAAGATAAGTGAAGGAACTAGTCATGGGGCAAGTGAGGCTTCAGAATCCACGGTGGACGGGAGTATCCCGAAGTAACCAATCAATGCTGACGTAAAATGAGGTTTCAAAACCTGTTGAAGGTGGGAGTATCCTGAACTAACCAATCAATACTGGCTTTGGTGAGTTCAAAATACTCCCACCCACCATGAGTTTCGAAGCCTCATTTGTCACATCAGTAAAAGGAAGAACCTATTTCTCTTTCATTCGGATGTGTGTTCAGACCAGATTCGAGTACCCCTATATAATACATGTACTGCATACCACAGCATGGCAGCCATTAATAAGTCTGCTGAAGAGTTATTCTGAGTAAGGTTCGTTTTATTCCCTTCTTAAATACATACAGCACCAAGTCTTGTTTCTTAGCATGTTTTCTGTTGGCATTTGATGGCTCAGTGAATCATAGATACGCCTTTGTTCTGGAGGGGTCAACAGACAAGAATTTAATTCCAATTGCCAACTTTTTCCCACAACAAATGTCCACGTCCAAATGAAATCTGACGCAATAAATATAAAAATGTCGATGCTTTTCAGCACTTGCAACATTTCCAAAAGAGTCAACATAACCCATGAAATCGTAACATACATTACATTCTGATGAATGCCATTCTTAAATACATTCCCCAGAATCACGCAAATCCTTCAAAATATTAAGCCCATAACCAAACCCCTGAAAGAACATTTTGACATCTTATAGAAATGGTCGTTTAATTGATGAAGATTCATCAGTACATATCAACCACAATCATAAATACACACAACATGGCTACTCTTGAAGTGAGATTCTGTTACTTATTTATAGATAATCACATCCACCTTACCCACCATCTAACCCACTTGTCGTGGTCAGGGAAGCAGGGCAGACCAACATGTGAAACTGCAAAATAGATGTGTGAACAGCTAACATTTTTAAAAGATTTTCTCAAAGCTGTGACCAATAGTTTTACTTGGCAGTTCGAGTACATCTAATGGCAGCGATCGTCAATAAGTACAGACAACTGTTGTTGTGGCTGAGAGTGACGAATCATCCGCTGCCATTCGGAAAGGAATTCTTCGGCTGGATTCAAAAATAGCATAACAGAGTAAGAAATGCACAGCATATACAACAAAATGTACCCTGTCCAAAATAATAAGCAACTTAGACAGGCCTGACTGTCTCTCTTTCGCTCTTCCGGGAAAATATCTCTATGATGCATTCTGTTGACAAGCTCTACTGAGTTGGGCGACCCAGGCATAAAACATGTGATGCGAGGTAAAACTGCATCTTCAGATGGCCACACACACACACACACAGAGTGATGCTTCATTTGCAACTGAGCTCATTTTAGATAACGGATAATAATTTGCAGAATGACTCTGTGCATGATTGCAAAAATGTCCTGGGCATGCATTTTGAATGTGTTGCATTGTTGGCGATGTTCACATCCACAATGGGAGCCTTCTGCTCAGCTGCAAATGCCTGTCTTCGGCTGCCAGACTGTAGTCATTTTTCAAGTCTCTAAACCGATAACAGCTGCAAAATACAGTAAAAGTTAGTGCGTGACCTCCTCTAAAGCAATACTTTACCTATACATTTTTACAGTTTGTTTTTAATCGAGTTATTGAGGCAACATCAGAGCAGATATTTGAATCCAATTACTAGCTTCTGTCATCAGAGACCATAATTTATGACATGATGTACAAGTTTTGATGAACCCTTCCCAGCCAGTAAAGCCCTCTACGTGATTACACAGACCTGTGCAGACACTCTAGTCTACCCGGCTCTAGTCTGGCCGATCTACCCATGGCAGTTCAGGTAAGGGGAAAGCAGAGGGACGGTCGGACACCAGTGCTAGATTTATATTACCATATAATTTCATATTATAATAGGAGGCTCCAACCACCAGGCAAACACGTCTCACTCTCTTGCCTCCACAAACTACCGCCTCCACCCAAACACACAGATCTGTCACCCCACCCACAACACATCATCACGTTCATTACAAAGTGCAGAATTTGTCAGGAAGTTTTGGTCCTCCTTAAAGCTTCAATAACATCCAAACCTGGCTTTCTTTATATACTATACCTTCCCGTCCCGTTGCCTTTCAACACCCGCTACAACTAAAATCAGTCTTTTCACCAGCTCATCGATGCCATCTTTTTATGCATGAAGTAGTACTGATTTTTGACAGGAAAAAAAATATGTAAAGAGAACTCAGGCATATACTGGAGATTTTCTACATGTGCTGCACGCTAAAGATTTCATTCTGCTGACAGGACACAACATTGTGGTTTGTGTAAGAAAGTCAACTTTATTATTTCCAGCGACGTGCTTAAGATTTGCTTTTTACAAGAAATATTTTAAGAAAACCGTATACACTGTAGGGATTTGAGTAAATGCTTGCTCTTAATGAAACTGAGAAAATATAATAACAAAGAAACAGACGACATGTGAAAAGAGCTCAAAGTAACTGAGCGGGGTTAAACTGTAGCCTGTCTAAAATACACCCATGTTTGGTGTTGTTTACTATAAGGCATCACAGATTCCTCAGAGACTGCAGACTAGCCATGCATGCTCTTCCTGACCCCACAAGAGTCAATTGTGCCTTGTTTGAAACCACTGCTGGTCTCTTGCTAAGTAGGCGTGTCAAAACAGAGATATACTGTTCCCTGAACAGAAAAAGCCAGTCACACTTGTCCAGAATGCTCGCAATCTGTCTGTCACTTCCTGTTTGTGGGCTTAGCTTTTGCACCCAACCCAAGCCCGTGTCCCAAGGCACACAATGCAGCATTGCGCTTATTCACTCCAATCGCCAGGATCATGCATACTCACTTACACTAAGCAGCTGTGGAGATCCACAAATAGACTGACATATTCCCCCGAGAAAGCGAAAAACAAAAAAGACCAATCCTCTCTCACTCTGAGGAAAAAAAAATAAAAAATTCTGGCCTATATAGGACTCCGTTTCCTTCCATGGCCAAGGCTGAGAAAATGAGCACCACTGGAGCAGCGATTGTAGAGATGGGACAAATAAGGTTAAAAAACTGTGGTGGTGAGTGGGAGTGTCCTGAGCTAACCAATCAATGCTGGCACTAAATGAGGCTTCAAAAGCCGTGGTGAGTGGGAGCATCCTGAACTAGGCCTAATTCATCAATGCTGGCACTAAATGAGGCTTCAACCCCGTCATGGATAGGAGTATTTGGAACTAACCAATCAATGCTGGCACTAAACGAGGCTTCAAAACCCGTGATGGGTGACAATATCCCAAACTACGAATCAATGGTGGAACCACAGGTTTTCAAGCATTCAGCACCAGAATTGATTGGTAGTTCAGGATAATCCCACCCACCATGGGTTTCGAAGCTTCATTTCTCAATTCACTAAGTGATACACTAAATGAAACAGTTGGTTAGGTATACTGTAAATGGGCGAATAAAGGAAAGTGTGAGCAGGAATGAAGAAGATTGTGTGAAAAAATAAGAGGGAAAGAGAGCAAATGAGAGAGTGGGCAAGTGAGAGAGTGGGCGAGTGAGAAAGTGAAAATTTACATGGTTAATACTGCAAATGTCATATATAATGAGCAAACATAAAAAAAGATAAACTGAGACTGCAATATGAAGATAACGGTGCTCATTAACACCTTGTAACCTGCAGCAGGCTGAGCAGGTTGTACACTAATTAAGAACTTAGCTAAAAGTTTTAACAAGTTTCATATCCCATGAAAAAGTACACTCCAGTCCATGGTACAGTACAGAACATACAGTACAGAACTGCTTCAGAAAAATATCCAGTTTAAATATTTTCATAGAAGGGAACTGGACAGTGGACGATCAGGCCAAAAACAAATTCCAGCAGAAACAGCTATGGTCAGCTTTGCTTGATTTTGTGAACATTCCATAACCCCATAAACAAAATTATAACTCCTGCAATCAATCACCACAGGGTCAACAAGGGGCACTCTCACACTGGCGTTCACACAAGACCACCGACACACCCATCATCTTCCACACACACACACGCACGCACGCACACACAATTACAATGCTCGGATAGCATTGTGAACTTTTCAGTTACAGTACAGTGAAAAGGATATCATAAGACATATAACAGGAAAGCATAATAATAACAATAATATCTTGGGAATCGTTTGCCTTTAGCGTCATATGGCTCTTACCTCATCTTCTAAGAGCGTGGGCAGCGGTTCAAATTCATAACCCTGATCGTCTTCCTCTTCCTCGTCTTCATAATAGGCGGCTACAGCAGTTTCAAAAGTACCCATAATATCGACATTCAAATACTACTGTATCACCTTCACCGACGTTTTAAGGGTACCATGGCGCAGCGTCGCTGTCTCTGCGGAAACCAAGGCGATCTTGTCGTTTTCCTACTGAAGCTATGAATTCGGGACAGACGGCACGTCCGTCAGGAAGAACCGAAACCAAGACCGAACAAAGAGCACTGTTCTCAGACGGTTCTCCCTAGTTCTGTTCTCAGACGGTTCTCCCTAGTTCTGTTCTCAGAAGGTTCTCCCTAGTTCTGTTCTCAGACGGTTCCCTCTAGTTCTGTTCTCAGAAGGTTCTCCCTAGTTCTGTTCTCAGACGGTTCCCTCTAGTTCTGTTCTCAGACGGTTCTCCCTAGTTCTGTTCTCAGAAGGTTCTCCCTAGTTCTGTTCTCAGACGGTTCCCTCTAGTTCTGTTCTCAGAAGGTTCTCCCTAGTTCTGTTCTCAGACGGTTCCTCCTAGTTCTCGCTACATTCTGCGACAATCCGACATTTGTAATAGCTCTGCAGTACTTCTCATGTTCAAAAACGCCCTCTTCGGATTCATGATGCAGGATTTAATCATATCAAGACATTTCTGACTCTGTAATATACATTTCCAAGACAGCCGGAGAGTTTGCTAACTATATGCTGTCATGGCAACGATGGCCGCCCCTCCACAGAGACAAATGAATGGTGATACATGTATAACTGCAGTTACCAACTCCTCCCCGCAACCCATAAACTCACATAACAAACTAAAAGACACTAGGATTTGTTCCCAGCGTCTCCACTACGAAGAGACAACTGTTTCTCATTAGTTTTAATTACAACGCAGTAATTAACAATATAAGTAAAAAAGTTCTTCGCAGATGTGTTGAGGTATGCAGAAATGCAGCGGTAGAAGCCTGTTCAAAAATATAACTTGTTGGCATTGTGACTTAAAATAACGCCTACCTCTGGTGCCAAGAAAGGATTTTTGGTCGTGTAAGACTATGCGATACGTTATCCACAAAACAAAATGCAATATTCAAGCATTTTGATCTGATACACTGGATATTCCTTCTGCTTCTGTGCCGTATTGTTGTACGCCGAATATTAACACTGTCGTGGCTATGATGTCAGTTTCATTAGTTTAATTCAACTATACCGGATTTAGTGAAAAATTCCAAAGCTGTAATATGTGAAACGTTTTTAAAATGAAAAACCTAGAATTTATTCATTTTTCCGTTTGATACATAAAAATGTAAATAGACACGCCATTTTTGTAAATGAAATTGTATAATATATGCCATCGCTATACGTTGACAACTAATCTACAAGTTTAGCATTCACGATTCACCGTGCATCCGGTATGCGTGAATCCAATAGTGCAAATGCTGTTTCCTAAACTTCAGCAGTGCAATTTTTACAATCTTTACAAAGAAAAACACATTTACCGTAAAGCCTGACCAAATCCCCCTAAGTAGGGAATGTCACCAACCTATTAACCCTAACCCTAAACAGCATCTTCTTGGTGAGCTATTTACAATAAAGAGAAAGCAATAGCCTTTTGCATACAACAGTCCTGATGCCACCACAGTGCTTACAACCTCAAAGGCACTCATAATGTCCACTGGGTGTTGGAAATGTTATTGCCCGCACATCACCCCTCTCTGACCAACTGTAAGTAATATAAATGTTGAGCTTAGTGTGGTTCTTGGAATTTCGAACTTAATCACCTGTCATGGGGAACTATGAGAGGGGATGTTAGTCCTTAACGATGATGAAGTCGATCCCCCGAAAGTCAATACAAAAAAAGAATCCATCTCTGCAAGAGGTTGAGGGGCAAATTAATTTTACTATAAGGGCAACAGCACTTTACAGCCAAAGGCACATGGACACCAGTTAATAGGGGTGTTCACATACTTTTGAACATGGGTAATTTAGCCATGCTCATTGCTCACACAAGTGTACAATTAACAACACAGCCATACAATCTTCAGCAACCAACACTGCCTGCAGAATGACTCATAGAAAAGAGGTCAGTAACTGTCAACGTGGCACCATCACAGGACACCACCTGTCCAAGAAGTCAACATCAAATTTCTGCTCTGGATAACTGCAAGTGAAGTCATTGTGATGTGGAAACTTTTAACAGCAACAAGAGTTCAGTTCTGATGTGTAGACCACACAAACAGAAAGGGACCTGGTCGCATAACACTGATACCCAACCCCACTAATGCCGTTATGGCTGAATGGCAGCAAATCCCACCAACAATATTCCAACATCTAATGGAAAGCCTTCCCAGAAGAGTAGAGGTTATTACAGAAGCAAAGGAATTTGTGAGGCTGGTTCCCTCATCTCTGCAGATCAGCTCCCTCATTGAGGGCTTGGACAAGCCTTGCCAGTAGGTGGTGACCAGGGAGACTTTGTTCTACCTACTCTCTGTTGCTAATCTATGAAAATCTACTGCATAATGACTTGCAAAACACCACCCCAAACAAGGTGAGACCAGACAAACTCTGATATACCTTTCTGGTCGTATAATGATCAAAGATGGCCCTTAATTGCTGTAAGAACATACTTTAATCATCAGTGTCCAGATTTTTCCTCTCATAGATGGCTGTAGCCTAAGCCAGGACTCTTCCTTTGAAGAGGTAGACATTGAACGAAACTTACTGCATGCCCTTGCTGTGTCACAGTCCCAGGTTTGGTCATCAAACACCAGGCAACATTACAGCAAACACCCTGTACATTAATCAGGATACCCAGTGACCCAGACATCACCTTCAAGTTGAATGGAGTGGAACTAAACTCTAATAGAGCATCAGGCAAGAGGGACCATCATCCTTCCGAGTCAAACTGTTAGCTGTAGACAAGTACAGGATTTATACACCTTCTAAAAGCAAGACAACAGATCGCTTGCAAGCAGTTGCCACTCTCCAAATTATAGCTCTTTGGTTAGCAATTGCCAACTAAATGTGTTCAGTTTACACTAGACCCATCTTGGGCTAAGTTTTCTGTCATGAACAAATGGGAGACATTGCGCCGAGCTGTACCACAGAGCACAGTCAGAAAGCTAAAGCGGGAAAGTGCTGCATGAGCCACTGGTGAAACTGAAGATAGTGAATCGAGGGATGGGAACTGAGAAAAGCAAGAGTTGACACCTGGCTTTCAGGCAACAGTAAAAAGTCTTGAGGCAACGGTATGCAGAAAAATCGAAGGCAGCACTAAGAATGCAACGAGAGTTCTAATGCTCTGAGGCAAAGCCAACACTAAAAGCACAAAATCCAGAACCAAAGTCTATAATAGAACAGTGAGGTCAAAAACAGGAAAATGATACATTCCACTAATAAAGCCTGTGACTTGGGGCTACAGAGCTACAGCACAAGATTCCAGGCTATGCAACTATGATATTTTCACAAGCTGTAGAAATGTATATGGTTGGGTTGCAATTATCATCTGCACTTTCTGGTTGGGCTGTGGAGAACATCAACCCTGAGCATGACTGTGCACCTCCGGCTCCCTGGGCTGGACTGGAGAAGCTGTAAAAATATGGTTGCTGTGAAGAATAATGCAACCTGAACGTCACATTACTGAAGTAAATTGTACACCGCTTATTCTCTGAAGTCTCACTGTTCTCTACGCAGTCATGAGCAGTTTTAAAGGAAAATTTTTATTACGAAACCTAGACTGACCGTGAATCATATAAAAGACTGATTTTCTGCACGGTCACAACAATTAATTGTTTTTTATATACGATTGATCCTTTTTCTAAATTTTTCCCATTTACACCTTCTCCATTTCCATATTTCTTCATGCTTATTTTCTTTGATGCATCACAATTTTTCCTAAGGCATGACATGTTAAAAATGAACTTTTGAATTGGTTGACAGATTTTCACTTTGCTGTGTTTGTAACATCTCAGCGTGGTGTAGCTTAATATCTGGAACACAGATCATATAAAGAACTAACAGATTAGACAGCCTCTATTGAAGGTACAGAATTATGAGATTGATAGCAAACCCGGAGGCTTACCAGATACCGTTCAAAAATTATGTCAATGGTGCCATTACACTGTTGTATTTAAACTCTAAGCACCATTTAACTCATTACTTAAAATTTTCTTCTAGCAGTGTTGAAAGTACTTTTATTAGTTATTGATAATTTCTACTCAGTTAAATAACACATTTGAACTAGATTTTATTTAATGCATCTTTCTATTGGATTTGTCTGATAATTTATTTAAATCACTTAGCCATGCTTTGAAATATACTAGATTTACTGGATTGGGAACACCCATTAGGTTTAATTATTTAATGGATATATGTGATGATAATTATTACCACAAGAGAGTACCATACCATTCAAGGTGGGTATGTTTTTTCTAAGGCATAAAACACGTATACATTAAATCTACATCACAACTTGTTTATTGTTCAGTGATTAATGATACACTGTAATGCACAAGCTGAATGCTGCGTAAATCATTCGGGTTCACTTTAAGAAAGAAAGTTCGCGCACTGGATTATCTAAACTGTACAGATGATCCAGACCATCACAGGGAGTGTGATTTTATAGATCGTATATATGTGTCCTACTTTTACTAAATCAGACTACATGAAAAGAGTCACATTTTCTGTGACCTCGTACAAATCTTTTGACATGTGGGCTTGTGTCAGACCTAAATGAATGCCCTATCCTTGTAGCTTATAATGCTGTAATAACAGACAAGCTTTCCCCCCATTGGTACTGCTAAATATTATAGAGGTATTGGCATCCTGTCCAGGTTGTACATCAGCCTTGTCCACTAAAGTGCCTGGGATAAGCTCCGGGCCACCAGTGACACTGACCAAGATAAGGTGTAAAGGATGCAATGGATGGATGGAATATTTTAAAGATGATATTTAGGTTCTCTAGTGAGGACTCCTTTAGGAACCTGAAACTCTCAAATTATAAGCCATGTTATAGGTACTAGGGCACTTGATGTCCTACATTTCATATTAGATATTCAGGAACAAAGAGCATAGGGGAAATGGATGCATAAAAGCATAAACTTCTTATGATATCCCGTTTATTTGAAGTGTCATTTTTCTCACATCCATTATTTCAACCCACTTCTGGTTGATAACAAATAAAGCGTGTCTACTGTAAAGGCTGGTACTTATCATCTACAATGGAATGGGATCAGGAAGCGATTTAACCCATGGTGGGTGGGAGTATCCTGAACTAACCAATCAATACTGGTGCTTAAGGAGGCTTCAAAACCCGTGGTGGGTGGGAGTATCCTAAACTAACCAATCAATACTGGTGCTTAAGGAGGCTTCAGAACCCGTGGTGGGTGGGAGTATCATGAACTACCCAATCAATACTGGCGCTAAAGGAGGCTTCAAAACCCATGGTGGGTGGGAGTATCCTGAACTACCAGTCAGTGCTGGCGATAGCAAGCATTAATTGGTAGTTCAAGATACTCCTGAACACCACAGGGTTTGAAGCCTCATTTAGCGCCAGCATTGATTTGTCCCATCACTAGATTTAACATTGCAATTCAGAAGGTGAAGAGCTGACAGCAGAGGGTCAGGATAGATGAAGGTAGACGGGTAGCAGAAGACATCTTGACACCACACAACAAAATCATGACAGCACAATTAGTCATAAGCCCGGCTGTGTGTGTGAAATTTGCTATAGGTTACTATAATGAGCTACAACCAACCATTTGCTGCAAATGCACAGACATGCGATTTACCAGAAGGGAAGTGATACTTTCTAAAACTGAAATCTAGAGGGTCAACATTCATGGAAACAATAGCATCTGTCATACGATCATATTGTTATTCAGTGCTTGATACTGATTTGACTACAGTGCCATCAGAAGTGAACTAAATGCAACTTTCAGAAATGATAAACAGCACAATGCAGCAGTGCACCCTTAATTGTATTCTAGACAGGAAGGACATCAGAGACAAACCATAGAGAGGAAGAAGAAGAAAGGTCATTTCTGTAGATGCATTGTTATTACCACCAACAAAATACTCAGGATCTTCATTTCATATTTGTCGCACTGAATCATCAAAAAAAAAAAAAAATAATCTCCCCTGAGATAACAATTGTGGAACTGTTCTTTTGGGTGGATTTTGAAATTATGTTGGCTGAGATTTAAAAGCATTAAAAAAAAATTCACACATTATTTATTTGATTTTATACATATATGCTGATATAAGGTCTATTTAAGAAAACATGTGAAAAATGATGATGCTGACAAAAAAAATGTTATCTACTAAACCTGACTCTGACCCCTTATTATAAAGTTAGCTTTGATTGCATGTGACACAATTAATGCCATCCATCAGACCGACAGATCCATTCTCTGTAATATACTGGATGCCATTACATTGCTGATGGGCAAAATGCAATACAGAATAAAGTAGATGCTTCTTTGGAACAGATGTTAATGCTCAGCTTTGAGGGCTATGTGGTGAGGGACTGCGTCTGTGGACAGTGTAATGATGAAACTAACAGATTATTTGTGACATGTTACTATCACCATAATTTCTATTACTGCTGAAATGTGAAATACGTTTTTTGTCTGTTGCATTCTTGCTAGAATTGCGCAGATGGGATGAGACTGAGGAACAAATCATTTGGGGACCCCCCTCCACTTTGCATGGGATTATTCCTTAGTATAGTGTGGAAAAAGAAATTGCTGGATTTAATCCTTTTCGTATCAAAAGAAATATTTCAAAGAGTATGCAAAGCAGCAGTGCACATTTAAATGTACAAAAACACACACCCAGAGATACAACACTATTCATTACACATACGCTATTACAAAAAAATTCATGTCAAAGGAGGTGATTAGAAGTAACCTGGATTTTTGGTCAATAGTTCAGTAAAGTCAACTGGAAGACTGTGCAACAAAGGACTCAGATGGGCTGAAACCGATCGGCGTCCAGGGTGATAGGCACCAGATGTGCTGAGCTCACAGCCTCAGAGACGAGAACGTTCCCAGAATACAAGAGAGAAGGCGGGGCCAGAGACAGCCTCTCGATTCCCCACTTTCTCGACTGTAATGTCACTCATCCAAACCAACTTTTCCAAAGCAGGCATGACTCACACAGTTCATGTTTGTCTGTGCGAGTTCCCTGGCGTCTGCTCTGCGGAAATTTATGTGCTCTGCATCAAACCAGAAAGCATGCATTATCAACTCTTTATTCTATTCCACGTACCCTCTTAGAGTGTCTTGCTCCTGAGGTCCTGGTGTGCCTTTACAGAACCAGCACGCTCTAAAAGAAAAACATCCAATAGTCACTACACCACTGAATACTAACATGGGCTAACATTTCATCTTTTCTAAGTAAAAGGGCAGCTCCAAAAATCTTGTCCTTTTAGCATCTACAAACGTCTCTACAGCCAGACTATTTTATAGATCTTCGATAAAGCTAGAGCCTGCCAGATTTGTACGCACTACGACAGTCCTTTAATGTGTGAAGTTGTGCAAGAACCATGCACTGTTGCTGGAGGAATTGTGACAGAAATGCATTCTCACATCGTTACATGGTTTCACACTATTAATCTCACCAGAAGTCTCCCAGCTCCCATGGTAACAATCTTGGCTTTCCTTTGGTTGTTTAAAGTGTGCATCTGCTTCACAAGTGCATTGTTTTACGTGGGTCTTCTGAGTGAGGTTCACCAAAACCTACCTTCCTTGCAGCTTCATAAAAAGAAACTTACCCGCCTGCTCCCATGGCCCCAAAGCACAGTACTGTACAATTACCCTCAAATATACTGTAACTTCACCTGTAAGTGACATTAACACGGTGAAGGAGATCAAGAGTCAGCACTTGCCTAGTATAAAGAGAGAGTGTATCTAGGTATGATGATCTAGGTTTGAGGTGGCCAATTACAGCCTGCTGGCTGTGCTGCTGGTGAGATTTAAATATTTATTTGGACAAAACTCATCTCACCTTGTATTCAGGCATCAGTCAGGCACTAGTTAAAAGGTAACTTTAAAACCTCCCAGCCTGTGGTCCTTGAAGACCTCGAGTGATAAACCGAGACAGCTAACTAACCTTTGAAGCCAGCAACTCTTTGAAGCTTAAGGGCTGAGATCTTTGATCACGGATGCAAAATCGTCTCACATCAACATCCTCTTCTTCTAGGTGTGGTCATTGTTATTGTATGATTCATGAGGACCACTGCCAAGAAAAGCATTTGGATTGGAGATGCAATGGCACATGTGCACGGATGCAAATGAACATAGAGAAATGCGCTCTCTTAGACACGAGGTTCAGTCCGGTTCTCAGTGCCTGAGCCCGAGTACACGCAGTGTGACAAAAGAAATTCTGCATGTTGTCATCTGAGGCTTAATAATTTAGCAGTGAAAACTCAAGTGTTACACAGTATGTTAATGAAAGGGTCTGTAAATATAATTATTGTGGAACACTGTTTTATATCACACTTAAAGGTCTTGTGGTTTTAAAATGAGATATTTGAATGAAGCTGTTTCTCTCTTTCTAAGAACAGTTAGTGTGCTGTGTGTGACCAGAGACAGTGTGATGTGTGACATGTTTTCCAGTGCTTTGATGGGATAATCTGTCAGTCCGACTTATGAGGACATTCTATGCATGCATACTGTAATTGAATGAACTGAACTTTACTTATATATAAATTTACTCAAGAGGACTTTACTGCTACAAAGGTAAAAACACTACAATTTTAATTTTAGGGCAAAGATGGTGAACAACGGTATGAATACAGTATACATACCTCAATGCGAGGTGTAGGCTGTGTACTGTATGGATTCCTAAACTATTTTTAAGCTGCCCAAACAATATCTCTTAACCCTGTGGTGCTGTATCACCTGCTACCATGGGGTCTGTGTACCCCAGTCTTCAAACACTAATTCTGTTTATGTATTCATTAGACAAGCATTAGTACATCAGAGCTGTCCTCCTTAATGTGGAAATTCATCATAATTCTAGACGGCAGTGCTCCCCAAGCTGGGAAGTCTGCCACCTAGAGATGGGGTGTGGAGTTTCAAATGTGTGTGTGTGTGTGTGTGTGTGTGTGTGTATTAATGTAATGTGTGCACATGTTGGAAGATGGTGTAAGGATTTGGTCTTTCAGATGTTTTCTGCAAAGCGGGGGCCTGACAGGAAAGGTCTGAGAACAGCATAACGGAATGGCACGAGATTTAAGTAAGACATTCAGTCACACACACACTTCAAAGTAATCATTTCACCTGAGACACACAGACAGTAGGATAACACTCAAGGAAACTGGAGGACTGAGATCTTTAAACAGGGGTCAACATTAGCCACTCAGCCATTGCGCTGGTGTGTATTTGAAAATCCAACCATGCTGCTGTATTGGCGGCTTTTAGTTTGTATCCACAAACTCACCGACCAAAATCTGTACTTTAATGGAAAAGCCAAGTCTGTATTTCCCTATACTAAGCAGTCGTATCATTTAATTGTGAAAACTTGTGAATTTTCACTGAGTGCAATGTTCATCAGAGGAGTTAAATGAAACCTGTTGGATAATAGCTTAAAGTGCGGCATCGATTACCATATTAGCAAGTTTCTGCAATGCTACGTGCTGACTTTTCTTCAGAAGATTGTTTGTCAGAGGAGGACCCTGATCAAGCATGCAGGCTAAACACTCAGCCAGAATGCCTAAGCAGTCAGCGAGTCTTCCAAACCACATTTAAGGCAGCATAATATAATAAGCAAAAATGAGGAAAGAGCTTACTAAGGGCAGTTCTTTCTGGAAGACTGTTAAAAGAAACAGCGTTCCGTTAAACGCTTGTGCAGAGGGAGCAAGGTCACGTATAAGCATAGAGACTGGAATGGATGGGGCTATCTCTATGGCTGACTTCTTTCAATTTTCATAAGAGCACAGTCATATAACAGAGGGAATCTTCGAATTAAAACTGAAATCTGATTTTAAGAGCCATTACAATCATGACTGTCCTGCCAATGTGGATGCTCCAACCCAGAATGTTTATCAGGAGGAACTGATTCGAGTCCTGCCTTGTCTTACACTGCCCTGTGTTTTGCACCTTAAGTAATCGTGAACCTTATTTCATGCGGCTACGTACTTGTATATGGATGGAATGACAATGAAGTCCACTTGACTTCTACCTTTAATCTGCGATTGCACAGGAAAATCTTAGGCATATTTGAATTGCACTTGTCCATTATCGCCACCAGATGGCACTCTGTTACATTGAACCGCTTGTCTGTGTAGAGACTTCGTTCGCTTCCTAAAACTCCTTAGAACTGGTTTTGTTTCATCACCTGCATGCTGAAATTAGCATGCTTGGGATGCATTCCTTTTCATTTTTTTTTTTTAAACGCACCAATTTCTCCTCTCATAGCAATTCACTGGGAAGGTACTGTCATTCTTGGGTTCGTTTATATATATGCGGTATTATCGATAGTGTAAAGTCATCTTCTGGTCGAATTCTAAAATGCACTGACTTTAGATGTGAAATGTTCAGACTTAGAGCGTCACCTTTTTATGGTGACTGATTTCATTTCATAGCCTAATAGCATCAATTTACTTATTAATAATATGCGCCCGTTTCTTGACAAACTAGTCGACCTTTCCCTTCAAAGACAGGATGAGTGATGTAATGAAGTGTCCAGAATATTAATGTGGTTTTAAATTTGGGGAACCTAAAATCGAATCACAGTCAGTAACAGCTCTCCCTAGTCGCATTCTTTAACTGGCAGGGACAATAACTTTTTCATTGCCTTCTTTATGGAAGTATAATCCAAGGGGAAACTACTTTTAAACATATGTCTCCATCTCTTCTTCCCCAAGGTACTTACATCGCATCAACACTGCACTATAAATAAATGCTCCTATTAAGGAAAGGATGTGTGTAATTGTGTGATGTGAACGTAAAAGGCGTATCAAAGTCAAATATGACTGGGCTGAATCATCTTTTATCATAAAACATAATTCAACGGCTGGGCATTTGTGAGAGAGAAGCTAATGTGGCATACAGCTGAATGAAGAGCCACTTGAATGATTGGCTTATAAATGCTACATCATACAATCAAATGACCACCTGTTGCCTCTGCATCGCTGGAGTTTGAACTTTCCAAAGGCAGCGGTGGTGACCAATAACACAGCTCTGCCACCCTCTCCGTACATCTTCATGCAAGTCTAATCAGAAAAGTGTAGTCAGTACATTTCAACGGGCTCAGTTGCAAGTGATACAATCTACGAGAAAACCACTCTACCCCATAATGTGAAACTAAGGACTATATCAAGATTTAATTTCCTGGTAACCCAGTTGTTCCCAAGTCCTTCCCTGTACAAAGCTGTCAATCCAGTTCCTTTCAAAGTGACATCATGAAAAATGCCACACATCGTGACTCACTGTCATTTCACTTCTTCATTGCTGTATTATTTGGTTATAAACCTCAATATGCACGTCTCCGCTGTACCGCTACACTACTTGAGTTGGTTCTAACCCCTCCTCTTCCTCGTTCCTTGTGCCTCTCATCAGCATGTGACATTCATAACCGTGTGTCAAGGACAGATGACTGTACTTCTCTTTCAGCATCCATATTCAACAGAGCAGGGCCATATTTCACTGGGAACCCAGGTGAAAGAATTATTCCTATACCTTTCTTACCACAGAGGAAAATTCACCAAATCCATATTTGGTAAATATAAAAGAAATAAATGATAAAAAGAATTAAACCGTTATCCAGGTAACAATTATGCCATAATTCCCCAGCATCAATAATGGGTCTTGACTTGTGTCTTTATCGTGCTTCTCTTCAAATCTCACTTTACTGAATAACTGTCCACAAATCTGAATTCTTGAAGAATGTCAGATTCTTTGATTCGAAGCCATTTGAAGTGACTTGCTCTTTCATACCACGCTCTAAATACACTCTTCAGAGCTAAAAGACTGACTTCACAAGCATTAGGTGCCTTGCAGAGTCAGGATCTTCTGGTTGTTGTTCCAGCAGCACGGAACCGATCTCTGCCATAATTGGGCTGTAAAAAGCCCAGGTATTGTTACATAGTCATCCTTTGCAAAACAGATGCAGCACACTTTCACTAAACACAGAGCCCGATCTTTGTGATCGGTGAAAGCGTTCAACCGAAGTGACCTTCAACACAGCTCTCCCAGAAAAACTCTAAACTGGGAGCGATGCATGAACAGTCCAATCACAATCTTGTCCAAACAGCTCTTTGCATCACTGTTTGGGGGGGGGGGGGGGCAACAAACTATCAACCTACAAGTTCTGTGGCAATTTACCTTAACAGCGCATTGTAGTTCCCTAATCAAATAAAAACGTATTACACAGATCAACTTTCCCCAGGCACAAGGTCACAATGTTAGCTCAAACTCCTCAAAATAATCTCTCTTTTCAGTTCCGACAACTGCAATGCAACGACAAAAAAAAAAAAAAACAAAAAACTCAAAGGCAGTGAAAAGCAGGTAGCGAAGATGTACGCAACACACATTCATGTAAGACGGCTAACTTCATTCTTGTCTAGCAGCTTCTAAAGAAATTTCTAAAGTCACAAAGCCTGCATGCATACACACGCAAAAGCCCATAAGCACTCTTATGGTGAAAAAATACATTTATTGGAATCTGTGGTGATGTAGAAAAGGTGAAAACTGGCTTTGGGTTCAGTTAAAGTACCATTGACATAGGCAGACAGATTTGACAGGCTAATTCAGCAGTAGTAGCACTAATGACACAAGTGGAATAATACAAAAACACAAATACACAAATACGGAATTCTCAGTTTTCTTCAAGGACAGTCAAATGTACAATAGAAGAAAGCAAACAACTCTTGCAGTGGTATTTCTTAAGCAGGCTGTTTTTTTTTGTTTTTTTTTTTTTTTAAATCTTACAACACCCTTTGTGATGTCTTCACTACCAGTACTGAACAGACTTCTCACAGTATATGCCATGTTAACATACCTACAGCAAGGAAGAAATGACAAAACAAAAACATATTTTTAACTCAGATACTGAGCAGTAATACTGTAGGTTTCAGGCCTATTTCATTACTTAATCTTTTTTTCTTAAATATCTTGGTCACTGTTAAACAAAATTAAATTAGAACGGATTCTATACACACATTTTTATGAATACCATGCATGTCGATATTCTACGCAAGAGTTGGTTCACCTCTTTGTGCTCCCATCCTGTTCACCAGCAGTAAACGCTTCGTCCCTGACTAAATGTGGTTAGAGTTCTTTCCGTAATCCTCTTTCAGACCTTCTCGCAAACACCGTTATGCAGGCAAGATTCTTCAGGTACTGAGTGCAATTCCATCTCTTGTTTCTGCAAGAATCTCTGAATGTAAGAAAATGTTTTTTTTTTTTTTTCCTCTCTCTCTCTCTCTCGCTCTCTCTCTGTCTGTCATTCATGGAGAAGCAATTACCCAGCACAGCGAGTTTATACCAGAAAGCAGACCGGAATCTTCCGTTCATCTCTGAGCCAGCCTGTCACCTCCCTCACTGTGACTGTCCCGTGTTGGCTTCCTGGTGACGATGCTATGATGGTCTGAAGGAAAATACCCTGCACGTGTTTTTTTCGGCCTAAAAAAAAAAACAGTCATAAATAAGACTTAAAAAATACCATGAAGGCAAAAATTAATAAATTATAAAGCAAAACAACACAACGTGCTTTCAGTGAAACGGTTTTCAAACAATTGATTTGCTCCAAGGACATAATTAGAGTGGCGCTTGTGTTTAACTGGCCACGACTGCGAAACACACGGTAGGTACATATTCACAGAGGAAAAGCACTGCATGCGCTGGTACAGAAAAATAAACAAACAGCAGAGGGCGCTCTCGCTTCCCGCCGAACTCCTCCGCCGTCGGTTGGGGTCGTTTACACAGTGGTGCCGTGTCAGACAGCCATGGAAGGAACCAAAGCGCTACCATTTTTTTTTTTTTTTTTTTTTCGCTCAACGCCGCAGTTCATGCAAGATGCGAAACCTGACCATCGTGATGCTGTTTTCTCCTACTCTCGTACCTAAGGCGTGACGGAAGGACGGAGCTCAACATTAGACATGCAGACTACCACCAACCAAACACCTAGTTTTAAGGTGATGCTAATAAACGCGTGTCTCTCTGACAAACAGATATAAAGACATCGTATAGACAGGATAATTCGATATTAACCTGCAATAGAATAAGCAGTGTTGCAGCTTCTTAATAGACAGCTTCTATATTCTTGAAATCTTTTGCCCACCATAACACTTCCTTGGAAGTGGATTCATTTCATATAATTACTAATATACATCTAGTTACCTTTCACAGTATAATGTATCGATCGACTAGTGGAATACACGTGTTGCTAAACTGCTGGTGTGTGTCTGATTTTTCTTCGATTACTGCAGTTACAGTCAGAGGCTGACATCAACTAAGGCCAAGTTAGTCTACTCTCAAGAGAAAATGAAGACTTTAAATAGCTCCTCCTACGCAGAATAATTTACGCACGCAGCCACAAATGCATCTACTTACATGCGCAGTTACGCACGCAGGACAAACACGCTGCTTGTTGCTCATTTATATAGATATAAAAATACTTTAAAGAGAGGATTTTGGCTGCTCCGTGTGCCATCATTCCCTCGTTAATTTTAACGGGGGAAGAGAAAAAAAGCGACACCACCTTCGGATCTTTCTTAAATATCGTGAAACAATCAAATGTGGAAACACCTGTGAAGTAAAAATATTTCAACAGACTGAAATGTATTATTTATAAAAAGGAAAAACGCACTACAACGCAGTTTTGTCCTGAAGGGCCCAGAGACGCGTGAGGAGAGACCCCTAGCTAGGCGACTACACGGTAGTTTCATTCCTCCAAGGCCCAGTGCGTATATTACCCGTACTGTCTGAGCTGTACAGGAAGCCCTCGTGTAGGCTGCTTTTCAGAATCCCGTTTTGATTGACTGGGTTCTGCGGGTACGACTGTCTGCGCATCTCCATGTGAGCGTGGTGCACGAGATCCTCGTCGGCCACCTTGCCACAGGCGTAAACCCCCGGGGTCGCGGCATCTCCGCCCTCTGGCTGGCATAAGGCGGGGAAGAGGTCCGCCTTGGCACAGCACACGTGCCGGTGACAGGTGTGGCAGCTGTGGTGCTCGTGGGTGCTGCGCGGGCTGTCCGTGTGCGAGCTGTGCACGCTGCCGCCGTCCACGCTGGACGGGATGTGGTAGGCGTACTCGCGCTCGCCTGTGCCCTGCCGGTGGCGGGAGAAGTGGCGAGTCTTAGTCCTGCCTCTCAGGCAGCGATGCAGGTGCACGTGCGGCTCGTCCTCCAGGAGCTGCTGGCTGTGCCGGGCAGCGCAGCAGGGTGCCACTGGTGACAGGCAGGCCACGGGACTCTGCAAGGCCTGCAGGTTGCTCATCTTGCAGTGCGAGGGGGGCGCGTGGCCGTGACCGTGGGCATGACCCAGGCAGGGCGGCTCCAGGTGGCAGTGAGTGTGCGCTTGGGCGTCCCCGTTGACGTTGACCTTGAGGCGACCGCGGCCCAGGCTTCCGCGGGCGTTCGCGTGCCGTCTCGACGGGCAGCAGGAACACCAGCAGTGCCAGACGTCATCACGCTTGGCGCAGTGATGGATGAGCACAAAGAGCCCCAGGGTGACGGAGAAGGCCCCGTACAGGCAGCTGAACACCAAGTCCAGGATGTAGCCCTGGGACACAGCTAACGCGCCGAAGGTCCACGTGGCGATGAACAGGAAGAGCGTAAAGGAGGCAGCCCGCAGTTGGGCCTTAAGGGAGTGCTCATTGGCCAACATGGAAGCGTTTACGGCGGAGCAGGCGTGGTGCTGGCCCGACGAGCACGCCGCGCCCGGCTCTCCGCCATGACAGTGGCCCACCTCGGCTACGGCCAGCCGCTGCTGTTCCTCTGTCATTACCCTGAGCTCATACTTGCGCTCTGGGTGCCGTTTCAGCTGGAGGAAAGTGCACAGGAAGTAGATGCAGGTCACCAAGACGATGAACGCCACCGGTCCGTAGAACGCGCCCAGGCTGGGCTCCCATGCCATCCAGCAGCTGTGCAGAGAAAGTACTGCAATCAATCTCAGTTACTCGTTGAAGCAAAGCGAAATCCCACACGCACGCACGCACACACACACGCTGGTGTCAACAATCCACCTCGAAACGACTTGATTTCGGCGCCCGTTTTCCGTTTTTGCTTTCAGGCTTTGATAGAAAATTTCTGGGAGAAATCACTTCGGGGCGTGTCTTGCGGAAGATGCTGGCACATGACGCACGAAGGCCGCTGAGATCGAGGGTCGAGCAGACGCACAGAAGTCCCGTTGGCTGCAGATTGTGACCGCCGCTCGCAGAACACACCGACTTTCTCAAGACCATTTCACACGTTGCGAAACGGCCAAATAAAGGCATTTTTATTAAACCAAGAATTTCGATGGCAAAAAAAAAAAAGACCGCCGACGAGGCGACCGGGTTTTTACTGTGGAAGGTAACAAAATGATACGGCTATGAATTATGTGCCTGGGCAAAGACTTACTAAGGTGCTTCCTCTATGCTGCCATAGTTGTCGATGTTTGTGGCTGCTGTGATTCCACAGATCATGAAGGGCACTCCTCCGCTGACTAAATAAAATCTACAGGAAGGGAAAAGAGAGAGACAGAGAGAAGTGGAGAGTTAAATGACAGGTTTGCACATAAAAGATTCTAACACGATGGGGACTGACTAAAGATTGCTGCATCTTATTAGCTACCAGTGCCACACAGAAAATCTTTTATTCTACCAAAGCGAGGTTCAGGGTCCCGTCACCACATAATCTGGAGTGAAGACACACTTCAGACAATAACAATGTATTAAATCGTAATTCTAGCTTGTCGTGCGCGCGCGCGCGTGCGATTCAGCTAAAACACGACGCCTTTTTCGATCGTGTGCAAGTTTGAGCAGGTACTCTTTCCAGTAGCTTACGCGTGGCCTTTGCTCGTATATACGTCTCGCTGGCTTCGCCCGTCTTTGACCACCATTTGACTCCCAGGGAAGGAAACCGGCAGATCATTACCAGAGACGTCGGACAAACGACCTCGAGGGGAAATACTCTTTACAGACAAAGGATTCAATCAGGAGAGCAGCGGTGCCATCCCAGTTTCCCAGCATGCCCGGCAAAAACCACATTGGCCCCGTCTCACAACATGTGGCAAAATTCAATTACTATCAAGATGTTCTTCTGGGTGGGAAAACATCCATTTACAATCTTGTCACGTGTGGCCAGATTCTACCCCACAGCCATTTCTATCCAAGTGGGGAATAAGAAAGAATCGAAAGGCAAGTCATAAATAGTAATGTTAACTTCTACCTCGATCTGAGTACGTATAACACCTGTACAGCTGTTAACTCAAATTAATGTACAAGCTAAAAGTTACTAAGCAGTTCTGAGAAAGAAAACAGATACTTCTATACATTAAATTATCTGACTCCAGCTCTGTTACCATCTCCAAATGGACACACATTGTGTTCAATGACATAGCATTTACCACTCACTGCACACAACCAAACAAATGCCTAACAGTTGGCTCATTTATTTTCCCCTGATGTTATTGACTGCATGCAGGACTAGCTACAAACATATGAAGCTGCACGAAAACACAGACATCTGAATGCGAGGAGAACTTGGAAAGAAGCAGAGATTGGGAAGAGAGGTGGGAAACAAAATGACTACAGTACTCAGCAGAGGCCTTTTGATTTTGACTCACATTTAATTCTATTTAATTTTTTTTCCTAAAAAAGTCTTCATCTTTCAAAATTCTCACGAATGGATCTAAAAAACAGGTTGCCTACCGAACTTCCGAAAGGACTCTGTTTTTCACTTCAAGCATCTAAGGTCACTTTGACATAAGGTTATTGAGAAACCTCAAGTCATCTCCTGACCTTTACTGATTAGGTAACTCAGAGTAAACTCATGTTGACTTTCCATATGATTCACAGACACCTCAAACTCAAACGCCTTTTTTATGCTGTTTAAACGAGGTTCAGAAAAAAACAATTCGGATACAAAACAGGGAGACTTCCAGATAAAAACACTTAAGTCTGCTTTCCCCCCTGAGAGATAAAGACTATAAGTCTGAGCAGTAAAAAATTCTCAGGGTCAAAGAGGAGCAAAGGCCTTCAAAATAATTTCCTTACAGCCCACCGAGTTACAAAGATCAGTCACTATTGAATTAAAAAAAAAACTAAAAGTAACTTCAATTAACAGCATTAAATCATGAAGTTCAATTACAAATCCACCACTTGTGCTTTGCCCCAGCCCCAATTATATAGTGCTGTAATTATAACACAAGCAAATACTTAGACAACACAGTACCAGTCAAAGGTCTGGATACACCTACTGCAAACTGTTCTACAGCAGGACAATGACATAAACCAGACATCCAGGCTGAGTAGCGAAGGAGAGTGATGGAGTGCTGCTGCAGATGGCCTGGCCTCCACAGTTAACCCACATAAAGCAGACAGGGATGCTTTGGCACGAGCAGGAACGGAGAGGGAAGGAAAAGCATCCACCAAGGGCTCAGCAGGTGTGGAAACTCCTTCAGCACCGTAGGAGAAGCGTCCCGGGTGGTGACCTCATGCGGCTGGCTGAGAGGAGGCTAGAAGTGGGCAAGGGTGCCGTCCAGGCAAAGGGTGGCTACTTTGAAGAGCATCAAACATGAGGTAGTTTTGCTATGTTTAACATTTTTTCTAGGCACTGCATATTTCTACTGTATGTTATCTAATAGTTTTGATGTCCTCAGAATTATTCAAATATGTAATAAAGAACAAGAAAATCCCTACTACTGTACGAGCAGACTTTTGAGTGGTACTGTGTACATGTTCTCATACAGAAATGTATCATGTATTTTCTAAAAACCCATTACCTTGTCTGATCAGAGATTCATGTACTAATATAAAGGATTACTTCTGGCAAAGCTTTCAAGGTTTGACAGATCATCGTTCCATTCAGCCTTTTCGAATCGTTTAACTCTGCGTGACACTGCTGCATAAATTGAAAGTCCTGAGCCTTCAGAACAATGGGCCATGATCAAACACGCATTCTCAGAGGAGCGCCATGGGCGAGAGGGGGCTGAGGTGGGCCAACGACACGGCATCACACAGCGATTGAAATTGATCTGCCACTAACAGCTAGGACATTGCTAGGGTCCCTCAGCCACAAGCATTAGAGTCAATCAAGGCATATCAGAGCTCTGTCAGCGGCTCTGTTCACTCATTTTAAAAAAGTGTAGCGTGCAGATAATGAGACGGGCTCTGTGGCATTTCCCTGAAGAGGACCCCACAGCGGTAGCTTGGAATGTGCCAACAAGTCGACTCTCCCTCAAGCACTGGCTACATCAAGCTTATGAGAAAGCGTGTTCAAAGACCCCTGCCTCAATACTCAACAGTAGTAAGAGGCTTCATCGCCATCGACGGTTAAACGTAACACATGGATTCTCTGTAAAATAATGCCACCGGTAAGCTTAGACAGAAAGGGATTAAGGTTGCCTCCCTTTAACTGCAGCTTCGTAGTGTTAGAGATACTCTCACTGCATACCCCTTTAACAAAGCTTTTCTGAATGGCTTTCTGAAATCAGATCATCTGGACTGGCAATGAGCACTGCATCGTCCACTGGCGAGGAAAAGTGTGGAGACAGGCGGTTGTTTTAAATTAGTCATGTCGAGTAAGCGCTAACAAACCTGACATACATAGAAAGCCATAAAAATCACATCAAAATAAAATATACCTGTACACTGATTTCAGAAGCCATGGAAACTTGAGGAAATGATTCAAAACCACATGCCTGAATATCAGATTTAACAGAATTTAAAGACAGGCGAGAAATAGACGACTAAAGATTACTAAACATTAACTACATAGCTGGACTGCTTCGAGACTACGGTATATTTAGGGGCTGGTAGGATTGGGGTCGTTTCCAAAAGTTGGTAAGCATAGTAAAGTGAAGGCGAGCACAGACGAAACACGATACTACAGTTAAAGTTTGGTCATGTGTTCTGCCATAAAAAGTCAGCTGGCATGTATAAAATATGGTACAGTCTGAGGAGAGGTATACAGACCAAAAATTGCCACAGTCAGAAGGTCTACGTGTTAAAATATTTCCACATCAGTTGCAGTTGGCTTTGACGTAAATAAGCAAGGAATAAATTTGCCTTCTCTCTGAAAGTGAAACACCACATCAACATTACGGTCGATTGTGGGAGTTTCAAAATTTGCTCGGCTTAGGAAAAGGTTTGTAAGATTCAGGAAGAAAGATCAACTTTCATTTCCTCTCATTTACATATCACTTAAATACTGTACATTAAACTTACCGTACAAATGCTAGAAACCTGCATACTAGTGGCACAAGTACAAAAAACATACAGTGCACCCTATCACTGTGACAAACACTCTAACTTGCTGTGTATTACAAGATTAACACTCATAATATATTCTGATATAGCAGATCAATAAAGAATTCAACATGCCTAGAATAAAGGTCTCATACAAAGAAGGTGAAGAATAATTTGCTCATGTGCCAGAGGATGACAAATTATGTTGATAGCTTTCATGGTGAAGATGACGACAATAACGATGAGCAGTGGGGCCTCGCCTTTAATCACTGTAAACAGAGTAAACAAACAGCCCCCTAGTCCAACGTCTTAAAAAATAAATAAATAAATAAATAAATAAATCCATCTTCCCTGAGGGATTCTGTGTGTGTGTGTGTGTGTGTGTGTGTGTGTGTGTGTGTGTGTGTGTGTGTGTGTGGGAGGGGGTTGAATTTGAACCCCCAACCTTGGAGGTGTCAGGTGAAAGCCCTACACACTGTTGTCATACCAACCATTATTTTTAAAATTATAATATGTTATAAGGCTTACTTTATTCATTTGGAATATTTCAACTCAAAATCTTTAGTCTCAAGTAGCTAAAATGGAAAATTGGAAACAATTTATTTGAACCAGAGGGAAAATTCACTGCTCATCATTAGTGGGGATAACTAAAAACAGAACAACAATGCCGGAACGTAACAAAAAGATAATCCGTGAAACACCAGGCTCAGTCTCCATCGGTGGATGATCAAACTGCACTTAATCAGGAACAAGAGAAAATATTTCTTATAGGTCTGGAAGCTGAATGCTTTTAATACTATTATTCTTTTAACTGAACTGATCATCACACACCAGCCACGATAAAGGTAGCATTTTCTGTCATTGTTCTCGCTGTAAAAACATTTTCCTCTCAGAAAGGCTCTCAACCCTATACCAAAAGCACTTAAGTCATCATTCTGCTGCAGTGCTTAAATCAAAACGGGTCATTAAAAAAATAAGTTAACCTCGCCACCTACAGGAAAAATCACTGTGGTTTTTAATTAGAGAGCAGCATTCTCAACAGCAGTAGATCACCAAGACAGCTGAATCTTTACACTGGTAAAATGAATATGCACTCGTACACTGTAAAATACAATAAACCTATACAGCGAATGCATTAACGCATCACGCACCACTGTGTTCGATGCAGCCGGGTTAGGAATGAGCTGATATCAGGGAAAGTAAGGCCCCTAAGCAGACAAATTTGAATCCCAGACCAAGAGGTGCACACGCGAATTTCATCACTCTGCTATCTTAAATTTTACTCAAGAAGAAATTACTCAAATGTTAACCTTAATAACGTCACGTTCACAGTCGTATTCTGCAGACACGAGTTCAAATGTGCTCAGGGCCGCCCAAATGTGTTTGAATTTCAGTCGTCAGATTTGCCTGACGCAATTCACCCTTTGAACCCTTCTTGTTTGTCTGGAGCATCCAATCGGAGAAAACACTGAGCTCTTTGCTTACCTGAGCATTGGCTGCTTGGGATTTGGGGGCGGGTCTCCATCCTGCATCTGGGGCGGTGTCTTGGTTACCTGTTTGTAAATATTCCGGGCGGTAACGCCAAGCCACAGCATGGTAGACAGCGTGGAGTAGTGCAGAACGATGGCAACCTGCATTGAAAGACGTGTACCTCTTCAGCTGACACGCAGCTGTATTCATGTACGTTCAAAGTAACATTTACCTAACAAGCATATAGACATACATCCATATACAAACACAAATACTGCTCTGGATGCTCATGTCTCCTGCTAAAACCTATTTAAGTGTGCTAAAAAGAAGCAGCGGTGTAAGGCACGGCAGCATGGAGCAGCATTTTCAAACTAAACTGGCGATTTCTAAAAGCACTGTTAAATATAAGGCTTCGCTTAAATATGGTATCTACTGTTAGGGAAATGAATGGAGTATGAAGTAGTGCTGGGACAGTAGAATGACCGAGGTAAGGCCTGGGCAGTGAGGCAATGTGTGGTAGAGGGGGAGTAACAAAGGATTAAGGAGAGATAAGGTTATAGGAAGCCAGAGTATAGTAACTTAGCCACAGCACACACAATAATGTGACTTTGTGGGGTCAGGAGAGGGCAGGACAGCTGTTTAACTTGTAGTCTTCATTGCAGTGCAGCAGCGACAGATTTTTAAGGTTTAAAGAGCCTACTGTTCAAATCAAAGCTACCATTTATAGTCAACAAAAATGCTGTCGATGCTCGGACAGGGCGTGCCAAGGAATGATTTATCAATCTGATGTAACTATTTACGGTGTAAACCGTGTAAAAAAACCACATAAACCAATAAATGGTTTCATAATATATCGCAATGTATTCATGTTTAAAAATGAACTTCTTCCTTCCATCTACCCATCGACAAAATTGCAGGGGGGGCCTGGAGTCTATACGGTCCACAGACGAGTAAACTAAAAATAATTTGAGAGTGAAATATCAATCCAAATGTACCTCTGTTCTTAGGCTTGTGAAAGAGCATGTGGACACTGTAGTCCAGAAATGCCTTAAAATTAGACATATCACCCTCTCTGGCATAACCACATGTGACAGTAATGTAGCAGGAGGACTCGTTTTGTCATTTTGCCAGTCGGTCCCTAGAAATGAAAATCTGTTTGTACCACTTAACGCACGGCAGTACTGAAATATTGGCACGAAGTAGGCTGCTTGAGAAAGACAGGGTTCACATTCAAGTCATTTTCCTAGTAAGGGGAGGGCACCGGGCCGTGATGGGTTTGATGGGTCGGGATACTTCCACCCACCATGGGTCTGAAGCCTCATTTGTCCCATCAGTAGGAGTTGCCGCTGAGATTGATTCTGGCTTTAATCTTCGTCACAAAGTCGCATTAAGATGACGGGGAATTTCCGTGCAAGCAGTCATACATAAAGAGTGCCGAAGCTGTGTGAGGATTTGATGAGAGTCTTATTTTTTTTTATTCCCGCAGACAGTCTGAAAGTCCTTGAAGTTTTGGCAGCGAGGCCTGCCAGGTGGTGCACTGCAGTTCTGCAGAAGCTGTGCTCTGAATCTCTGATTTGAGAATGGGGGTCTCGGGGGAATCTAAAGCTCCCTTAAAAGGAGGCTTGAAAAATGATGGCATCATTATTCCAGGCACCAGAGTGTTCAGCGTTATCTGAGTGTGCCAAATGCAACAGGAAGCAAGACAGACTGAACTGTCCCTAAAGTTTTGCTTTGGTTTTCTCTTAAGAGCTACCATTGTTTCCATGTTGATTGTTACCATCCTGTAATACTTCAATAAAAACTCACATCTGTGTTTGTGTGTGGGGTTGTTCACATCTGTCAACAGTACAAAGACTTAAGAATGATAACATTTCTCTTTGCAAATGTATACATACTGGTCTTCCTCAACATTCTTCACAACCTCAGCCTATTTGTGTCTGTGTGTAACATGTGTACGCGCATTTGCACAATAGTTATAAATGCTAAAAAGAGACCCCTGATCTGAGGGATTCAGGCAATTCTCAGATTGTCCACTAGAGGGCTGCAGACAAAACACCTTGACTTCTTCACAGGATTCTGTAGCTTTCCAGAATGCTCCTGTGTTATCTTTCTGCAAAGGACGTTCCAGGATGTTCGCATACCCTTACTATAATCTGTCGTATAGCGCTTTCCCCAAATACACAGAGGCACACGTCTCGGTTTGGCAGTGTTGCCACTGCACTGGAAGTACTGGTTGAGCGGAGCTACACATGCAGGCACGGAGGAAAGCGGAGAATGAAACATGGACGAAAATGTTCAGAGCCCAAACCAACCATATTTCCTAAAACACGACTTCCTCTAAGAGATTCCTTAAAAAACACACCATCGTCTTTGCTTGGCACCAATAATGTGTGACGGCACGGCAGGCTCTCTTCTATAACCTGGGATACTTGAGCAGACAGAAGTCTGGGAATCCTGTTCATTCATCAACAGGTCACGTGATAGTGATGTGGTGAGCATCTCCAATCAGCCCGATTTTAATAAACGGGGTTAAATCTCATTAAAGCTTAGCAGGTTGAGTCCGGTGCACATGCAAACAGTGATTATCGAAGACTGAACACTAGCGCAAGCTTTTCCGGGGATGTAAAACACACGCTCATTAAATTGACAATGTCAGCCCGTAAGATTCGCATGGGATTCAGATTTTAGGGGACACAAACTCAGGGCCACAATTGGACTGTGTGCAGTAACACTAAATGTGTATCTCAGTGCGGTCACCTCTACAGCTGCAAGGTACTGGAAAGACATACAGTTGAGGAAGACCTGCTTGAGGGACTTGCTCTAAGCCCTCCGGGACATTACTACGACCCACGGAGGGCAGCAGCCAGTGACGGGACAACAAACACTGAACTGCCGCTACTAACCGAACACGGGATTTCAGAACTTCCTATCAATGTAAGCTGCAAGACATTTACACAACAGAAATAAAATGATGTGAAACTTACGCCAAATATACAGTAAACAGAGATTTTACCCTATATAAACATAAGAGCCAAAGCACTTACCGCTTGACAAATGATGGGATATTTGATGCGATTGATGCCACCGGCAAACACAGCAAAGGTCAACGCCGTATGGAAGCTGAAATTGAGGAGCATATGCCACCCTTTTCGGCTAATGCGGATCGTGCTACCATATAAGGAAGAGAAAAAAAAAAAAAAAACACAATAAACAAAAATCTGTCCCAGATACAGCAGAGATGACATGCAAAATACTGGACTGCCTTATTTCCACAAAATACAGATGGCACAGTAAGTATGATAAACATTAATTACCCTTGTCTTTAAACAACTCCCTTCATATTGACTGCTTCCTTAGTTTCACATACAGTAATTATTAGCAGCTAAAGGCTACGGTGTATTTCTTGCAGACGAACGAATTTGTGACCATGTGTTTATGGGTTTAAATCCCCAGTGGGATCATGATTTGTTCATTTGGATAGGATAATTAACTCGAACTGCACCGGTGAACATCCATTTTCAAGACATAAATCAGGAGTATGAGCAAACTGCCCCAGGACAAAGACAAGAGTAAATAAAAGACAACATACAGATCCATAATGCTCTCAGCATCCAGTCATTCATGAAGGACAAGGCTACTTCACAGCTCCCATTAAAAATGATGCCACTCCAAAGAGATTCAGCCATAGAGCTGCAGAGATCCATCGTTGCTGAAGCATGGTAGACAAGCCGTAAATCAGTTAAAGACCAACTGGAAGCTATCTCGGGGCAGAAGAACGTATATCTATTCCAGCTCAGAGGGTGACTCCCCCCGGTCACTCTCAGCTCTCTACCCACCCACTTCCGAAAGAGATGTGCATTAACAGTGACACGCTGTCAGTCTGCAGATCTCACAGAAACACCCTACCCATGGATTTACACACGTCTCTCTTCGCTAATAATGCTCGGCAGCTGGGAAACCTTGCCAGAAAGGCCGTATGTACCGAACCAAAAATGCCTGCTGGTATATCTACTGGCTAACCTTGCCAATGATTTTCATAAACATTTTCATCTCACTGAAGTGGAAGAGGATCTTGTATGTCCTCAAGCATGAGGTGGTGCTATTGCTCACAAAGTCAACATAGGCCACCAATAAACACAACAAGAAAACAACCAATTTTTAGTCTAAAGGGAAATAAGAGATAAAGGGGACAGAGGAGCAAAATAGTATAGTTTACATTAACATACACACTGAGCCCATTAAAGATTTCATGTTTTCTGGGGATTGATGTCTTCAACAGACCTGGGGGTAAACCTACAAACAAGACACACAGCCCAGTTTTTCTAAAGCATTTATTTGAATTAGAGTTTTCTATAAAATTAGAAAGATCACATTCACTACCCATCAATCCATCCATCTTCTAAACACTTGTGCTAATCCAGGTCATGGAGAGACTACTGCCAGTCCCAAGCAGCACAGGGCTGAGATACAGCTTGTATCAGACGCCAGGCTATTCACAGAGTGTACACACACAAGTTTACTCTGCGGGAAATTCAGAGAAACTGAACGAGCCTAACGGAAGGCCGTGGTCCAGGGGTGGACACCGAAGTACCTGGAGGGTTAGAGTTAAACACAGAGTTGAGGTGTAATTCAAACCACCAAGCATGAAGGTGTGAAGAAAAGGTGCATCCCACTGATGCATGACGCCAGCCTCTGATTCATAATAAGACTAAACATCTAGCACCTTGAGGAGCTCCAACTCTTAATCTCCGGCTAACAACTGTGTGTGGTTTAAATTCTTTTAATGCTCATTATTAATGTGTTACCCAAGATTTTATGCGTTCAAACAAAGCTTATATGCACAAAGATGGTCAGGTAGCGCATTCTTTAAAGGCATGGACTCGTAACCTAAATACTGTGCTTTCAAGTCTCAGAAGGGTCTTTGCTCTGGTACCCTTTGCTAGGTTGTTAACCTGAAACATTCTGGTAAAATCTCCAGCTGTATCAATGGATAGAAATCACAAGTCACTCTGGACAAAAGTGTCAGTTAGGAGCGATGTTTATTGCTCCTGTTTATTGAAAAAACGTTCTAGAAAGTTCTGTTTTACCTCATTACAAAATATTAATAATTGCACGTATAAAAGTAGCTGATGTATTAGGGGTCTCTTTATAAATGTATTACACTGAAAATACATTTTAAACCAATCACTTGAATTACCGTCATTTTAATTCAGGTAATAGAATATTTTCAGGTGCAGTATTATTTTTCATGACTGCTTGTTTGTTAATGGGGCTGATGTGAAAAAGATATTCATAAATAGGGTTGCAAAATTCTGGCAATTTTCAAAGTTGGAAACTCTCCATGGGAATTAACGGGAATATACAGGAATTAATGGGAATAAACTGGAAACTTGCAAAATTGCAGGTTAGCCTACAACAGGGAACTTAAATGTAGTTGAAAAAAGAAAAACATCTTGGAGCATAATCCTGGTTAAAACAAAATGTTTATGTTTGCATATTCCCCAGTTTTACTTCCCGTGGAAGTTCCTGGAAATTTGCCGCCCCTTTGCAGCCCTATTCATAAAGCGAGTTTATTTCCACGTTAACAGACATTTTCATGATGAATAATGCTTTGCTAATCAACATGACATCTTGGAGAGTTTTGCTCAGTATATTAATGGCATATTTAACACAAAGCTGCGAGTTGTCTATTTCAAAATGCCCCGAAAGAGCCACTAATTCATGGCCACTCATCCGCAAATCTAACCAAATACTTTACGGATCTTTTCCACCATTAAGAACGTAGGTTCAGTACCTACCGTAACATTCCGGCCAATTCTACATTACCTTTGCTGTCTTGCCACACCGTAATCATGACATTTAATAAAATTTCATACTAGTTGTTAATTTTGCTGTCTTCATTATGCTCCATTGTAAATACTCTGATGTTGGAAATTGCCTCACGTGACATTTAGTCACACGACATACCACAAAACTGATAAATTATAACCTGAAGATATACAGTAAATGTGATTTCTGCAAGGGGTCACCGATCCTCCCGGCATCTTTCCAAGCCTTGTGTTTTACTGTGTCGTTCTTGTTTGTTATTGCTTATTAAAGTCATGTTGAAGTAGTGACGGGACAGACTTCACAATCAAATTTACTGCCAGCAACACATCGAACTTTTGCTGTTTCGCTTTGCAAAGCAGAGCTTTGGGGATCGTCAAAACTAGCCAATGGCTGATAATCTAGAGCAGCCCCACTTCATAAGCGAAGCCCTGCAGAACCACCTGTGCAGTATACGAGAGGCAGCCACGTGCAGCAGACGTATGCAGAACTGACATGCTGAGACCCGGAGGGTTACCTGTGGTGCACGATGTAGGTGATGATGGAAGCGAACAGACACAGCAACATGACAGCTGTGCAGGCGTACACAACCGGATGCAGGAATTCTCCAGGGTACGGCGGGAAAGACAGCACCTTCTTCAGATCCTGAGGGACACAGAAACACAGAGACGCCCATCAGGCACAGGGAGACGGGACCGACGAAACAGGCTGACATCGGACGCTGACGACGGTTTGGTATTCATCTGGCGTCGTCCAAAGAGAGGGCGAGACAAAGCAAAGCCACAATTATAACTATCTCAGGGACAAACGTGTGTGCACACAGACAGGGAAATGCGCAAAAAAAAAACAACAACAACAACAACAACAACAACACCCCATCACGAAAAAAGAGGCGGCAATCTGTCCTTTATCAATAACCGTCACGAGGGCGTAACTACACCAAGTTTAAAAAAACTAAACCTTCTATTTTTGCAAAATTTTGTCAATTCTGAAATACAAATGCTAGAAAATCATAGCAAAATATGCTTTCCCATCGCACCTGATTTACGTACTCCTACTGTACCTTGTAACACAAGCAACAAATCTGACTGACGCTCACAATGATGAACATCAAAATCAGACAGAAATGCCAAGTAACAGTCAAGTCAAAAACGCTGACAAAACAATCACACGGTTAGAGTGGTTAGAGTAATGGCGTTCAAAGTGTCGTCCGCTGGATTTCACACAGGCCAGCAGCATTTCAGCCAAAAAGAATCGAAATCGGCTCAGGATCAACAAAGTTATTGCAAAAACAAAAAGGATTTTAAGTATACGATTTATCAATGTCAAGTTTTTTTTTTTTAATTCATCACTTGATAATGTCCTTCGTATCCAAAGGAAACTGCATTACCTGCACTATAAAATGTGATTTTGCACTTTGTTTTCTAAAAACTGCATCAATATTAGTGTCAATAACTGCCTCAGTTGTTCCTTATCCTCTGTGAAATCTCTATCCGCCATTTGCATCGGTACACGTTTTTCCACATATTCCATACTGCTCTCCATGAGACACGCACGCGCGCACACACACACACACACACACACACACACACACACAGGTTAGAGCAAGCTTGGGGTCAGAGCACAGGGTCAGCCATTTATCAGGTGTCCCTGGAGCAGTTTTGGGATCAAGGGCCTTGCTGGAGGACCCAACAGTCAAACAGAAATTTTACTGGTCGTGGGATTTGAACTAATGACCTCCGAGTGAACCACATACTACCCCAGCCCCTGATAGCCGTTATTTTATGGTGTTCTGATGCATTTAAAACTACTTTACTGCAATATTTCTACAGTCTTTCTACAGTCCAGGTCACAGTGCTAAGCCTCCCATGAATCTTCAGCACTTTGAAACGGTAGAGTGCACATCGAGAGGACAAGAAGATGCTTCTGTGCAATTGCATGAAATGACCAACTACAGTAAAAATTACGAACCCCAAACCTGTAGACAAAACTTACTTTAATTGTGTCACTGAACTAAATAACCACACTATTTGCTGTAGGTTCCAACTACAATAAAAATGCAAAACGGTTACATTTTTAAGCCTATTGAAGTTCATCAAACAGAGCTACAGAAAAAAAAAAGACAATATTAAGCCTTCAAGTGCACTGGAGGTGTTGAGCCACTTAAAAAACAGAATTCAAAAAAACCAAACTAGTTCAGAATACAAAAAAAAAAAAATAAAAAACCTGACAGATGGGGACCATTTAATTTGGCGCGATAAGAGACTTTTCTCCCGACAGAACATTCTTTGAACAGCGTTCCCCCAACGACTGACCCCCAAGCTGCCTGTTTTTGCAGATTCCCCTGACCCAGTTGTGAGTGAATGGACCTGAGGCTGCAACAGTATGAGTCTAAACTGTTCCTGTACTTGGAGACCGTGTGTGTGTGTGTGTGTGTGGGGGGGGGGGGCATGTACATGAAGTTCCAGGTTTAGTGAAGAGAAAAGAGAAGGGGAGCTTTTCAGCTCTCTTCCCTCCAGCACACTTTCTGTACACAGCTACTGGAGTGCTATGCATGCAGCTGTCCGCCCTTATCAAGATACTGCTGCCCAACAGACCGGAACTCTCTCTGGGGGTGACGCGCGGGGCGGGGAGGGCTTGTGATATAGACGGCGGTCTGGTCAGATTTTCTATGTAGGTCTACAAATTGGAGTTTGCAAAAATAATTTGAGTCCCCACTCGAAATAAAAAATGTTGTATCATTTATAAATTCGATAGCCTTCCATTCTGCAGACGCAGAATTGTCCATTTTGTATATCCATGTCATGCGAAAAATCTAGCCGCAAACTGATTCATCTGATTTTAAGTGACTCTGGAGTAATGACGAAATATCTCACAGCAAATTAGACCAAGTGATGAAGCTGAACCACAGAGCAGTTTGGTAAAAGCTGATATGTTTCATAGTAAAACATGAGGAGTAATTGGAATGTATCACACAATGTCTCTATTGAAATTACAGAGTACCTAACAGTGTCTGTTGAGTAATTATGTGGTCTACCCCACAGAGACTACTCTAAATATTCTGAACAGTGATTCAAACAGGACTGCAGATAAATTCCCAGGTTCAAATGCAGCTTGAAGATCCCTAATTACAGCATGTCTCCAACACGCAGCTTCATTAGACTGCATTTTATGTCTGTCGGCAGGGTGAACACATGTTTCTGGATGTTCTGCTACTGTTGCTAATATTCTCCATATGGAGATAAGCTGTGAAAGGCAGTCAGCAGAGGGGCACAAACATGCAACTGAGAATCAGTCAGGATTTCAGTCTCGGCCAATCGGGCCTGACTTGGCCGTGATTGGCCGGTCAGACACGGCCAGTCTGGAAGTCGGCTCACCTGATAAAGCCCGGGTACAGCTTCTGGCAGTTTTTCGGCCGTACAGATGACGGCGAAAACCTGTACGCCCCGATATGCTGCAGCTGTGGCTCATCGGCAGACAGAAAATGAGGAAAGGAAACACTGCTACAGGGGAACTACTTCCTCCGTACCTCAGGACACATTCGCTTACCGTACACTTTTAAAAAGCAGAACTCTCCTGTCATGGTACAGATCTTATCCATCCATCTTCCACCCAAGACAGGGTCATTGAAGGACGGAGCCTATCCCAGGCAGCACTGGGCAGAGGCGATAGTCTAGATGGGATGCCTGTCCATCATAGGACACACACACAGAAATACTCAGACACTATGAGACGCGTACAGATGCCAATTTACCTAACTGCATGTCTTTTGATTGCAGGAAGAAACTGGAGTACTTTGAGGAAATCTGTGTAAAACAAGGAGAACGCACTCTCCAGAAGCAGAGTGCAGGCATGATTCGAACCCACAACCCCAGAGGACCCATACAGTCCAATGTCTTAACTACACATTATGCCCAAAAGCCTACGTTGAGATGGACAGCACCTGCACCAGCTGTATGGATTATTATTACTAATACTAGATAATGTATTGGACATCTATAATAAAGGTTACCTTCCTGAATTATCCAGGTGTTGGGGTTTTAAAAAGACAAATAATGTATGGCACGTAGTATTCATCCTGTATAACTATTTTATTCAAAATCAGTTTGAAATTATATTAATTTTTTTTTATACGTAAAATATTTTTGCTTTTTATATATGGCTTGAATCCGTATACCAGATTTGTCTTTTGATCAACTGAATTGAAATGTTACAAATTCTTGATTTCTCAGAACTGGTCTGCTAATCATACTGTCTGGAGCATGAACCAGTCTGAATTAATCCACTCATACATCTTCTAACTGCTTATCCTAGTCAGGGTTGAAGAGGCCCCTGAAGGCTATCCCACACAGCACCCTGGACAGAATTCCAACTAGTAACTACGGAGCCCATCTTTTTTTCATACCATGTTATCCTGCTCAGGGTTGCGGGGGGCCTGGAGCCTCTCCCAGGCAGCCTAGGGCACAAAGCAGGGGACCCCCTGGATGGGGAGCCAAGCCATCACAGGGCACAGTCACACACTTTGGACAATTTAGAAAAAACCGGCAAAGCATTGGGAGAACATGCAAACACCACACACAGAGCAGAAATGGGATTTGAACCCCCATCTCCACCGGTGCGGGACAACAGTGCTCACTACTGAGCCACCACGCCTGTGACTAGGAAGTCATCACTCCTACAGGTAAGACTTACATACAAGTGAGACACGCATGCATAAGGAGACAAAGCTGACTTACTCACACAGCCTGACAACCACATCGTGAGAATCTAAACGTTGTGGCATTAAGATCACATTGTATCATTATTTTTATCAGGAGTTGTTACAGCAATAGGTAACATGGCACATAAATACTTCATTTCTAAGATATCCCATTTAACGGCTGAATCCAGTACAGTACTTCTGTGTGCAAAGCATAACAAGCCCAAGTTCTCATTAGTTCATTCTCTCAGACCATACATTATTATCCCCTCTCTGCTATATTTAAACCGAGATTTTATAACTAGCCTTTTCCGTCTGTTGTCATGCAAATTAAGCTCCACTACCACGCCTTCCTGGATGCAAAGAGTTAATTCTAAAAAGCCGGGATCTTTGTTCACATCCAATATCTGAACTGCTCATCACACCGAAAAACCAGAGAGGTAAACGCTCAAAATGATTAAATGAAGTAAATATCCATTTGCAAATACACTCAGATTATATCCAAATGATGACACATGTGGACCAGAAAGACACTTGGTGTGCCTTCCAAGTGTAAATATAAAGAGTTCCTAACCAATGGGACGCACATCTCCAGCACGCATGATTATGTCTTGCTTTTGAAAAGGTCACAAGTGGTATCAACTGCCACAGAAACGGTTACACACACCACACACACTGAAATTTTGCAGTGCCTGCTCACAGCCTTTTATGTACTGACAAGGGTGTCTAATGCTCTATAATCTCCACAGCAAGATACCGACTGCACAATGTTATTCATTTATCCAAAATGGACCCCTGCCTTACACCATCACGTAGACACCCAGCTACTTAAAAAAAAAACAACAACACAATGAGCTTAAAAGACTAGCAATTTGATTTACACAATGTCCCGAAATAGAACAGTAGCAGCAGTATAATGTTGTCGTAATTCATATTGTGAATAATTTGGGATATCAGGTGATAATCTTTATGCTAAACATATGTTTTCCACAAATAGCACAACACGGAACAGCACGCAACACTATTACCTTCATACCTACAGGGTTAGTGTTAGGGTCCAATGATCAATAGCCATTCTCCTACTGTCGTGCAGGTTTACTTGAGTGACTCGGATTTCCTTCCACGATCCAAAGACATGCAGTTAGGGAAAGTGGCATTTTTCCCCATCACCTGCGGTCTGCATGTATGTGCGTCCTGCGATGGACTTGCATTCCGTCAAGGCCGTACCTCTGTCGGTTTCCCCGCACCACCTGGGATAGGCTCCAGCCTCCCAATCCAAACTATATGCTGCCTGTGCCTTTGAGTACATTTGAAGTCTTGGAGCAAGCGGATGAAGCACTTGAAATATTTAATTTCAAGATTTTCCAGCTGAACTGGTGAAATGCCATGTTTACCGAGGAAAAACAAACATCCATTTGGCTTATGTTCAGGGTTCAAAACCCATTGGCTGTGAACAAATTGCATTCCACATGGTCGGAGAAAAGGTTAAACAGCTGGATTTGTGGTTGCGGTCCCCATCAGACAGTGAAATCAGGTTTCTAGCACTCAATCCCAGTATTAACATCACTCACACACAGAAAGCAGTGATGGGACAAATGAGGCTTCAGAGCCCCTGGTGAGTGGCTAACCAGCATTGATTGGTAGTTTGAGATGAGGCTTCAAAACCCCTGGTGAGTAGGAGTATCTCAAACTACCAATCAATACTGGCTAGCCACCCACGATGGGTTTTAAAGCCTTATTTGTCCCATCACGAGCAGCAAGGCACAGAAAATCTTACAAAGTCTAATGATGACTAACAACATTCCTGTCTGGATCACGGTCATTCCGAGTCTTTCAGGATGAAACACTGCACAAATTACAGCTTTCTCCTCATAATATATGATAGTCTCATGTTTGTCATCATTCCGCATTTAGGTCAGAATTTTGATCCAGCTGGTCCCAATAGCAGGTGGAAATGTTTCAGACGTCAGGTGACCAGCACTGCTTGTTCAAACCGTCTATGGTATGAAGCAGATGCATGCACGGCGCTTTGTGTTTGTATATTAAGAAGTCTCTCTCTTTATACTGCTGTCAGCTTGAAAAGGGTAATGCTATCATAGAAAACTCAAACTCTCAAATGGTCATGTGGTTCCAACCCCTAAGTCATCCAGGCTTCCTTACAGATTCACAAGTTAATGTCCTTATCTTCCAGACCCATTGTTTAAAATGCATTTCTAGGTCAACCAGGGATCTGAACCTTCAGAGTGGCATACCATCAAGCAAAGCCTCCATCCTAAAAAAAAAAAAAAAACAAAAAAAAAACACTATGGCACGAAACCGTAGATAAACAATTTATTTCCTGCTCATATATGAGCTCTACTTGCACAAAAACATACATTAAATAGACAACATTATGAAATTCAGTCATACCACATTTCATCAATACAAAACGCAACACTTCTCCAGAACGACTAAAATACAAGTCCTATTTGTTTTTCTGCGAGACCATATTTCCCTTAAACTCGGAACACGTGCGCATGTGCGCCCGAATTTCTGTAGAAGACCTTGTCTTCTCTGGTGAGCTTCTGGTTGTTTTCTCCCATCTCCACCCTTTCTGGAGAACAATGATAATTCTACTGAGGTCTTCATTATATGATTCAACCAAATCTAATTTTGCATACCCAGATTCTTAGTCCACCTGCACTCTCTAAATGGATTTGTCTACATTCATTCTTACACAGCTGGCATGTTTATCTCCCATTGTAATGGCTGGCATACTACTATGACTGGAAGGGGAATCTCTGTGATAAAATTTCTCCAGTAAAATTGTGCGTAATTGCATGGGATTTGAAACTGAGCCACAAAACAATTAAGATTTTTTTTTTTGATATGCTGTAATGTTAAAAACATGCCCCCTGCATCCATTTACATATTTGAAATGGGTAAAAACAACATTGCGACAATTTTAGAAAGGCATAGACCTTGACATTCTGTATAAATAATTTGAATTTTATATCTGATTCTTGAACTTTATATCCAGTGCAAATGTTTGAATTTGATATCAGATTCAATAGCGGCGAGAGGTGGCACTAATACGAAAAAAAACATACCTGAGAGAAATCTACCACTGTGAAGCCAAATAAAAGGCTTTCTTTAAATTATTCTTTTTTTTAATTAATTTGGACGCCACTGGGGGTAATTACTTATGTAATAGCTATCTTTGCTAATGACGGATCTTATTAAAATAATGTCTGACCTGGTGGCAATCAATAACAGTCCTATCACATTTCTGAAAACACACAAGAACAACAACAGAAAAAATTCCAGAGACATTCACCATTTGATTTCAAGACATGCTACAATGCAAGGGTAGCTTTGGTAATGTATTCAAAATGAAAATCACGGATATATGATGGCCGACATACCATAAGGGCCTCTGGGAGCAGACATAGGAAAGACAGCAGGACAGAACTTTTTTTCCTATACGTCTTAATAGGCGAAAGGAGGTTTCAGTTTTACGAAGGCCTCTATCAATGTTGGAATAAAACTACTGGCACAGCTCACGGTCGGAAGCGTAACGGAGGCGCATCACAGCTATTATGGTATCAAGAGATCAAAAGTTAAGATTTTAATGGATGCAATGTTCACACTACATGTATTTAGAAACCACTTCCTAAGGGTTTTTCACACCATCTCCAAAGAAATAAACGTCTAATGTTGTATTAAGCACAACTGGCGCCTTGACCTTCCAGCCCAGGCTGTTTCTTAGCAATGACAATATTTTCATTTCTGAAAGCACAGTACCAGCATCAATGGCCATATTTAGACACGGCTTTCTTTACTTCCTTACGATAGATTTGTGTCCATATTCATTATATTCTGAGCTAATGCTCAGCCGCAATTACTTAGCGAATCATCTAACAATTGTTATTCCCCCAAATCAAAACCAAAGCACAGTCACAAAACACACCACGGTAAATTCCGAATATTGAAAATTCTTTGGAGGAAACTGAACAGTGTAGGAAATGAAAAAGAACCATGCAATTAATAATAACCGGAGTATCTTGCCTCATGGCTCGATTACACACCAAAGACAGTAAAGCATCACCGGAAAGTTCGGAGGTATACATTTCTAAGTTTGTCACGAACGAAAGCAGATGCCACGTTTGCATCTACGTCATATCTATAATGATATGATAATTAAAATGCTGCAGCTGATGGTTAAGGGAAAACAAAGGGAAAATGAAACTGAATGAATCCATCTTGGGCAGCTTGACTGAGGAGGCCTGGATCCTATCCCAGGCAGTGACAGCACAAAGCTGGGGTCCACCCTGGATGAGATGCCAGTCCATCACTAGGCACATGGATGCCAGCACACTACGGCCAATTTTGGAACAGCAGTTAGCCTAATGATACATCTTTCAGCTGAAGGAGGAACCCGAGCTGAGCTTGGATTCAAACCCCAAACCATGTAATATAAGGCAACTGTCCAACCTTATGAGCCATCATGTGGCCCAAATGTTATTAATACAGTATATTTATTATATATTAAAGGGACGTATCAGTTATATACTAAAAATTTACGGCACCGATGACACATTCGGTTTGACTCTTCTGGGTAGATATTAGCATGTACGCTGCCGAGTTCATCAGAATAACTTTTCAACCTCTTTCTACAGTGAGTATAAAATTATTTGCATCTTTAGTGGGGCAGCAACAGAAACAGATGTTGATGTTTTGAGGTTTTAGGAATAGGAAAATAAGTCTTTTAAATGTGCAGAGCTAATTTAGCACGGCGTGTGCTAATTCCTTCAAGACTCACATTAACTCTCTCAGTGTTAAACGGCCAGCCTAAAGTACCAGTTATGGATGAGCTATTAAGAAAATGGAAAATTCTCTTAGATTTGTGAAATGGTTAAATGTGCAAAACACCGACTTTCCATATCGAAATCCATATGAAACTTGAAAAATATTTTGGAAAGTATACCTTTTGAACAATATTTTCAGAATCAGAAACACTTTATTGATCCCGGATGAAATCTTCCCTGTCATACCAGTCATATCTCAATCTAGCTATTCTCTGCCCATCATTGTGGTCTATCGGTACGCTGCATCAGTTCAATCTTTCCTCTGCATTTAGCCCACTTATGTAAAGATGAATTCATCCAAATCAGCTCAAATAAAGTCTCATTCAAAAACAGTCTAAAAATCTTCTATTCAGTTAAACTGTAATAAATGGGAAATTAAAGGAGAACCCGTCAAAAGGTGAATTATGCTAATGTATTCTGCTAGCAGAATTTAAACTTTGCAACAAAGAAGCATCTTATCACATCACAGACTATTTACAATGCAAGTCAAAACACTCAACAATACCTTGAATTCCCCGCTTTCTGCAATGCAGCTTAAACACACCCAATGATTACAATTATTCTGAAAAGCGTTACTAATCGACACAATTTAATTGAAGTGTTTTCTTTAAATAACATTTGATCTTAATCGCCCGTTTTCTATACCACTTATCCAGTGGAGGATTGGCCTGTCCCCAAAAGCACACGGCACCAGACAAGGGACATCCTGGACGAGATGCCAGCTCTACAAAGGGCACACTGACACCTGCAGAGTGCACTGCGAAAGCATGAGCCACACGTAACCTCACTGCCCTTGGTCCATCCTATAGGAATACTACCAAATATGCTATTAGCGTCATGATAAGACAACACAACGTTAAATACACAGAATAGCACACCCACCCATCTTCTCTTTACCATGTACACAGGCGAATAAGACTATCTTTAGAGAGTCATTACCGGCACAGCAAAACGTGTCAAAGAAAAATTCATTAGAACAATTATATTACAAAATTTAAATTATACTCTTTGGTTTCATTGAAGTGTCTTCTGAATTTCAATTTAGGTTTAATTGTGAAGATTCCTTTGCGAAACCTCGGTGCTGCTGTTTTCACCTTTGGCTTCAGACAAGGTCAGCATGCAAATGCAATCAATTTAATTACTCAGTCCGGGAAATTATATATACAGCAAATCTGAAGTATATAGTCCATATAGAATTGTTAAATCAATAATTAGAAAGAGCGATAAATGTTAAAACAGCACACGTATTCTGTGAAACAGAAGTTCCAATTCTGCTCCTCCAGTGTAACGGACTGAAGGGAGTCTGCTGTAGCAGCTTGATACTGAAATGCAGAGTACATTTAAATCCATTTTCAAACCTGCAGCAATCTCGCCTGTAGCTCTCCAAGATTAGCAGTAAAAAGTAAATCGCATGACACAGCACGATTTCCTAAAATGTGTTCTCGATTATATATTTTGTATTTTTTTTTTTTTTTTTTTTTTGAGTATAATCCCGCAGCCACTCTGGAAGGAGCAACAAGAAGAATCGGTGGTACCATTTATCACTAAAACTTGAAATTTCAAATTTTACACCAAATGCTTTTGGGCAGGTCACCTAAAAATAATCAGGTGCAAAATTAAATACACTCAAGCCACAGTAATAAACACAATCCTTAAATAAGGGAAAAAAAAAAAAAAAATAGGACAAAAATAATAACTACATACAAGAGAAAAGCTGTATGGTATACACAGTACGTTAGCAGTAATTATTAAACAAATCTCTTTACAGTGCTGTCAGTTGCACCCCAACAAATACATGACCAGGCTTAAATTGTACTTTTCTGAACAGAATACAAGAGTTTACATGAAAAGGCAACGGTAAACAATGACCTAAATGAAAAACAGCTCAAAGGTGACAGTGTAACACTACATTGTGTTAACAATTAGCAAATACAACGGTACAAGAATGATTCAACTGTAGGGAAAATAAGAAAATATATAAACTACCAATTTTCTCCGGCGTACACAAAAACCTGAAACAAAGCTTTGCATGTACTCTTATCCAGACCTAAATAAATGTGCAGTTTATGTACAGCTCCACATTTTTCAAACTGCATCAACATAAATGCCACTAACCGCCCAAACTAAACTGTACCGTCTGACAACTACAGCTTTATCTGGGCAAATCAGTGAAATCAAAGGCAATATATTTAGCTCAGCCAAAGTCCTCAATGGCATTGTCTGTTTTTGAGGACATTTTTTTTTTTTTTTGTGAGACCTACATTTTAAAAGGTGCATGACAATGAAAAGGCATCCTAACGGATCTGTCCATGGTGCTGCACTCACACTGAAAGTGTTGGCCTACATGTTCAAGGCTTTCCATCAACCTTGCTGGCCACAGAATTACTAAAGATTACTACAGATGACTATTGGCAAATTCATCTAACGTTTATGTTATACTCGGTAGCAAAATATCTAGATTGATTACATATGACTGAGCAGCCAGAACTAAAAATCTACAAAGCTTTAGAAGAAGGAGAAAAACCACAGAAAAAGAATTTGCAATATGTTCTACATTTGGTTGTGTATAAAAATGAGTAAAACTGAAAACACTACGCACACCTGACACAATGCACTTTACAAAGGGAAAGCAGTGAAATCTTGGTCCACAGTACTAATGTAACATTGCAGAACTTTAACTGTAGAACAGAAGTGGTTTAAAAGACTTAGCCTAAGTTTAAATGCAAAATTTTTCCAAAACTAGCCCAGTGTTTGACTTTAGAAATTATCACAAACAACAACAAATGTGATGCATGAAAGAAAAACAATTTATCCTACCTCATGGGGTCTGACAATATGAACCTTTAAAGCATCTAGAAAATAATGAACATGATCATTTTTGGACGGTTCAGGTGTGATCGACCTTAATTATACAGCGACATGCATGATGCAACGGTAATGAATGGAGTTTCAGACAATTATTTTTAATAAAATGCAAAGGTCTTCTATTAGTAAACTGGAGGACATTGAAATCACCAAAGCATAATGTGGGAAACTGTTTTTATAAGATTTTGAACAACCCACCACTGAAACTGTAAAATCTAATCTGAACTTGTGTTTTTTTTTTGAGGCACAACTTAAGCCAGGCTAAAAAGGTAAACTACGTGCACAACTAGACATTGTGTTATGAACACACAGACTGGATCCAAGTTCAGAGCGAGGTTCTTTAATCGTGGTCAAGACAGGCAGGCTCAAAGCCAAAAACAGACAAGATTTCCAAAAACCAGAGAGACCTTCAAAATGTAGTTGTGGTCATGGGCAAATAGTCAAAATGCAGAATAGAGCAATCAGCATGGCAAATAAATCCACAGCGAAAGGCAAAAGGGGAAAACGGAGAACTAGCAGAAATCATACGGGGCAAATGCACTGTGATAATGAACCATTCAGTAAAGGTTGGAAAATGTGGTGCCTTGCAATTAGGCATGGGAACTGGAGGGACTGAAAAGGAGCGGTCTAACGAAACACAGTCGTGATCAATATTTGGGTGACGAGGAGTGTTGGCATGTGGGGTGTGGTTGGCTGGATGATGTCATTGCAGTAGCTGGGCGTAGCTGACTTGGTGTGGTCTTGACCCATTGAGAGGTATCTTTAAGCTAAGATCGACATCATTATCGACATCATCACTGAGGCAATCACATAACATATTGTTTGATTTTAATCTGTGATTTTTTAAAATTACAACCTACAGCATATTCATGTACGTGATATGTTCAGTGCTCATTAAATGGATTAAAACATTTCACGACAGCTCAATAAAGTGACAAGCTAAAAAAACGGAACGACAACTGAAGCTTTGGAAGTTTGCTCAAGTATTAAATGTTTCGGGGGGAATTAAGTTAAGCTGAAGACCCGGCTTCAGTTAAGTTAACCGGGTTTGTCAACATAAATTGAGCAAACGACACTCATTTGCATGACAGCTGTAGAAACACTTTCGTCTCAAAAGGCTTGTCAAATGTACAGAGATACTTTTAATACGCCATGTTCTAATTCCACATAAATCTCTAGACAAATTCTACTGGTCTGTCATGCCATTTGTAGACCAATTATCTATCCGCCCATCTTCTGGCCACATCTTACTCAGGGTCACAGAAGGACCTGGAACCTATGCCAAACAGCAATGAGCACAAGGCAGCAGCACACCAGAACGCCAGGCCGTCGCAGGGCACATACTGTACAGAACGAAGACCTCCTGACACCAACTGACTACGGACAAAAACCTTGGTTATCGTAAGGGAAGACAGCAGTACTTTTTGAAGCCATTTCATCCAAGTGATTTTACTTGATGACACCCAGACCTAACATTAGCTCTGTGTAGTTGGCTCACTTACAAGCTGGAACATAATGAAAAGTTACTCTGCACATTTCTCATCCAGAAAGGATGATAACTCAATTTCAGAAACCATAAGTAAAAGCATATTACAACACTATATGGTACTCTGAAGAATTAGCTATTTCTTTTTTTACGGTATATTTAACACCACTGTAAGTACTCAACACTACAACAATTATTGCCTATTGAAGTAGAGGAGGCCAAATTTTTCTCCCCGAAATATCATTCCTAGTAAACTGATTACCTGTTAATAGTTATTGGCTTTTAAAACGCATAGGTGCTAGATGATGTCTACTATCATGCTCTCACACACATTTTTTAAAATGCTCTCCATATTTAAACTGTACCTCTTCCATGACAGCTAAAAGAAATCTACCTAACTGATAATTATCTTTACCTTCCCATTGACTGCTTTTTTTAAACGATATCAGCAACAACAACAACAAAAAAAAAAAATACCAATAAAACAAAACAACTCAGAAGATCACGCAACAAGTAAGGAGGAGACTTAGTGAGTCAATGAGGCTGACCTCTGTCCAGGGAGCAGGCAAATGAGGCTCCTCTTATGGGGCACTGCAGTAAACACTGCGGGTGTGGTGACCACGTTCATTTAGGCATCATCCATATTCGCATATACCATTAGGCGTTATAGCAATCTTATAGCCCAGATGGCACTGCCCGGAAGACGGATTCACCGATCTGCAGTCTCATTTTGTGCCGATGGCAATCGGACACGGCCAGCTGCCATGTGACAGCGGCACATCGCTATTCCGTGCACGCCCTCCAGCTGCCACTTCCACAGCTGTACGCACGCACGCCTGATGTGCCCCTGTCCTCCTCATCCTTCATTACCCTAAGTCGGACGGCACGTCGAAATCGAGACAAACAGCCCGGTGAACGGCAGAAGAGCGACAGAAGATTAAAGCGGGGCCACTGTTACAGAGAACCCGCATGGACGGGGGGGGGGACTGAAACACGCCCCCCAGTTCAGCCCAGGGAGGGATGAAGCGCAGTGCTGCTACCAGCCCACTAGGAAAGACGTCCTGATCCAACAGTTCAGCCGTCTCGATCAATTCTGACAAGATACGTCAGAAGCAAGTATTCAAAGGACAGATCCTGGGTTTAAAATGGAAGATCGCTCCTCTTCAAACACTAATCAGCGCACCACTTAAAAGTCAGTGCTGACATGTGGCTTTATACAGTGCGGTGCAGGTGAACAGAGACACTCTGCATGCACGTCACGTCGTGTGTTTCACAGCACGGGAATAAACAGGCGGCGACGTGACTTTCCTGAACTTTAAACACGCCACAACTGCGAACGGCATCGGGGCTTCCAGCGTGCAATCCGGGGCTTTAAAGCCCCACGAAAGGAGCCGTGAGGGGTCACTTCACGACACATGGCCGCTCGGGTACTCACCATTAGCACTGCGAAGTTACTGTGGCGTGTACAGTGAATGGTGGTGCTGTTGGCCGCAGAGCCCGTTATGTGGCAGTCCTCTGCCCTCCAGCCCCCGTGTCCATCCAGAAGGTCAAAATCCCAGAAGGCTGCAGTTGGATCTACACCCAAGGCGAAGTGCCTGAGAGCGACGGTGATGGACTGGGAGAGGCTCCCGAGGCGGCACCCATCTGCAAGAGCGCCAACGTAGAATCAGAGAAGCCGAGTGGGGGGGGGAAAAAACAAAAAACCTCGTTTGCTACACACTGCACGTAAGAACACGTTAAATACACACACACATCCCCGCGATCAGCCCACGATCAGAGTGCTCTACATACGTGATCACGTGTGGGAGCTTTTGATCATCAGCAAGTGGTGATACTTCACATGCCCCAGAGCACTCCAGTCGTGTCATACATACAGTGTGTAATCCCGTGTTTGTACAGGCGGTGTTTCTGCGGGATGCACTTGGAATACGACCTTACCACCTACCGGTACACAAGGCTGAAGATTACAGGCACCGTAACCTTGACTACCGCGTTCATCTGACAAGCAACACAATGACGTCCTTTGTAAGACGTTAAAAGAACAATCGACACCAGAACGGTAACGGCGTAATGCTGACGACGCCAGACGACACATTTAAATGCCTTACATTTTTTTAAATTATCAGTAGAAATACTGCGTATACAATTCCGTCATCTTACCACAACTGCAGTATTCCCGTGCAAAAAGTATGATCTGTAGTGACATTAAAATACAGCGTTGGAGAAAACGGACTTTATAGAAAAAAGCAATCTAAAGAATTACGATTTCATATCTAGATCGCTGCTTCTCGCCAGGGACAGTCACCAAGTTTGCAGTTCGTTATTCGCTCAGGACTAGCAGATAAAAGACGGCTTCTTCCTCTTACCTAATTTTGTGAAAGCAACTGGTGTCGAGACACTCCTACGTTTTCCGTCATCTGCGAGATTTGACGAATTCCCCGTGCAAGGAAAGAGTTTCCCATTTCGAAAGACAATAAACTGCAGCTTGCAAGTCGAGTTATCAACAGATTGCGATGCAGGGGAGCCAGGAGTACCAGCCAGCGGTAACTGGATGGAGATGACTGCCACTGTGTTCTGTGGACAGAATGAAAGGGGGAAATGGGAATTAAGAGAGTGCTGAGAAAATCCTTAACCTGCACAAAATAAGGTTTAGAAAGTTAACTCACTTCTCACACACTAGAAGCTACCAAAAACTGACATCAGTAACAATGGAAATGTGGCTCATTTGGATTGCGAGATGCTCTTGCTCCTATCTGGTCAAGCTCCCTGCTGCAGAGGTGGAAATGGTTCTTACCATCTCTGCTCCAGGGCACATCAACACTGCAGCATCAACACTGATTTAAAGAGACAACCTGCTAGGTTCTATCCTTCTGTACTGTACCACGCAGTAAAACACCAAACATTATGCCTCTAACTCACAACAGCTTGAAAAAGAAAAAAAAAAAAAAAAAAAATCACAACAAACCTTGTCTTCAGAACTACCTAGGAATAAAACCGATACAATGAAATAATTGAAGTTATTATGTAACACCCCAAAGTCTGTCTGACAATTAGGCAGGTCACACATGAGTTTTACGCAAAGCATTTTGCAGAAATATGAAGTGTATCATTACATTGATTTAATAACTGTGAAATTATGCCGCTCTGGGGCAACGTTATTGGTCGCACATGTCCATAATGCTATTTATAATACACAAAATTCATTTTAGACCAAATGTTAGAGCAAAAAGGAGCCACAATACCATTCTGTTCTGTGCTGCTATCATACCGCTAATGGCAGGAATTCAGAACCAGACACTATATCATATCCTTTTGAACTGAATGTCAAAACATGGACCTACTCTGACAGATACAGTACAACTGCAGGTAGGATATGCTAAGTTCTTGATTTCTTGATATCCGTTTTCAACAATTTCATATCTGTTGATGAAGTTAACTTGTTTATATGAGTTACAAATGCAATATTAGGTTTTTTTTTAAGACTAGTACAGGCATGCCACTTTAAACAGCACAGCATAATATGCCTTTTATGTGAAATTATATATGTTCTATGACAGACTTGAAAATGAGTAAACCAATTATACTGTGCTTTCACACCCTGAAGATATTCTCCCAAAGGACTTTTCATGGATATTCTCCACAGAAGAATTTTACACATTTCTGGCAAAATGAGATTAAAAACTATAAAGTCTTGACTAAGTTCCGGATACTGAATTTAAGGCCTATGGATTATACACCACTAAAGGGACTGAAAAGGGCTTTACAGTTAGAATTAAATGTACCTATAGCTGCCGTTTCCTTTTTTAGCGCTTTTTTTGTTTTTTAACGACTGTAAAAATGACGTAGACAGAGCCTTTGTCTTGGATTTGAGTAAATAAAAACAGACCTTCGAGCAGGAACTCTAAGAAAAGCACTATCGTGCAAAATATCAGAAACACGGTGGAAGAGTTTCCACGACCCTGAGCCTTTCGCTTGCTCGTTCCTTTTCAGTTTCTATTGACAGTTCAGTGGTAACCTCTTTGGAGAACGTTCCTGCTCTGAGGATGAAATGGACCCTCTGGCTTGTGTGACAGCACTGTTTCAGGAGAACTCGTAACAGTAGCCAACTTAACAATTATGATCTCTTTAGCTGCCTTCCTAGATACACAGGGTAACGTCCTATGATCCTGTCATATGTGTTATAACATTAGTGGACTTAAATGCAGCAACCAGTTTTTTTCTTAAAGTTATAGCTACTTATTATAATTTGTTAATATTATGGATCGTGGATTATGCATCATACCTCACCGATTTTCATCTAAAAGGCACGTATTTGTCATTAGTATGAAGTTATTTTGCTGTGTCATTTGAGCAGTGTTAATTGCTACAGTGTGTATACCACATGTTAACGTGTCGCTATATCAATGTAATGTAATGTAGCAAGGCGTAGAATAATCCAGCCATCCATTTGCCAAACTACTTAATTCTATTCAGGGTTGTGGGAGGCCTGGAGCCTATTCCAGGCAAAGGACAGGGGACACCCTGGACAAGCCTTAGGGCACAAGATGGGGGATACCCTGGACAGGGTGCCAACCCATCACAGGGCAAAGTCACACACACACTATGGACAATTTAGCCTCACCACTTACCCTACAACGCATGCCTTTGGACTGCGCGAGGAAACCGGACTATGTGGAGGAAACCGACAGCATATGGGGAGAACATTCAAACTCCACGCACACAGAATGGCGGTGGGATTCAAACCCCCAACCCTGAAGGTGTGAGTCCTATTGACACTGTCACTGAATTCCCCCGGGGTTGAATATTTGTGTACTCAGATATAAGCATAAACTTTTGTAAATTACCTAGTTTAGGTCAGATTGTTAATGGTGTCAGCTCACACATCTACAGTTATGGGTTCAAATCCCATCCCTGCTGAATGTGTGTGTGGATTTTGCATGGGTTTCAGTTCAATTCATTTATATAGAGCCTTTAACAAAGACCATTGTCACAAAGTGCTTTACATAGTCCCAGGGCCAAGGTTCCCAGAGAGTAAGCCAAAGGTGACAGTGGCAAGAAAAAAGTCCCGCAGGAGGAAGAAATCTTGGAGGAACCAGACTCAAGGGGGAGGCCCATCTTCCTTTGGCTGGCACCAGGCAGGACAAGTTCATTAACACAATATGAACAACAATGATGTAGATGTCTCCTCTGGGAACTGCTGTTTCCTTCTGCAGTCAAAAGCATGTGTTTATGCTAACTGGGCTATGTCATTTGCCCATAGTGTGTGCCCTGCCATGCAGAGCCATTTTTTCCAGGCTGTTCCCCTAGCTGCCTTATTCCCTGTATTTCTTGGGTTAAGCTCCAAGCTTATTGCAAATTTGTACTTGATAAAGGCTTGGAGGATGGATGGATGGATGGATGGATGGATGGATAGATATACACATATGCTGTCTTTATGACCTAGAATTGACAGTCATGTGACTTCAGCACACCGACCCAGCCGAAATTTCTATGTAATACCTGCCACTCTAAGTACAATAGGAGGTTTGATAAACTAAATACAGAACATTCTCTTAAGTCTCTTTATATATGATTTTTGGACTTTGCAAGCCACAAAACATTTTAAATATTAACTCCAACAAAACCAAACAAAAAGATTCACAAGATTCACCAGACAGCAAACACCTAAGCCTTTCACACAGTAAAATGCGCAGTGTCGCTAAACCCTAAATACAGTTAATTCATGAGACACTGGAGGAACTGGAGACCTGGGCTTCAAATTCCACACTGTGTGGGTCTATTGTCTGGCGTTAAAAGCCGCCTGATATAATACAATACTGTAGCCAATGTGAAATGGATAGGAGAAAAGCATTGTTTCATTAGCGCCTTCACTATGTTGCTAGGAAGTTGAGTTGAGCCGAGCCGCATACAGTAAGGCACTCCTGAATCAGTCAGCTCATAAAACAAAAAGATCTGGCCCCTTGCCTCCAGATACGCTCTTTCTATCATACAAGGTAAAGGTGCTTTACATTCTTAATACAGTTGGTGAGTAGAGAGGCTTGTAGCAACAAAAAGAATCTAATTTGATGCTTAGTTATTTTGGTCATGACAACTATGCTGGTATGGTCTGAAGAAACATACATGCACTACAATGGCTTGTTATAGAGATCCATGATACAGTACATGTATTTATATTAGGTTGTGGTGAAGATTCACTTCTTATTTCAATGCAACTTTGCTTGTAACATTGTTACATTTAACAGAACTAATGTTTTTATCCAAAACATGTATGGTTTTAAACAGCTACCAAACTATGGAGGTTTTGCTTTAGGTACAATACTCCTAGATCTTCATCTTTCAGATCACAAATGTGTTACTGGTGCCACGCCAGCCTGTTCGTGATTACTGGGTACTATTGTTATTACCTTCCAAAGTTGTTGGTTTGCCTTGTAAAGCTAAACCTAGAAAGATATGGAGGATAGATGGATAGATTTCACACAGCAGGTTCAATTGAAAAAGGAAAATCACATTCTAGGTAATGTACGATTTGATGTTTTCCATTAAATCATGGAAAAATCGCAATGGAATCTTGCAATGTCGAAATGAAGAAGTTTCAAAATGCAGTTCAAGCTGCTTGTTCAATGGGAAAGTGTGCTCGAATATCTACAAGGCATTGGCCCTTTGCACCTTTAAGTACAGTCTGACCGAATTCCGTCTTATTACTGTTTTTTGGCATATATTAATCATCTTAAAATTCCAGAAAAAAAGTGCAAAATAAACTGTAACTTACAAAAAAAACTGGGGTAATGTTTAGGGCAAATCACCACACGGCATTATTTTGCCGATTCTTCCGGTGCCACATGTCACAGCTGATTCATAATCCATGTTGTTGTCACGGTAATTGCTGCCCCCCCCCCATAAAGCAGGAGGTTTGGCATGCTGTAGTCTTAGTAACAATAATCACTTCCTCTCGCTGTATTACCCCAGTAAGCAGTTTCTCGTGCTGAAAACAGCAGGCTGAATATGATCTGTCTCACTTCTCATTTAACTCCAGGCACTTCTGCCTAGAGAGGAGATGCCCGCTGCTAGGGTCTCTCACTATCCCTGTCCAGATACGTTCCTCTGATAGCTTACTGAATTTTTCTTTTCTTGCTTGATCTAAGTTGCCATATCTAAGCAGCAGTAGAAAATGCAACATCTCCTGTCTTCTGTCTATGGCCTGAAACTGTTCAGATGAATGAGGCACTCTGGGGAAAAAAAAAAACAAAAAAAAAAAAAACACAACAACAACAACGATAGTTACTGAATCCCAAGAGGTGTCAGTGTAACTGCAAACTCCACAACCACCCAGGAGAGTGACGCACCACACTATACTGGCTTATGCATAAAACAAGCATACACAGAGCTCAAAATGTAGCTACACAAACACGGGAAAAACATCCAAAAGGACCTTAATGGTATCTGGAAAGAGACCGCGTTCATGTGTAGCGTAAATAGGTGGCACAGAGCAAGAGAAATTCTGCAGCTGAATTTAATAGCTTTCAATTTTCAGTATAAAATGAGCAATCCAACAACGTTAGTCCCTTTGATCTCTTCAACAAAGGAACAGGTAGAAAAACGTTAGCACAGCACAATGACTTATATATATATATATATATATATATCATTTAATATTTGTGATAACCACAGAGAATTAAAATCCTAGAGGTATAGAGCACTTCTGTTAGTATTATTGAGTAGAATTAAAACGCAGTGCTGTTACCATGCCAACCTCTGCATCCAATAGCTTTCTGTTTAACTGCTCCAGAGCAGATTTTTAAAAATACAATTCATTTTCCTAATGTAACAAATTCCAAGCATCTAAAAACAGAGTAAAAAAAAAAAAAAAAAAAAGACTTTAATTTCTAATATATTTTAAGTATTTTTGGTTGTCAGTGGATATTTCAATTCTCGATGAATTAACATCATGGAGGAATACAAATGAAATTTTAAAGAGGAGCTGACATACGGCAGTTCAGTCCAGTACACTTCTTTCTGAGCTGCCCAGACAGATTCCACCAGAACACCTTTTATATATTCATAGGGGCTCTTTATTTTGGTGTCTGTTTTAGCATTGGCCTTGCAGCATGCCAGTTCAGTGAGTAACACTGTCACCTCACACCTCCGAGGTTAGGTACTCAAATCACGCCTCTGCTCCACGTGTCTCTACTTTGCATGCTCTCCCCACGGTCTACAGGTTTCCTCCAGGGACTCCGGTTTTCTCCCGCAGCACAAAGACAAGCAGTTAGGCAAACTGACATTTCTAAATTGCAAATGGTGGTTGTGTGTATGTGCCCTTTGATGGGTCATGCATCCCATCCAAGGTGTAGCCCAGCCTTCTGCTTGATCCTGCGTGGAACAGGCTTCAAGTTCTCCTGTGACTCAGATAAGTGGTCCGAAGATGGACGGTTCGTATTGGCTATTACCATGACATGTGCACTTCAGGAGTCCAGGAGAATGAAAATTAAATACAATGAAATTAGTCATACTCGTTGTTTCACAGAGACCTACTTAAGGACCATCCCTTATGCCGTTGATGGACTGCACTGTTTCAAAAAATGGAGTGTGTCTTGACAGTCAGACATAATTGATGGGCATTAAGTATTTGTCATCTCCAGCCTGCGTTTCTTCTGAAATTGCTGTCAGAAACAAAGACAATGTGCTGAAGAAGAATGCCACGACACAGAAAGCTGTTTATTTCAAGCCACCCAAAACATTCAATAGTATGAGGCTCAATAGGCTGCTGACAGTAACTGACAGGTGGACTGTGCTGTTTCTGACAGGTTAGGGTCAGGGTTGGCGTTAGGGGGTTTGGTCAGGTGAGCTTTCACACACATCACAGAGAGGATTGATGAAGAAATAAACTGATAAATTAACAAATGAAAGCTTACACATTAATCAGGGCTCAGAGCCTCACTAACATATGGTTAGGGTATGACAAATGTTTTATATTTGACAGTAGATAGAGGAATTTCACAAGTTTTTCAAACAGAACCCAGAACCGGAGTAGTAATTCTCAAACATGGTCCCTGAGGACAACGTTCTCTTCTGTTTTTTCATTCTTGCAGAACTCTCATTTAAATTGCGTTTAATTGATTTCTGGTTGTATTTTGACGCATTGTGATGATCTTTAAATTGCTTTTCACATCATTTTCATACTCTGTTAAGTATTCAAGATTTATACTCAGTATAATAACGCTGTGGCAATTATGATTGATTCATTATTTCATTACGTAAATATATTTCATACTTGAGAACAACAGATTAATCCTAAATAAGGAGAATGGTTTTTTTTTCTATAGTTTGAAGTCCTTAAATAAACCAAAAAAGTTCAGATAATAAAGAAAAATTTCTCTGTATTCAAATGATCAACTTCTGTACTCCCCTCCAAGGGCTGTGAACTTAGTGTGGTTGGAGATGGAGGGAGGTTCATGTCTTAATAATCCACAGAGCTATGTTATCTGGAGCTTAGATCCTGGTAGAGCCACCCTTGAGGAACAGGTTGGTGAAGAGCGGCCAGGCAAACTATGGTCCAACAACAAGTCCCAGTGATAGTACTAAAAAGAACAAGAGTGCCGTGCCCAAAACTGGATTACTGGATCACACCCCTGGAACCAGGCAATGGAGTGGTGTTCACCAGTGATTAGACTGCAGCAATGAACACTGGGAATGGATAAGTGGAATGTCACCTTACTGACTTAGTGCAGGAGGTAGAAAGGTATTCGCTAGATGAAGTAAGCCTGACCTCCACGTGGAGTGCGGGCTCTGGAAACAGAGCTCTTCATCAGGGTGAGGTCTCTCCTACTCTGGAGTGGAGAAATCATGAAAGGCCTCAGGAGGGTGTGGGGTCACTCACCAGTTCCAGGTTGAGAGCTGTGCAGCTGGATTTTTCCTCCCAGTGGACTAAAGGATTGCCTCTACGGCTTACAAATGTCTGGGGACCTGCCCAGCAGCTTAGAGTCTGTGGCCATGGAAGAGGTAGTCTGGTCCGACCTGCTCAGTGTGCTGACACTGTGACCCTCACCGGCAGAAGAGGTGAGAAGATCAATGAATGTACTGTAGTCCTAACAGTATGATGTACTTATCACAATTACGAAAATCGTAAGCAAAACTATGAAATAGTTAATTTCATATCAAGCGTTGTTTTTTTATGTTTGATTATACAATAGTGTTAGAGTAAAATCCCTGCTTACTTGCTAATACTACTAATATGTGATTAAAATCAGTTACGATATTTATCAAAGGTAGGTTTGTTTGTAGCAGGATTTGAACCACAATGACCTGATCTTAAAGCAGAAATTTTGCAACCTATTGATTAAATTAGCTCTCAATGCAACCACGTAAAATGGCTTAGTTTAGGAAAATAACATTAGCTAGGTACTCCCAGAAGTAAATGCCCTGTGCCAGTTTTGCCGGGTAGCATTAGCTAGAGAATCATCTGTACTACTGCCTGCAGCTCTCAATCCAACATGGCTGACCCCCGTTTAACTTACTTAAACGGTCATTCATTTCAACACAATTTTTGAAATCCACTTCAATGTATAGAGTGAGATCCCTGCATGATTACACTCCTTTCATAATTACATTATTACTATAGCAAATACATAGTAATAATGCAGACTTTTGTCCAATGTCAGAGCGTGATCGTATGATTTTAAGCAATATGAAAAACAAAGAATTCTTGGCATTTATTTTTTGCCTCATGATCATGTTTAATTGGTAGGCAATTGCTATGTCATTTAAATAAGCTGTAAATGCATAGTTTTGGCATACAATTCCAATCAAATTGCTTTAAACAAATTGGCTTATAAAAAATAAAAAGCGTGCCATAATTTCACTGGCTTCCTTTTTCACAGCATCACTTTGCTCTTCTCAAAAGACTAAAAATTACAAGCAACTTATGATCCGTGAAAACTGAAGTGTTTTTGAAATACTATGCATCTCCTTGTGCCAAGTGCTTTGCGTAGCCGTTTCTGAGGCCAAGGCGGTTAGTGGCTTTTTCTGCTAGCGCGAGCACACCTTATGACAACATACTGTAGGTGGTTATTTCCTCAAAGCTCAGCTCACACTGACATGTTTACTGGCTCATGGAAACATAGGTTATGCGATGTTTACTGAGGTATTCCGGCATTATCGTTTGCATAGTAACCAGATTTCCAAAGTCAGTCTGCATGGTTCATGCATTTGTACACTTCTGCTATTTAATGGACTTAAAATGGGGGGGGGGGGGGATGCATGCCAGAGGACACAAAGTAAACAACTTTCATTATGCAAGTCACATTTTGGCCAACTGAGTGCCCATGCAATGAAAACACGTCCATACAAGAATTGGGGTTAGAGCGCTGATGTCTGCTCGTCGCTATAAGTGATCACAAACGCATGACACGTAAGGAAGACAGATCTCTTCCATGATGTAGAGTCTGCAGATGAAGATAGTTCTTTGGGTCAAAACACTGTAGAGCCTCTAATAAGTGGTGAATATCCTTTGTTGAGAGGAACTGCCCCACAATTATTGCTTTTCAGTTTTTACTGAGCCTGGTCACACAGTTGTGTATGTGTTTATACTGTCTATGCTTCAGGAGTTATTTAAACATACTGGTATTCTTGATAACATTTAAAGAGCGTACTACCTTTAACCTGATCAGATAGCCACGTCACTGAGTTGCTTCAAGAAAATTAGCTGTTGTCACCATCGAGGGAGCTGAAATTACAATTACTGTAGTGCATTGATGAGATTGAATTGCATATTCATTACACACCTCAAGTAAAATACAGAAACTCTGCTTAGTGTACTGGGTTCCTGGTGACCTGTCTAGCAAATACCGATCAGCTTTGCATACGATACATTTGAAATTTCTGTGCAAAATACCTGCCCCCCAGAGATGTGGCTATGACAGAGTAGTTGATCCTTTGATGCGAGACATTAGGACATTTCTACAGTACAGTGTGTACACTGAATGCCCTGGTCAGTCAGTTTTGTGTTGTAGCTCATGGAATGGCAAGATTTGTCCAGTTCTTCAGACCGGAATACGTGTGCAGATTTAATTTGGCTATTCAAGACCTGAATCTGTCTTACGATGTTTCTGAGAGTGAGTTTGGTCTGAGACCCAAAGTAAGACATGATCTGAATAACCAGAATGTGGTATATGGAGATAGTAAAACTGAATGTGGTGTGAAGGGGCACTATGTCTTACGGCAAAGCCTGAAGCATTTACATCCCATCACTGGATTACCCCTGGTATTTGCCATGACATCTGTGAAGGCACTCCGCTGTTGGCTTTACATATGCAGGAGTTTCATCTTAAGCACTTCACTCTTGATTATTTGCACTAACAAAAATAGGCAAATTCCCCTATGAACATACATGTAAGGTTGATAAACCAAAGTCAATCTCTAAAATATACACAGCAAAAACAAGCACAGGTGCTAACAGGCATGAAGATACTGCATTACTTTGAATACTTCTCTTGATATTGGGTAACCCAGTACCAGAGGGAGAAGGTGCATGCGCAGTATTAAAAAAGACATTTTAGAGCTAGTACTATTCCCAACAATTATTAAATAAACTATTCAGTATATACAGAATGATATTTGGGATGGCAGGCAGATACTTCTGGGTTTAGGCATCAGCTAAACTATCACTACACTGAACCTAAGCCAGAGCTGGTGTTTGGACCGTTTATTTACTGATGGAAGATGCGATTTTAAGGGAAACATCCTTTCATCAAGCGGGTTGTCCATGATACTGAAAACTTCAAATATGTGCAGGGCACTGACAAGCAGACACCGGCGTACTGTGGCTTTCCATCTTAGGGTTCCAGAATTCTTCATACCACATCAGCAGGGCTCTAGCGTGACATCTGTGTTAGTTTCAGCACTACCTGAAGTGGCGAAACTGTACATTATACAAGAGACAGGTAATCAAACTGTACACACCACAACAACAGTCACCATTGGTGGTAGATTTTTGTGCCGGACGGCTTATTTCTGTAGGTCTAGAATGTGGGTGGCCTCAGTTTAGTCAGACTGAAACAGTCCTGCTTGCTCCATTATGTTGAGCACCTAAGGGCTTGTGACTCGTGTTCTGGTAGCCTTACTGTTTCCACTCCATCAGCTCTGATAGACACGTCTCGTATCCATCTATAGCATAGAAGCACCTTTGCAACAAGATTTCAATCAATACATTGACAAGGTATGTTAAGGCTTCCTTGCTGCATCCCCTCACGACACCGAAGACCCGGAAGTTTGTGGGACGCCAGAAAACATCACATCAGAGATTGAGGCCAGCTCAACTGGATCCTTGGCCGCAGCTTTTCAAGGTTGCCTGATGTTTCCTGTATTTATTTTTTCCTATGATGGTAAGTACTGTTTAGAGGCTGGGAATACAGTTCACCGGAATGGTGGAAAGCCTGTTAAATTAACAAGGTCTCATGGAAAATATGGCCGGGAACATATACGGTTTCAAAGGTTAGCAAAGTGACTAAGAAGCTGTTAAAGCTACTGAGGCATTTGTTACCAAGCACCTCTGCCTTACACAACCGAGAACCCACAGTGCATGGTACGGCTGGAAGATGAGCTTAAAATTCAAGTAACTCAGAGAAGGAGACCCCACTACCACATCTAAAGAGTCCACTGAGCTGAGGTGAACGCTCCACAAAAGGAGAAAACCGCAAGCCTGGAATTAACAGTAGAAGAAGTGTCAAAAACATGGAGAAATCGAATGGCAATAGAGAGGCTCATGCACCCTTTGCACTATGCTGCAATGTTTTTTATTTTTAGAAAAGCCATCACACCTATTCAAAGACTTTCTGGGGAACTGGCCTGCCCTTCGAATGGAGTGGCAGGTAAATTCTTTTATCCTATGTGTATTGTTTTCTTGGTGATTGCCACTCTCTTCTCTTTGTAGGAACAATTAGATTCCAACAACAGACATACGGCTGCTTCTTAGGATCTCCGTATCTACCTGTGTGAAAATGACTGGGGTATTTTCAAGACTTGGAATGTAAGGTGACGTACTTTTAAATTTACCATTCCATTGAATGAGGCATCCATGTATTTCGGACTGAAGAAGAGAATGAGCTGGACATCTCAGACACAACAGTAGCTCTCCCCGGTGTTCAGTTCAACCCTGCCTGAATTGAAAAGGGGGTCCTATGTCTTTTTGCAGGTGACGTTATCCATTATCTTCTTGAATTGTTCTTGAAGGTGACCTCTTGTGATTGACTGATCCTTTACTCACGACTGTTCTGATGCGTGCACTAAACCTGGACTATCCAAAAGGACTGATCCACAGCTTCAGTCTCATTAATGGATGACTTCAAAACAGCAATACCTACGTTGCTGAGTCTAAATACGATCTATTGGTGATACAGTTAAAGCCGTGAAGCAGTTGGGTCCTTATAAAGGCATGATGTTTTTGACTATTTCTCCTTCCTCCTTCTCCCTCTCCCTCCCTACCTCCCTCCTTATGTGCTGGCCCTTTAATTTCTACATGCCACCTTGTATTTTGTTACTGTTTTCCTGTATAATGCAGTACAGAATTTAGTTAATAAAGATTCTGTAACATGTATAAGCATTACTTCTGCATATATTGTTTACTATTGGTGATGGATGCTTACCCTATTAGGCAGAATATAATAACTGATCAAACCTGAAAACAGGAATAGGCCTAACTTTTACCCAGTGGTGGTTCTATGCCATCTCAAACAGGCATGCAGGCTGGGGCCAGGTGTCCAGTTAAAAGGGACTAAATGAGGAAAAAAACAAACAACAAAAAAAAAACTAATAAAGTTATTAAAAAAAACTCTCGACGAGAGGGGCCAGTGGGGGCTCCAGGAATATGAACAGGGAGCACGGACCCCACCTGGCCACCCCCATAACAGCCAGGGGCAGGTGATATACAATCAGACAACCACACTTCCACTCAACAATATAGACAGACAGACAGACAGACAGACAGATAGGAGATTTAAAAAATCACTAATTGAGAGAAGGAAAGGCAGCAGAAGTTCCATCAAACTCCTCAGAGACAAGGTGGTTTCAATTCTGTTTTGCACTGCTATGTTCTTTACAGGAGTCATTAGCTACAGTTTAAACTACAATATTTCACCTAGAGCTTCCTCTCCCGTCTTGAGAGCAGGACTATGATTATGGCTTATGATACTCTTCTGTGGGGGAAACTTAAAAAGGCAGTGAGATTGCCTGGTCTACACACCATATTAATATAGATTTAAAAAGGCAGTGTGATTGCCTGGTCTACACACCATATTAATATAGATT
>JAACJT020000052.1:8737958-8768482 GCA_009936485.2 Gymnarchus niloticus | reverse complement strand
TTAAAAAGGCAGTGAGATTGCCTGGTCTACACACCATATTAATATAAACTTAAAAAGGCAGTGAGATTGCCTGGTCTACACACCATATTAATATAAACTTAAAAAGGCAGTGAGATTGCCTGGTCTTTTTTAGGGATTGTTTGATTTCTGGGCATGCCATATTTTCTGACCTGCAAACTGCAATTTATTATAGAAATGACCACTATTCTCTGTTGGCTCACATTTGACAATTTATGAAGCAATTTCAAACAGCCATATTGTCTCCATGGTAACATGGATATGAAACTCAATATTTTTAAGCCAGACCACACATGTTCACTTTTACATCATAAAGTAAATATAATGACAATCCATGTTGCCATTTTGACAGATTAATTTACCTATAAATGATTTTAATAAAAAATAGGAAATTAATTTATTTTGCCTTTGACTTGGAAACCTTTTCTGAAGTTTTACAGGTTAAAAAGACCATTCAATTCAGCTGAAAGAATTCTCACCACAAGGCATTCGGCAAAACGAGAATGTATACTGCAAATATTAAAAGTCCCTGAGTGGTACATACAGTAGCTTGCCTTGTAAAATAAACAATTTATTTTCCCGTGTAAACAAAAAACCCTTTCAAAGTGATTACGAGTATTAAACAGAATTAGATACTCTTACGAGTAGACTCTGACCTCTGACCCAAAAGTGAATATTCCAAGTTATTTGAATTTAATCCCTCAGAGGATCGCAACCTTAGAGTAGTGGATAAATTTGCATGGTCAAACAATTCAGAGAGTCGTCTGGAGTTTGATCTCTTAGTAGGGAGGTAAAAAAAAAGTACCCCCCTGAAAGGGTTAAAAGAACATTCAGTAAATCAGACCTGGAATTAGTAAAACCCCCTGAACGCAGCTCAAAGTTTCAATAAAAATGTAATTCAGATTAAATTCAATGTCAAAGCAGGTCATGGTAGACTCTCTAAGATGTGTATTTTTCTACTTACTGAGAGCCTTCAAATCTCCATGAGGTTTGAGGCCTCAGTGGTCCCACAACTACCTGGTACTCACATGATCCAAAGCATGAGTTACACTGACCCAAAGCCCTTCTAAATGTCAGCTGCTCTAATCTTCAGTTGCTCTGAACCCAGCACTGGGGGACAGCATGGCCCCTGGCATCTTTCAACAAAGGCAGAAGGATGCTGACATTGCTGCGGGGTACGTCGGGCTGCCACCATAACCCTCCTGTCACAGATGCTTTCCACAAGAGCCCTGTGCACGGAGACACGGTTCTCATGACAGGTGTTGTCACCTCAGTACATGTTCTGTTTAGTGTCCCATCGCCTTTGCGGCTCTCTTTAGCAAATTGTGAGCAGGATGGAAAACGCTGTTCTCATTTGAACTGCCAGGGCATGTTTTAAAAAAACCTTGTTTCTACAAAGAATAAATCTGATGCTCAAGTAACTGACTCAAGAAATCTAACCGCTTAAGTCCAAACGAACATCTGAGTGACAGTCTCATGCCGTTATGTACTTAAACATTAACTTTAAAAGGTCGTATCATTTATAAAGAACATGTAGTGTACTTTAGAATTCTACGTACAAGTGTCTTTATGCAATAAAACAACAGTTACAATTTTAGAACCCTTTCTATTGCTATCTAAATATGATTATGATTTAAGAGCAGGATCCAACCTATTATGAGCATTAAATCTAAGATCGTTGACATAATGGCTGTTTACACTGCTCCTGAGTAAAATGGGAGGTAGGCTTGTCATTAGCATATTATGTTGATCTTTCGCAACCCTGTCATATCGGGACCCACTCAGATGAGACATTTCCCTAGTGAATATTTTAATAGATAAGTGAATTATGAGAAACCAATTCATGCGATGAATGCCTCTTGCTAAGCATGTTGGTACCGGTAAAGCAAATGACATGCTTTAGGACTGTGTGAATATTTAATATGAGTAGCCTGTAAATGCTCTGATAAGCACAACTCCGCTTTTCATTGATCTCCATTACAAGTTAAATTGATCATCCGAGTTAGAGGCGGTTAGGGAGAAGTCCCGAAAATCAATTTACATGCATGTTTTAATAGAATCGTTTAATCTTTTTTTCTAAACCTTGTTAAAATACATTGATACGTTGCTAAGTATGTGGTTGACAATACTGTAAAAGTAAAATGTTTAACTTCATTATTTTCAGGCTTAAGAGTTCTGCATGTATGAAACATAATTCATTGAGTTAAATACAAATCTTAATCTCAATTTATATTACACTTCTTGGGATAGACTCTGGGTTCGAAGGATGGATGGATGGATGGAACAAAATTTATACTAATGCAACACAATACATTACTTAACATGAATACCTGGAATAAAAAATTTACAAAATGGTTCATCCTAATAGTGGAAGTAGTAATATTGTCATTGTTTCATTCCGGTTATGTTTTAGAAAAAAACACAACCCACGCCAGTATATCACTATTTAAATAGAGTCAGAATGACTATTTATAAGATGAAATGAAAAAGCAATATGCTATTATATGTTATTTGCCATTCATAACATTACATACTAATTCTTTGGTTTTCACGTATTGTGTATTGTCTTTGACATTTGCGCCCCCTGGAGCAGTTTGGGTTAAAGGCCTTGCTCATGGGATTCAAACTCACAACCTTCTGGGCGCAGGCACAGACACTTCAACGGTCAAAGCGTACACAGAAAACGCACAAGCAGATGCAAAAAGCTACGGTACAGAATGATATTCAATTGTCACATATGCATGAAAGTAACAGAAATTAAACCATAAAGTATGGCAGAACACATGTGAACGGCAATGTTCTGGTTTTAGTGAATATTAAAAAGACACGGTCTTCAAGCCAGCCAGGTACAGGAAGAAAAATCTTTTTGGTGCTGGGCTGTTTTGCAGATTATGTGACAGCCTTAATGACAGACATCCATTGTCTGCATAATGAAAATTGCACTTGCTCAAAGAATAGATTTTCCTCAGGGTACTTATTCACAAGCATTTTAATTGACACCTCAGTAAATTACGGCAGACTGGCTATCACCAGCACCGAACCCTAGTCCACCTTATCTCCATGACCTTCCAGTTGATGACCTCCAGATTCACTCACTCCCTATGGCATGGGGATGTGATCTTTCCTTATCCCCTCGAGTCTGCCAATAAAACCTCTCCTAATGCCTTTCCATGTATTGTTCATTCCATAAATCCCACCCCCACACCCCCAGTCTCCATCCATCATATGTCTTCTTCAATGTCAGTTCCAATGTAAAGCATTGGCATAGTCCTGCTTCATGCTTCCATCCTTCCAGACCTTTAGCTCCATTCCATCTCCCCTCAGGGTTCCCGTCTACCATTCTGTACACTACGCAGGAATGCTGCCATCCAATTTGTAAACAGGCTACTGCAATACGTTTCCCGAGGGAACATCATCAGATTGCAAAAGAAGGCTCTAATTCAACATCTTAATCCCCAATCCGATTAAGCGTTTAGTTTAGCTTTCACCTAATACTCGGTCCCTGTATGCACCGTTTGCCTTACGTGTTGCACACATTATTAAAAATAATGCAAAACTCCCTGGCAAAATGGGGATGCTACAGAGTAAACTCGTTCAACTTCCCACTGCTTACCCTGGTCAGGGTCAGGGGGTCTGGAGCCAATCCCAGGCAGCACAGGGCACAAGGCTGGAGTCCACCCTAGATAGGATGCCAGTGCATTGCAGGACACATACATACACACACAATCATACACCATGGGTCATCAGCGATACCTATTTTGTACCGCGACATGCAAACCGAGTACCCAGAGGACACCCACGTGACACTCGTCAATATTTTCATTAATGATCACTTTGCCATTGTGCTATGTATCTGACTACAAGACACTAATTATAATAGCTGTAAAGCACACCCCAGGGTTCAATTAGTCGCCTGTCCCCATGCTAATAGAAACCAACCATTGGTAGCCTATGATTGCTTTGCCCGCTTGACAGGTCGCGTAAAACAAAGCATCGCAAAGGGCCTACAGGAAACACAATGCAGTCTGTTACTAAAGCAGAAAAACACTGTTTTTCCCAGAAATCTTCGGGGAATGTTAAGGTAACTAAGTCCCTGGGGGTTAGAACTAACCAGCCTCAGGGCCTGGCCATCAATTGGAGGCTATATGAGATACACAGAGACCAAAGAGATTATTGCGACAGATAAGCGACTGAGATGTATTTGACATAGTTGAAGGGACTTGTGCCATAAAGTTGACACACCTGTCATCTTTAATTGTACCAAAGCCCTGCAGCAAAAAGAAAACAACGTTAAAAAAATCACACACACAAACAGAGAAGGCGGTACGATACTGAGACGGCTTTTCAGAAATACACAGTCTAGAAAAAAAGACTTTTCATAATGAATGGTTTTAACATCACTTTTCATTGACTTATAAACGTTGCGTGTTAAAAGTCGTTAATTTATGCCTGTGACAGATTTGATAATAACTGGGGTCAGGACAGCTACACGTATTTGTAGTAATATATTTTTTTTAATTCCATTCCAATATTGCACTCAGAACATATTTCAATCACAACAAATCCAATAGTTTAACGTTCCCAGTTTATGATCTGTTGTGTCCAAAAATGTGTAATGTGAACTCCGGTCCACTGATTAAAGTGATGATTTAAATTCATTCATCTAAAAGCATGAGCTCCTCCACAGTCTGGTAAGAAGGTGGCTGAAACACTAGTCTCATGTGTATGTACTGTGTGTGTGGCTTATGTACAAAGACCCGCAGAAGTGGCATCTCTAAATTGCCCATGTTATGTAATTTTGTGTGTTTGTGTGTGTGCCCTGCGATGAACTGACAGATATAAAGGCTTGCGATTAGACTTTCCTGAAGCAACTTTAAAACTAGGCTAGACGCTCAGCAGCTAGATCTAAGAAGCAAGATCTTAGCTCTGCTTTTTGAAATTAAATTCCAAAGCTCATTACCAAAGATATTTTAAATGTTTAATTAGTTAAGTTTTATACGTTTTTTTCTGACCTTCCTGCGTCCATATGTGGTATTGCTAATATTTAATAGGACTATAGAAGACCTTTCTTTTAAAGACTTAGAAATATCTTATAATTATGAATTTGACCATGCATGCATGCATCCATCTCCCATAACCACACTTGTAATACTGGGTTATAATGACGTCTCCATAAAAATGAACATTAAATAATGGTAAAAATTAAAATAAAAATCAAAAGAAATTAGCTTTGCTAACTCCTTTAGCAAATAGCCTGCAAAGTGAACCAGAAAATCATTTCCAAACTTATAACAAAATTATACGTTTTTAAAAATCTATTGCTTTTCAAAACAGTAAAAATTCATCTTATTATTTTAAGGCGCAACATACAGTATTTTGACAAAATTATGTTTAACTTAACCAAAATTTCATTTAAAAACTTTCTCAAAAAGGGTAATATTATGTCATTACTATTTACAATCACTTATATTGAACGTGTATTTATGAATTATTTTATTCCAATTATGCATTCAAAAATCTAAATTTGAATTTTAATAAATCCGCACATTTATTTCCCCTAACTGTTTAAACACATGGTGTGTTGTGAGTGGTCTGGAGCCTATTCAAGGAAACGCGTGGCCCAGTGCACAGACGGCCCAGTGGAGATGCTGATCCCTTACAGCACACATACTCAAAGACAGTATTGTACATCACCTTTCATGTACAACCCCAAATCAGAAAAAGCTGGGATGGTATGGAAAATTCAAAAAAAAAAAAAAAAAAAGTGATTCTTAAATTTGCATTGACTTTTATTTCATCGCAGACAGTATGAACCCAAGATATTTTATGTTTAGTCTGGTCAACTTCATTTCCTTTGTTAACATACATCCATTCCTGCATTTCAGGCCTGCAACACATTCCAAATTGTTTGATGTTTCCATCAATCCGACATCTACACCTCTATGTACAGTATACGCATACACACACACACACACACACACAATATATATAAAACCAGAAATATAGATGAAATCATCAGTCCAAGCATGGGTATTCTGACTCAAGACTTTGTAATAATTAAGCTTAACACATGGAGCTGTTACTTCAATTGTTCTGCTGTTCAGCACAGTGGTGCAGTGGGTAGCAACCACTGTGTCTGTGTGTGTGTGTGTGTGTGTGTGTGTGTGTGTGGAAATAGCATATCTCCATCCCTGCTAACCTCTAGCTATAGCTCTAATGGGGAGGCACACTTCATGAGGGACAGTGCCTTTGTATTAAATGGATTATTTGTTGGTCTGTTCTACTGACAGAATGTACTGTAGGCTTGCTCAGCCTGTAAATAATTCACAGCCAGTGCAGTGTTAGCTCTCTTTTGTATTTGATTTTGCTGCACTTCTGGCTTGTTTTTAATTTTTTTTTAATTTGTTTGTTTATTTATTTATTCGCCATGACCGCATTATTTATAATACTACCAGAAAGGAAGACTGGTTTCCAGCCATCCATTGTGCATTACCACTTATCCTATGCAGGGTCACAGCTCGTCCAGCGCCTATCCCAGGAGGCACAGCACATTGACACACACAAGTAAACAATATAGAGAAATCAATCCACTTAACTGCATGGCTTTGGATTATGCGAGGAATCCGGAGCACCCAGAGGTCACACGCATTTTGTACACACACAGAGCTGGAGGAGCAGACACTATCAACAGTCCTTTATTTGGATGCCAATACCTCATAATAGATAAACCTTAAAATGTTATTATCTATAAGGAGTGTGGTTCAGTGGACAGCACTGTCACAGGACTGGAGGTCTGAAATCCACCTCAACTCTGTGTGTGTGCACATTCACCCACAGACCGAAGACATCAAGTTAGCATAAGCGGTGTCTCTAAATTGTGCAGAGTGTATGACATGGTGTGGCATGCTATCCGGGGGGTACCCCTGCTTTGGACCCCTCTGGTGGCCTGGCATAGACTCCAGGGAACCTTGATTAGGGTTAGAGGTTAGATGACGGATGGATCGTTCCTTACCAGAAGGTATGTCTTCCTTTATTCCCCTTCTCTACAGTTTGTACTGTTGTGAATTTCTTTCTCAATATTTCCTTTTAACATAATTACAGTATATAAAACTAAATTAACCTTAGGAGGTAAGAATTCTAACAGAGTTTAGATAATCTAGTAATCTACAAATATTCCCTCAGGGTCTGTGTCACTTTCACACAAACCCTTCAGACTGAAATGATGAAACACCCATGAACAATGTCAGTTTAAGTATGGATGGATGCATGGATTAAAGCATAGTTTCCCAAAGTCATTCTACAGTGGCTGATTTCAATGACTGGTTAAGCCCTGTGAAAAGAAAAAAAAGAAAAAAAAGAAAAAAAAAAAAAGATAATTGTCTTTCACCATTTACTTATAGAATTTTAGGATTTGAAAAAACATCTTAGGAAGACTACAGCATATCCCTTTGTGCTGATATGAGGAATGTCTCGAACACGACTCTCATTCATACACTGTCATGGCTACCTGCTATGATATACTAAAATACAACTGAAAAAATAAAGAAATGAATACAGAATTTCACAGAAAAATTGTTTAATGCCAAATTTCATGACTATATTTTTATAGGTATTCCTACACTAACTCTGTTAGTACGATCGTACATTTACTCACCCATCTGAAAACAATTACATGTTGAGTATGTGAAATGCCCCAGAGTCTCATATTCCTCTCCCACCCCCTGTAATACTCCTTAACTTCATGCTATGAAATGGCAACAAAGAACACTGTCTCTGTTACAGAAATTCCCTTCATCTTCTCCAGTCTCATTAGTGGCACCAACACAAACCTTTGCACTTTCCTTTCTTTAGGTAATAAACTCCTAAAACTTGATAACAACCCTCCTGACCCTGCCGATCTCTGCAACTCCTTTCTTTGATTTTTTTTGACGACATCTCCACTATTAACAGCTCTCCGGCTGCCAGCCTCTCCATCTCCACCCCCAAGCCACCTTCACACTCCTGGATTCCTCAATACTCTCCGATATAATCAATATTTCTGAGACCACCACCTGGCCCCTTGAACTTATCCGAGGCCTGTGTACCTGTATAGTGTATACCTAGCTCTCTGCCCTCACCTGACCACCCTCTTCAATCAATCACTGCCCCTTGGAAAGGCTACCTCCATGTATTAGACTGCTGTTGTCACGTCTTTTTAAAAAAAAATGGCCTTGAGCCTACTAACCCTAATTATCATGCGATCTTCAACCTTACTTTCTTCTCTGAAGCACCTTATTGCCGGCCAACCCCCTTGCCACAGCTTTCATCTTCTCTGGAACAATGAAACTGCCTTATAATCAAAGTCATCAGCAATCTTCTCATCTCCGCTGACTCGGGAGCCTTCAACATCCTCATTCTTCTAGACTTGAGTTGGCACAGCCCTGGACTGATTAACATCCTACCTGACAGACAGAAAGCACTTTTGGAAACTCTTTTCCCACCTTTGCTGTCACCCTTGGGGTCCACCAAGGCTCATCCTTGGTCCCCCACTTTCATACTTGGTCCCCCTCACCATCATTAGCGAGTTCAACCTCAATTTCCACTGTTATGCTGATAATACTCAGATTTATCTTGGCACCAAATTGATTCACTCACTACCCCTGTTCCATGCTGAAGCCCCACCATTTTCAGATCTTGTCTCGTAATCTGTTTATTGTCCCAGACTTTCTAGTTCTCTTTACTCAACTTGCCTCCTCCCTGTGCTGCCTGTCTGTGCTCTGTCTGTGCCCTGTAAGCATCATTTGCTTTTTCCTTTCTTGCCTTGTTTGTGTTGTATTACATCAACTATCATATAGATCTGTGCTGTACGACCTACTGATATAGTAAGCAATTGTAAGCATCATCATCATCATCATCATCATCATCATCAGCAAAGCCTGCAATGCATTTACTTCTTTCTAATCCTACAGCCTTTATCAGTTCTAGACTAAAATCGATCTGTTAATTGAACCAGAAATCAGCATCATGGGACACATTGAAGCAACATCACTTCTCTCTGCGTGGAGTACAGAGAACTCAGATGGGTGCGGCTGTACGTATTCTCCTAATGACATCAAGATGTGACAGGTGGTGACAGGGAAATAAGTAAAAGCCAAAAACCATCGTCTTCTTCCTCATCACAGCCGCCGATTGCACAGGACATGATAGTTGCTTCTAATTCTGAGCGTGAATATTAACTATCGTGTGTTCAAAAATATCTGTAATGTCCCTGGTATTCACGCTCATAAAAATGCATGAACGGATGCTTTTACTTGCATCTACTTGCTGAGTACTTCCGAGATGAGACAAAGTGCACTAAGTGGTCTACGACAGGACCCATTCCTTCCATTATGGCATGAGTACATGTGTTTTTCCTATACTTCACTGGATTTCACTTTGTGGATGTCATCCCGTCGTTTCACACCCTCAGCTTCACTTCTTTGCACTCGTAAAGCTGGTGGTCATCACGAATAATCAATTTACTCAATACACACTCACGCTTGAAATGAGAGCCGATGAGCATAATTGCAATAATTACCTTTAGTTGGGCTTTGAGCAAAGCCTTTCCTTCTTCACAGAGAATACCTAGTGCATGGACTTTTGGTGGCTAATCACATGGAGAGGTATATTGAATGTTCCCCTGTTTTTTGGTTCACAAATTGGATAATCATGCACAATTTTCCCATGATCCTTTCTGCTCTCTGCTCTCCCTGATGAGTGGCGTAGATGACTTTATCTCAGGATGGTCCCTCGATTAACCCTTTGGTAACAAGTACAGAGTGTCCTTGCATCATATCATTCATTAATCTTGGTTCCAAGACTTTCAGAACCTTGCTCCCTTTCAAGATGATGGCCATGACAGCAGGACAACTAGAACTTTAAAGAAGGAGAACAGACCATAAGAGATGCCTTAACAGATATAAGATTCTGTCAACTGAAATCCTTCCGTAAATTAAAACAAAGTCTTTCACTTTAATTGTAGCTTTAGCTAACCCTAATTTGTATAAGGCAAGACATTAATTCACTGGTGCAACATATTTTTTTGCGCTCTAATTCTGTCACCTATAACTGACTACAAATTAGTTAATTAATAAATTATAACAAAAGGACATTAAGCCCCTTAAATCTGACATGTCTTAGCAAATACCTCACAAAAAAATTAAGGGGATACTTTTATCTGAGACACATTTCATTCACTATTGTTGTTTTCTCTTTAAGAATCCTGTCATTTACAGTATATACTCTCCATAAATGTTAATTACAAATAATGCAATTATTTAAAACCATGAAACTGCACATAAATTTAACATCACTGCCAAAATGTACTCCTATAGTTCTATTAACGCACTGCCATTGTCAAAATAACAGAATGCTTTACTAACATTAGCTTCACAGCCGTATCCGAACTGCCTGCCAGTCTAAAAAATATTTACTACAAGTACAATTTTAACTACGTTTTACAAAAAACCATAACACACCTCTAAGTATGTACCAACAGAATTAAGACAACACATACAGAAATACCCCAGAACAGGAATGATTCATTCCAGCATCACTCCATTCTTTCAAATAATAAAGCACTGTGCCGATTTATTCAAGCTATCTTTCTAACTGACGGAGGCAAAGTAGCCCCCAGTGCGAATACAGGCAGCACCTTGTAGGAGTCTGTTGGGAACAGTTCTGTCTGGGAGCCGATAACATTAACATTAAGGTAACACATCAAGCCGGCCAGAATTCTACAATTACTGCAATGCACTTGTACTCCAAAAAGAACCAGCTTTGAAATCCTAAATCCCTAAATACGCATCTGAGCATGTGTATACATTAGATAAAATTCTGAATGAATTTTTTTATGCGAGTGTTTGTATGCGTGGCATTTTTACGATGACTGTTTGTGTAAGTGCGCAACAGTGTGTGTGTGTGTGTGTGTGTGTGTGTGTGTGTGTGTGATTGTATCTGTTTGTTTCTGCCTGTATGTGATGCTGTACGTTTTCAAGTTCCAAACAGTGTCTACGATTGCTTGACAAACACTTCATGTTTCAAAATTTATGAACAGTTAACGCTCTTCATTATTTCTGTCTCCTAGGAAAAAAAGTCCAAATTAGACTGAGTTACCTTTTGGATTAAGATATAATCATTTATATCACTTCGAATTAAAATAGAGTATCAAACTAAAAGAGAAATTTGCGCAATTAATGGGCCGATGACAGTAAATATATCAGTCGTCAAGCAGGACTACATCATACATAACTACAGGCATCCATCATGACAAAGAACAAAACATGAATAAATAAATAAATGGTTTTTATCATTAACTGTAATAATACTGATACTAAACGCTAAGCACACCAGTATAAGGACAGGGAGATCGAAGCTGAAAACAAGTTTCTGTCCTCAAGAGAATGAGCATGAAAAGGTCTCCGAAGACACTGCTGTTGAGAAAGCAGCAGAAAGCCATCCTGAGGTCCTGGCCAGCTGAATTACAGGCTTCTCGTTACGCTTCGCTACTGCACTCTACGTATTCGTCAAACAGCTTCATCCAATAGAGTCAACCTGATTTTGGGATATTTACTGAAAGGCCCTGTCAAGTGTGTAATAACAATAGCTTTGCCGGAGACAGCACCTGTACGCTTTCCGTAAGTTTTCCAACTGAAGCACTATGCTCCAGGTCTATATTGTACTGCGTGTCAGGACGGTTTATTTTCAATGGGACCTACTGCATGGAGGTTCTCCTCTGTTCATCTGACTTGTGATATACCGGCTGTCTGGTAAGCTCATTGGAGGAAGGTGGATTGGCCATATGGATGCCATGGCTTAGGTCAGGCTATCTGGCTTTGCATGCCTCGCGTTCCCATGAACATTAAGGTAAAAAGGGTGAGTAAATGAATAAACGGTAGGAGAAATTATGCAGAAGCTGCAAAAATGCTGCAAGTCAGTCACAGGATAATATGTACAAACAAAAGCAGAAGATGAAAAAACACTTCTGTACTGCTACCAACTTTAAGCAAAGGCCCAGTAGAAGGTCACTGACACTCACCCCCTCCCTTAGCAAGGTGTTACCGAAATGATCAAGTCCAAGACTATTATCTTAATTATTATCAAGATTATTATTATTATTACCTTAGGACAAGGTAGACAAATTACATTGTAATGTACCTGTCTGTATAATTTAGGAGTTTTAATTGGGGAAGCCACAAGCTTCACAGATGGAGCATATAAGCACTAGAAGTTTAACACACACAGACAAATATATCCACACACTGTGCATAACAATTAAGAGATTTACATTTTTGTTCCCTGTTGAATTTAAAAGCCATACTTTTTTCCCCCTTACTTGGTAACATCTAGATGTACTTTGTGGATAGAGCAAGTACTTTAAGAGATTTTAAAATGAGACAATGATGCAAGAGGTCTGCCTTGCAGAGGCCTGGGAGGGATAAGTAAGAAGTAATACAATAATATCTGCACGTTTGTGGGTCTGCCTGTACACGAGCAAGCATGTATCTCAGTGACCTTTGGAGGGGTATTCTTCATCGCAACGTTGTGTTAACTAGCCTTGAAGGAATTGCTGAACTGCCTGAAGGAGGAAAACAAAGCAGACTATAAGGTAAAGGGTGCTAGATGCGGTGAGACAGAAGATAAAAACAGGAGCAGACAGATTCCAGCAAGTGCTGGTGCTGCTTTTCTGGAAGCAGGGCAGAGGAGGGAGGAAGGCAAGTCAATAAAGCTGTGATTTGTGGGCCAGAAGCGAATGGTGGGAGATAAAACTGGGGGGGCTATGGTCCACTTGACGGAGGAGGATGTTTTTAGTGATCTGGAAAAGAGTAAGAATGAGCGAAAAAGGAAAAAGGAGAGCGATACAAGAGAAACAGAAAGAGAGAGAGTGAGAGACAAGAAGATAAAGAGAGAAGAGGACTGGACTGCACAGAGTAGGCATCTGTGCTGGTCATCAAACAGAAGACGCCAAGGAAGCGACGAGAACTTCGTTTTCAGGAGCAGCAGAACGGTCAGGCTACCTCACTGCTGTTCAGTGAGCTAGGAAGAGACCCCCCCCCCCATCTATCCTGGCCAGGGCTGCAAGGGGCCTATCACAGATGACACAGGATACAAGGCTGGAGTACACTCTGGATGGAAATGCGAGTCGTCGCAGCCGCATTCACACAGTCACGCTCGAAATGCTATCTTGAGACGCCAATTAGCCTAACTGCATGTCTCTAGACTGTGGGAGGAAACTGGAGTAACCAGAGGAAACCCACACAACATGGAAGACCTCAGACACTTCCCACACAGGGTGGGCGTGATATTCCCCAGCCCCGGAGGTATGAGGCAACAGAGCTACCCGCTGAAGATACTTAGTCGAAAAACAGAGATTTTAAATAATTCCCCCTCAGTGTCACAGGACATATGTCGCCGTAATTCAAATGAAAATGCAAAATTAATGTTTTGCATTCACCTGGTTTAAGCCAAACAATTGATTGAAAACCTGACATCAGTTCTGGGGCATGTCCATTAAATGACTCTGTGAAGGACATGACTGAAAATCATTACTATCTGTCTGATGTATTTATCGACTGCGATGTCTTGCCTTTCAATAAAATCAAATAATTGTCCAATCTGCAAAAGTGATACGTGAAATCACAATGCCAATGAAGTAACGGTGATCTAAATGATACTGACAGAGTGCACAGTTGGTTATTTATGAAGGGTAAAATGGCCCTTTCACGAACATCCCAAAAAAAAAACCAAAAAAAAACAAAATACTCCACCCTAAAAGGCCAAGCTGACTGCCTTGCTGCACAATACACCCCGATCTCCAGAAACTGAAAAGACCCCCCTGAGGGCTCTCTCCATCTCCGAAACACTCCTCCATCCTTATCAAACATAGAAGAGGAGCCACATTTTGCACTGTGCTTAGCATTCAGCCGATAGCCACTTCCTCCATAAAGACCACACTCTTCTGGGATTTGGTCACGGTCATTTCAAAGAAGGCTGCTTAAAGTAACTGACTTGCAAAAAAAAAAAAAAAATCATTTTTAAAAACCAATCTTTTTGCACGATCCTTGAATGTGCTTATCCACTTCTAGAGAAGATACATAATTGTGGCAACTACAGAATTACAAAAGCTACAAATGAATATTAAAATTAAATCACAACACTAAATTTTCTGCACATACTATACTACTTACCTCTAAAATTCCGGTCACCTTGAGGAAAAGACTCCTGATATACCCAGGGAATATTTCCACCTTAGAACTAACAAAAAAACATTTCTTTAAGGCATCAGTGACACATACCCAAGAGCAGTTTGACAGTAAGTGTTCTGGGCTTGAATGTGTTTTGTACTTTCTTGCCCTGCGGTCAGAGGCAACAGTTTCTGGCACTGCTGGTAACTGGTAGGGAGACAGTTATGTTATTTCTTACAACTATTATCATTTAGAATGAAGCTACACGTAGAGCTATATTACATCAAAATGCACTTTGGTTTCTTCAATCCCTGTGAATAATGAAAACACACCCTACTGGAAGTTCCTAAACACTAACCCCGCTGATATGGCATTACTTACCCTGAGAACATTGCATAACTCAGGAACTCTGTTCCTGTTGCTGACTACCACGTGGGAAACTTGATCTACTAATTCGCTATAACAGAAGATGCCGTACCTACTTCCGCAACATGACAGGATGATGTGAGCCGACTACAGCATGGCATGATAAAAGCCCATTCCTTCTACTGGCTACAACACAGACCCAAGCTTCTCCCATGGCCAGAACACCGTATACAGCCTCTGAAGCTAGACAAAAAATAGCACATGCCTCTGAAGGGAAGGTCTCTGTCAGCTGCCAATGGAAGTACAAATGAAAGCGATTTGCGGGACGGTCCCTTTGAGCTGTAGCATAAGCAGATGCTTAAACACGTCCAGTGGTCTGCAGTGAGAACACTGGGAATGCCATCAGATTTACTTGCCTTTTCAAATTAGGTTCTGGGTACCTTTATGTGCAGACACACTCTCCAGTTTGCCAATGTGCAAAGACCAAAGGACACTTCTCATTCGCCTCAATTTTTAAATGAATTACGTTGTTATTAAAATTAGTACGCATGCTCATCTCAGATGATATCTAAGATAACACTGTGAAAAACTACAAAGTTACAGTGTGACCTTGAAGTAGCAATAATGCCGCGAGTTTCTGGTTGGTATATAAATACAGTGGTTCGAATTTTGCCTTTGTTTAAAATATACTGTATATCCTAGTTGGCACTAGTGGTAGATATGAAAGTACCAAGAACTTACGTGTTGTATCAAATGAACATATTAAATATATTAGTGTGACACACAGGCACTCTACATCAAGACCCTGTATGGTTTATGGTAGATGGATGGTTGAATAAATAAGAAATCTAATTTATTAATAAGTACAATTTCCTGGAATCTAAAAATGACTTGGCTATGGCATTTTTACACAGTACATTCCACAGAAGAGTTCAAATACAGGTAATGTTATTTCCTTAAAAGTGGAAAAATATGTTCCTTTTTTGGGGAGAATGTTGCGAGTTGGAGGAACAGACCATCTCGACGGTAGGGATGAGACCATCTCGACGGTAGGGATGGCTCAATACCACTTTTTCATCTCCAATACCAATACTAATAATACAACAAAATATCAGCCGATATCAATGTCTTTTTATTTCCACTTAGACAACTATCTAAAAAAAAATGCTCAACCTGTGAAACAAATAATTATTCCTTTAGGGGATTAGAGTATGAAACCGAATGCCAGTTTGGCAACGCAAAGAAATGACTGCCCATCTATCATATCAGACTATAACTTTCTTTTTCCGATAACCAATCCAGTGTTTTTGGTTCGGTATCGGACTGATACCGATATTGAATCTAGAATCTGCACATCCCTACTCTGTGCCAAAGGTCTACACCATTAACGACAGATCATTTGTGGAATATAAAAAGAGTGACACGATGCAAGGCCATGATTCAAAGATCATGAATTAACTGTTTAATTCAATTTAACCACAGACTCTATGTGCCATTATATCAAGCTTCATGAACAGCCAGACACTGCAAGGCTGGGGGATTTAGGGATCTCAGCCAAATTACTTACCATCCATTATGGTGTCCTGATCAAAAATGAAATGAAATTAAGTGAAATCAGGAAATGATCAGGAAACCAGGAAGGAACACAACCTATTAAACAAGGGAACAATGTATTTCTTCCTTTCCCTGTTGTGAGCAAAGCAGGTGCAAAAGTTATGAATGACAGGGATTAGGAAACAAAAAAACAGCACTGACAATACTTACAGGAAATGAAACACTGGAGCACAGCCTAACCCATGAACCTTTGTTGAATCACGTGACAAGACAAAGCAGAAGCCACTGATTCCAGTTAAATTTAGACTTAGAATGACATCGTAACAGTCTGACCTTTTTACTGTCTCAGGCTAAAACACATAAAATGAGTTTATGCGTCTGATAGTCTTTGCCTTGCTTTTTTTAAAGTCATAGATCGTCTCCCTGTGATGGCTGCCCTTGCATATGATGTCGCTATGATGCATGCTGAAATCTGTGCCAGTCCGCTGTTGTTTTAGCGGCATCTTTGGCTGAGTCTAGGCTCTTACCGCTGAGCAGGCCTATATGTCACGCACCCATTAACGGTTCATCTCGCAGGGCTGACTGTAAGCATTAGGAAGAGCCTAAGAGGTGGAGGGGAGTGAGAGAAAAGAAAGACCTGTGCCACTAAGAGACGGGGGGTAGTCGACCATAGTATAACATTTGAGATATAAACACAGAAGTTTTACAAAGCACACCTTCTGCATTAAGGAAGTCATAAACAAATCATCTCGTTTTTTTGTCCGACCAAAGTACATTTTTTCACACCATCTCCATTCAGGCATGTTGAAAGGTGGGCTGAATACCTTTCTATTTTTCCAGAAGCTTGTTTACAGTTGTTATAACCCCCCATCCCCTCCAAGCCAGACGAAGGAGCTAACAATGGCAGTGAAAATGGGTCAGTCTAGTGTCAGAATTTTCAGCGATGTGAGAGGAGAGACCTTAGCATACTTAATTGATTAATTTCACCAGATGAAAAACAGTTATGGGACGACGGGCGGGCCGGTGCTATGGGGTTGGGCTCTCGGCGTCATCTGTAGCCGACTGAGCAGCGTGCAGAGCAGGCAGCATGGGAAGCCGGCTCAGAGCTCCGACGGTGTATTGCCACGAATGCACGCTGTCCGTTCTAAACTGCATTAATCTAGCAGCAATAGCACTGCTTAGCGTAACATAGCATAACAGGTAGGGTGGGGGGAGTAGGTTTACACAGAAGCTGAGAGTCACTGGCCAGAACACGGGAAACCTCGAGAGACCTTACAGAACATCACTTCATTTTGAAACACAGCGCAACACTAGACTTTACCTTACACATCCTCAAAGAAAAAAAAAAAACACAAAAGAACAGACCTGCTACAAAAAGGAATAGCAATTTAGGTTGATAAGTATATTTGCAGTAAATGAAACGACTTTTCAAAATCCTTAGCCCATGAAGTTTTTTTTTTTTTTCCCCCCACCAACCCCAAAACAAGAATAAGAAGAAAATGAGCCAGAAGAGGATCAGAGTCGTAGAATAGGCATTAGCTGTTTGTTCCACAGCTCCCGCTGGCGTACAGAATGGTGGACTGCAGCTGCCTTACCGAGTGCCAAATCCCAGCTGTCACATTAATGCTTTAGTGTTTCTCCACAGAGCACTCTATGACAGTGCTTTCAGCTGGCCAGCTGAGCACGGTGCCGACCGCCAGCGCAGTCCAGACAGAGGCCTGAGAAGGCGGCGTGTACTACCCTAGTACAGAGGATGCAGCGGCCTTTAATGTGCCTTACACTTGTCATTTGGTTCAGGGTACCCAAAAGAAGCAGCGCGATATGTGGAAAATTCTGCATGAGGGATGCAAGGCCGAGGCATCGATCACATTCTTATAAATTGATTTGTTACAAGCCCCCCCCACCACATTATAAAAAGCTTCACAGCTGCATCTCAAAAACACCAGCGATTTTTCCACCACTGAGACACCACAAAAGTATTTAATGCACAGCAGTTAACAATAAACAATGGGGGGGGGTGTTACCAACTTTCTGTAAATAGCAGTCTATGATCATAATTAAATATGCATTTCTTACTTGGTAAATCCCTCTGAAGACTTCACAAAAAAGAGAGGGACAACTAGATAAATGGATTTCTAGAGTTACAGTTTGCACAGACAATGAACATCAGATTCAGAATAAGAGTGTTATTGTATTACTTATCGGTAATCATTCAATGTTATAAATTAAACTGCACATTTCAGAAGCTGTACTATGGCAGCAACCACTTGGCATTTAAATTGACTTTGAAAGCTTTTAAAGGTAAAATGTAAAACATAAATCTATGATAGCAAAGTAAACATTGTAAACGGGATACATTTTTGTTGCAATCTGAGACTATGTCAATGACAAACCGTGTTCAGTGCTTTATAATCAGAGCAGAAGGTGACCATGTTCCTCTGTCCTCAGTCAGAAGGTTCGCGTACACGTTAACCCTTACCTTGTTGAGAAGCCCATCTAGGGAGCTACTAAGGTTGGCTGTGTTGCACTTGAAATTGAGCAGTGACTCGCCGGGGCTTCCAGAGGCCACATCGACCCCACCGTGGCTGAGGCTTCCCCACTCTGGGGTCAGGGGAGCTTGCTGGAGCACCGTGCAGGACAAGCCAAGGAAGTCTGACGGCTTAATCGTGAAAGCCTCTAGGGCAATATTGGTGGAGACCTGACAGAAAACAGCACCAGGAAACACTTGACCCACAAGAGGACTGAACCAAAAAGGCAAAATGTTTGATTGTTTTTCGATCCAATAAGACAGCCCAGCCACCTATGAACCATTGTGTTAGAACGCTAGAAAATTCCCCAATTGCACTGATCCATTTTGCTTTGTTGCTAATTGCCAGCTGGACTAATCAGGAGTTGTGTGCAAACATTACTCATTATCACTGACTGCTTAGTAAAATAGCAGAAGCTGCATGCCAATGAAAATTGACCACAACATTATTACATAATACAAAACATGACTATCGGAGAATTGAGTTAACGTCAACACAATTCAATTCAGTTGTATTACGTGGAGTTACATATGTATTTTCCTGTCTTTCCTGTCTTAAATAGGATAGGCTGGACTTCTAATTTGCTGTTATATTTTATTAAATCCAATTGGCAAGGAAAATCCCATATGCCCATCATTTAAGCAAATTAGCCTTTTAATTCTGGCGCGTGCTTCAGTCACCAAAGTAAGAAATGCTGAAAAACAGGAGGAAACAGCTTAACCACTGACTCACTCAGTTACCTGATTTCTACAGCGCTAATACATCTGAGACACACACGCAAACGCACACACACACACCTCTTAAGTTCTGCCAGCAGTAGAATCTTGTCTTATCTTGTCTGTACAGTATGACACACGGGGATTGATAGAAAAGGACAGAGAACGATGAGACGTAGACAGAAAGAGGAGTCAGGCCACAGAAATGCCAAGGGAAATACAAACACACAGGGGCAGGAAAAGGGCATGGTACCTTTGATATGACCTGAGAGTAGCTGGACAGGTGCAGGTCGGCGATGCGCTCCACGCACTGGACGATGCGTGTGCAAGCCCTAGACTCCTTCTGCGCCATCCACAAGATGTGGTCCTCCACCTGCATCATGTTGCTGGCAATGTCCAGTATGTAACTGGCAAGCTGCAAAAAAAAAAAATAAAAAATTAAGGTTGCAACTAACTCATATCTCAGTTTCTACCGGCATCCTTTCCCCCAAATTACAACAACAGGGGGCCCAATCATTTATTTAATGAACAATAGATTAGACTAGCTCCTTCTGTAGATAACTAAGCATTAACATTTACATCAATATCACTGAGAAAGTGCTTTTTTCTGTCAAATGTACATGAGGTTGCCAGTAAGCTCCGATCCAAATGACTTATTATCAAAAACAGAAGTCCCATCGCATAATTTGCTCAGGACGTTTGTGAGCAACACCAAGTGAAGCACTTGAATCACAGTGGGAATGTAATTATAGTGAACTGAACAGAAAGAGTGGTGTGCATCCTGGTCTCTTTTGTATAGTTTTTACAGAATGATATAATTGAAATAATATTCTACAAAGACAACCTTCCGTTATCTGTTTTATGCTGAGTGCCTTACAAAGTAGTTTAGTACAGGATAACTGCGGTTAACACATTAACAGGGACAGAATACCATGACAATCTGTAACTTTATCATAAAAGTAGAAAAAAATTATTTCTAATCTTTGTACAGTACTGTGCAAAAGTCTTAGGCAGGCAAGGTCATTTATCTGGGTACTAAGTGTATGCATCATCTGCTCAGAAAAAAGTATGATTTAATGCTAGAATATGTTCAAATAAACAGTAATACAATAAAGAATGACAACTTCTTCTGTTCCCCAAAATGTCACTAATATCTGGTTAGACGGGCAGAAGAACACAGTTTTGGTTCCCTAACCCCTCCCAAAGAGCACCGCAGCCATTCATATATTTGTTAAATTTCATCATTGGCTCACTTAAATAGCTATGCTAATTAGGTAATATACTTTACGAGGTATTGATTAGCCAAGCAAGGTATACTCATAGATGAGTTAAACAAATGCATGGGTATATTAAATTACTAACTGCAAATTATAAGGTAATTTAAGAAGATGATTTGAAATATGTAAACTGACAGACTTTGACAGACATAAAGACACAGTTTTACACCGTTACAAACATAATTTAAATTTTTTTTTTTCCTGCCTGCCTATACCTTTTGCACCATATAGCATATTGACTAGAAAAGTGAGATTTGTTGTTTTATGTATACGGAAAAAAAAGAGTTTTGTTTTTCTTTTTTAAATATGTTGAATTTCTGCAAGAACTCTTTGGGAACCTATTTTGGACATATTCTACATTAGATACTGCCAATATAGCATTTACAAGCTAAAAATGTCTAATGAATTTTTGAATAAATGATGCCAAACCAAAAAATACCAGCTTACAATATGTACAGTCTGCTTAAATTGCATGTTACTCTGTTTCTGCACTGATGCCAGGTCTCAAACTCAGTGCCAAAGGGTTGGCGATTCAAGCAACTAGCCCATTATCCACCAGCGATGAGAACACAGCTGCTACCCACTGAGGGTATTCTCTGGGACCAAGCTAGGGGGCAGCGAAGGAATCAGGATAGAACATTACCCATTTGGCACCTTCACCTGTTCTGGGATTCACATTACAGGCGTGCTGTGTCAAATGTAGTGCACGACTAAAGTAGGAAGACCAGCCTGCAGCGTTAGCCTTACAACACACAATGAAATGATGTACATCTTGGATTTGATCCATGTAGCGCATGAGCTTCTCCACAATTTGAGTCACATAGATGACGTCCATCATGTCGTCAAAGTGCGCCGCCCTACTGGTGAAGACTGAGAGCTGCCGGGCCAGGGTCTGCACGTTGCTGACGTTGACCACCATCTGGAAAGGAATATAATAGTCCTATTTACTGTGTGCAAACAGGTTCTAAGCAGCCCGAAACTGCAGGCCTAAATCCTTTCTCCGTCAACTTTTATGGAAAATGTACATATACAGGGATGTGGATGTTAAAGACAGAAGAAACAGCATGCCTGTTAATGGGGAGTAAATGGAGGGGTTGGTATACCTGGCTGAGTTCATGCAGAACCCGAGTCACTTCACTGATGTACGGACACTGGGTGTAGTCCTCTTCTGCCCAGCTGCCTGCCCCATCACACCTTCGCCATGCCTTCTTCTCCCGAACGGGGCGCCTTTCTTGGTAAGACTTGCAAGGCTGAAAGGCCAAAACTCCGGCCAAAGTTTTCGGCCACCTGCTATGGCAGAGCGATTATCACATTCTCAATGTTCGGAATCGAAAGGAACCACCTGATGTGCAAGCTACTGAGTTTGGATAACAACCTCCTCCTTCAGCTCAAAGTCAAATTAATACACAATACCTAAAGTTTTAATAGCTAAAGTTAAAGCCTAACTAACTTAGTTCAAAACGAGATATGTTAATAGAATAAAGAAAGAAAAAAGACGTTACAAAAAGGAAATGAAAAAACTATATCTGGCGGGAAGTTATTAAGGCCTGCCAGTTGTACTTAACTGCCTTTCCATTCTGTCAAGGTATCATTCTCCACCTTCAGGCCAGACACTGGCTACTTAGTAATAAATGACACTAATTTTGTTGAACAAAAAGGTCTCATTTTCCACAGCATTACTGCTCCACTCTATGAAAATAGAACAGTTCTGCAAAGCACAAAAAAAAAAATCCTGGTGAAAAGCATGTGAGTTTTATGCATCTTCCTAACAAACTATGGCAATGAAAGGAATTGTTACGTGCATCCTTGATAATGTCTAGTGATGGTACAAATGATTGGTGGAAGTATCCCAAATACAGCTGGTACTGACTGGTCGTTTGGGATACTCCCACCCACCACAGGTTCTGAAGCCTCATTTAGCTATAGCATTGATTAGTTAGTTGAGGATACTCCCACCCACTACAGGTTCTGAAGCCTCATTTAGCTATAGCATTGATTAGTTAGTTGAGGATACTCCCACCCACCACAGGTTCTGAAGCCCCATTTAGCTATAGCATTGATTAGTTAGTTGAGGATACTCCCACCCACCACAGGTTCTGAAGCCTCATTTAGCTATAGCATTGATTAGTTAGTTGAGGATACTCCCACTACCACAGGTTTTGAAGCCTCATCTAGGTATAGCATTGATTAGTTAGTTGAGGATACTCCCACCCACCACAGGTTTTGAAGCCTCATCTAGGTATAGCATTGATTAGTTAGTTGAGGATACTCCCACCCACCACAGGTTTTGAAGCCTCATCTAGGTATAGCATTGATTAGTTAGTTGAGGATACTCCCACCCACCACAGGTTTTGAAGCCTCATTTAGGTATAGCATTGATTAGTTAGTTGAGGATACTCCCACCCACCACAGCTTTTGAAGCCTCATCTAGGTATAGCATTGATTAGTTAGTTGAGGATACTCCCACCCACCACAGGTTTTGAAGCCTCATTTAGGTATAGCATTGATTAGTTAGTTGAGGATACTCCCACCCACCACAGGTTTTGAAGCCTCATTTAGGTATAGCATTGATTAGTTAGTTGAGGATACTCCCACCCACCATGGGTTCTGAAGCCTCATTTGTCCCATTACTAATAATGTCTACAGCCCATCAGAGCTCCCACCTGAATTCGCCCTTGTTGTTGGTGACCCTCTCTGCAGGACAGTAGGGTGCAGATGTCTCCAGCACTACTATCTCCATACTTCTAGAGCTGTTTCCACGGAAACTGGTCACCATGCATGCCCAGTCTCCCGATGTGCTTGCGTCGATGTTGGTAAGTATGAGCTCGCTAATTAAAGCAGAATGAGAAAATAAAGTGCAGCAGAAATGATGTATATGACATGGACCTGAATTTAAAGAAATGATAAAATAAAATAAATTTGAATTTAGATACAAAGCAGCACTTGCAAATACATATGGGCAAAAATATGCACAGACAATTTATATGGTAATATTTTTCAGATAAAGTTCAAATGCCTGACTATTAATAGCTATAGAAACATAATTTCTACAGAAACATAATTTCAACGATTACTCAAGTAGACTTAATAGCATTTTCTGATTCCCACTTCTATAAGCAACCCAGCGACAGCTGCGGCTTGAACCACATTTGAAAAGTCTACTTTTAAATCTGGATGGTTCATGTTTGCATAGCTTACTTGACGTGTAAATTACGAGTGATGCTTTAATGACAGCACTTAAATCTCTCATAGCAAAATGATGGCTACATACGTATGGTCCAATGTGCTGCGTTGTGCTCAACCACTGCAGATAATGGATAATGTTAAGGACATCTCTTCTCCACAGTATTTGGAGAGATGAAAAGCACTCTCTTTTTAACTTTAACATTTTGGAACTCACACTAACTGCCTGACACATTTTTTCTTGATAGGAACATCAACTGGCTTCTCATGAATAATAATATACAAATTTGTACAACTGTTTTTATTTTTTTATTACTTTCAGGAGGTACGGTGTTTCAAACGGCATTTATTCAATTGTACCAGGATTCCTACATTTTGCAAAGCACATAATATGCTTAAAAATAGAAAATGTTCTTGACTTGCTTATTAAAGTCAACTTATAATCAGTACTTTTCACCTTTACAAGAACTGATTTCTACCTTTTCTCTTCTATCGCACTCGTAATTTCGGTGGGCCCTAGTCAGCGTGGACGCATTCACGACATTTTAAATTTAGGGTAAATCCTCAGAAAGCTCTTGCCAGGATTCAGAGCTGAGCGGCCACTCTACTCCCCGTGCCTCCACAAAGCCACAGTCCAGAAATAACACAGCTGGTCCTCCTCAAGGCTTTCCCTCAAATAAATGAAACCACAAAGTGCCATATCAACTCTCCGGCGGCCCCAAAATAGTGACATTTTGAGCATAAGGCAGCATCAAATGCTCTGATGTCCATTTCCTTAGGCTCTTCAATCAAAAACAAAATAATAGCTTTTCTGTTGTGATTATTAACAGATCACATCGCCATAATGCCAGCCTAACTGCTATCAAATGTTGCCATGGTCATTGGGCCACGCTCTAAAAACCTGAAAGACAAATGAAAGATAACTACATAGTTCACAGCTGCAAAGTCAGATGCCTTTTCCACTGCCAGATAAGTGCCACTGACCAGTAAGTGGATTTAGTAAGGGTCCGTGTTTGGAGGAATCCTACAAAAGACATACTGGACATAGCAGCGGTCCAGACAGGCAACGTTGTAAAACCAGAGTCCAAAACGACCATTAAACTAGATGGAATTGTGCAAGCTTAGCTCTCAAGAAAAAAGCAAAAAGCAAAACCTCCTCGTTCCGCCAACTTAATCCCTCAGCACAAGACATCTGATAAAGCAGGACTGTAATAGTGAGAAGCCACTGAGAGAGAAACACAAAGCGGCAGGGACAAGGCGTTGACCTAAACTCATATTAACACTCCACTATTGTAAAGCTGTCTGCCCAGAATACTTCCCAATAGACTCATTAGGGGTGTTTATACTCTTCTGATTATATTTAATGATTTGTTTGTGTAATGTTACTTATGAGGCTGTAAACTTCAGAACCAGACACTTCCAGACCGCATTCCAGAGCTAAACTGCGGTACCAGCCCCGCCCCATTATTCTTTTTTCCAGCCTTCCTTCCTCATGTCTGTGTGAGTGTGACAGAGATTCCACGTGTATTAGTGCATTTGCCCCTTTCACAAAAGGGTAACAGGTTGTTGGCAGCAGCTGTTTGTGGCTATTGGGCTATTGGTCTTTATAAACTAGGATCAATCTGGACCTGGACAGTCTGAGCTGGAAAGCTTCATGGAGCGATTCTGGCATAAATAAAATATCTTGCTCTCACAACGCACCGTCTCTCCCTCAGCTCTCCAGATTCAACCTTTGGTCTCCAGAAACATCACTAGGATCAACATCTCAGGTGCCTCTTTCCAGGTATCCATGACCGAATTGCTTTAGTCCACAAATTTCTCTTCACAGCTGTCATGTCGAAGGTACACTAAGTCTTCAGGGTGGAAAAGTTTTGTGCGAGACTATACCGGGCTGTAAAAGTATCTCCCGGTTCCTCTTCCTGACTTTTCCTAACCCATTCTCATGTCATGTGACCCTAATCAGATAAAGAGGAATGTAATAAGGCAATTAAATATGGTTTCCATAGTGACTGAAGTCTGCCAAGACCAGGTAAAGGAAAAAAAGTAGTAAAGGCAATGATCTGTATCCGTTTGTGTCTTTGATAGGATGAGAGAGATGGGAAATTTTTTCATTTTTAATTTAATCTATTAATTTTTCACTCCAACAGAACTGGTTGATTAAAAATGGAGAGGATTAAGAAAGATACCTCCGATGTAGTGGGCAGCTGCAGGCTTTAAAGAATTTGATTAATGCTGCATGATTCACACTACGCCTTCCTGTCTTAACATCATTTACTGTATCTTTAACTGAGCACTGTTGCTCAGCAAGGGCTGACACCACCACAAACTTCATACTTAGTCCTCACTTTCCATTATTTTTTGGCTTAAATACGCTTAAGGTACAACACAAACACAAATAAGACTGAGGTAGTAACATGTTTTACACAAAGTAACTTTGCACGTTCCATTAAATAAATTCAGATCGCTCATCCATCACACACCTAAAGAACAAGTTATAATTGCCTGTTGAATAGAACTGCTGTTTGGAAAAGAGCTAAAATAATTCCGTAATAAAATGCTACCCGAACACTGCTGATTGACTGTTTTGTACTGAGGTAAAGAACATCCAAACTATATATAGTTTTAGCGAGCATCAATCATTTGTCTTAGCTGATGCCCATTTGCATCAAGAAAGGAGCAGAATAGGGTAATTTAAGCAGGCATTACTAAATAAGGGGACTGACATCAGGGATATCAAGCCAAATTAAAATATTTAGCTAGACTGGAAATTCCCAGCAGGCAGAGACCTTCAAGAGTCCTAAAACTGGCAGGCAGCAAATGGTCCAGTGTAGGTAATGTCACTCAGGCTGGCAGGCACGTCAAGAGGTCAACATCCCAATTCCTGGATGAGGGTGCTGTACTCCCAGAGGACTTTGCAGCCTTTACCTTTCTTTCAACACCTGTGTCTACGATAGAGAAAGATGGAGAGCGGAGTGGGTCCGGAAACAAAGGAACTGTTGCTTTTCTTGGCTGAAAACTTTATAGGCTAGCTAGCTTTCCATGTTCATGAGTGCAGTTCCTTACAACCCTCTAGGGGTGAGGAAACGTAGCCAAAAGAAACATTACAATACATGATTTTATCATTTGCATATGTAGTGAAAGCAGTTGCTAATTGTGTGATTCAAAATTGCAACTGCTCTAAATGTATCTCCCTCTACAGGGAAATGCTGGTCTGCCGGCAGGAAGTCTGAACCATAATTTGATGCAAGTGAAGTGTGCAATCTGCAGCTGGCCAGAGAGCTAACCTGTGTAACCTATCTTCAACTGATCTTTGCTGATGTAAGGTGAGCTGTAACTGAGAAGGAATGGAAAGAAGGCAGCATTTGTGGACTAAAGAGTAGAAACGTTCAACCTCAAGGCATACTTCCTCATATCACGAATGCCAGCAGAGTCTGCCTTTGGTCCCCCAGCAGTGTGTCGCTATATACATTTGTATGGTCGTTTTACTAACAACAAGGGAACAAGCAAAACCAGTGATGTTTTTTTTTCCATTTCTTTTTTTAAAATGGTTGTAATGGCAGACAGTCAAAATTGTGGAAAATTTTTCCACCGTAGCTTCGTGATGTCACCTAGGCAATAATAGCAGATAAAATATCATAAGAAGCCAACGTCTACATCATAAAAAGCAATGTAGGAGGGTCCACGTCCGCTCATGTGGCAGGAGAACAGATGAAACAGGCATTCCTCATACTATATAAATTGTCTGTAAAGCCCACAGGCCTGTTGACTTAGGGAAACATATTTCTGTTAGCACTTGGACAATATTTACAAAGGTCTGGAAGTGAAAGGCCACGCAGCAAATCAGTAGCCAAGCCAAGGCTGACTCAAAAGCTACAGATGAGCAAAATGAAGGAAGGAAGACATAGAGCTGCCTGGATAGTTTCAAGAAAATGTCTCCTTTTCACATTGTCACTGTAATTAAATGGTAGCATGTGCTCTGGCTACCATGTGACCACTTAGCCTCAGACATTGTTTGAAGCACTCGCCGAATTCCCAGAAGGGGTTACTGACTATCTGGCAACCTACCAATACAAGAGTGTGAAGTATTTCAAGACTGCAATATAACAGACTGAATTGCTGGGTTTCTGTATGATGCGAAAAAAAAAGCAATCGTAAATACAGCCACAGAACAACCGAACATGAACGCGGGATTTGCATGAATTTACCGTCTTTATACTGGACCTTGTCGTACGAATGCCTTTATGTTCCTGCCTGTGCAAGTCCAAATAAGCTTGAGTCTTTTCGTGTGCTTGTTTGCATATAATTACACCTCATACGATTCCCCACCTGGTTATCAGGCAGCAGTCATGAACGATGCTCTCCTCTACGAAAATGCCCTTCTCCTCTTGCGTGTGCACTGCCTGCCCATTGCAGCTCCACCGCAGCGCCACTGATTGGTCCAAGTATGAGGCCGTGCATTGCAAGGGCAGCCTGTCACCTGGAAACACCACTTGCCTCTGGGACGGAATGAGCTGGAACAGGGGGAGCTCCAGGGGGCCGTCTGAAAGACATCGGGTTTCTGGTCAACATCTCAGCAATTGATATTCAGTCACGGTAAGAATAGTTCCATTGCAATGCAGATTCATTGGTGACCCTGGGGTTAAGAGCCAAGTCATAAGCCTAGCGAGTTATTTTTGAGTTTAAATCACTAATTGAATCCCTAGGTAAATGATCATTGAATCCATATTATTATATAATGTAAAACTGTTAATAATAAAAACTGGCAGAATTAGCAAATATATATATATATATATATATATATATGCCTTACATTTAATTTAAATGTAGCCTAGTATTTAAAAACAAACAGAACACAAAATTTTGGTTACAAACTCCATGACCTAAGTAAATAAAATATGACCTAAGTATATAAAAATGAGGCCCAGGACAGACTAATTCTTTTTGGTATTATAATTCTGTAGTTGGTTTATAATAACCCAGCTGTATCCAAACAATGTGTTTGTCATAAATTTCTTGGAGATGAACACCTTGGATTAGCATGTGAGTTTGGAAAGGCGAGAATCACATTCTGTTTTGACATGATGCAAACTGACCCCTGCTTTCCACACAGGTATCCAGACCATTCAAAACCAAATACAGAGAAAAAGCCCAAAGGCTGATCTTAAAAAAATGTAAATGGCAGAAAACAAGCACTATGATATTCATGTTAGGTCTGGAACAGACATGATTAAATCCATACATCAATCAAAGGAGCTTCAACAACTGCTATTCACCATAAAATACAGGACACAAAGTCAGAATTGACATACACAGCTATATATAAATTTCAGAAATGACCTTTCGTTGCCAAGATAAATGATATAGAGATCCATTTTCATTATAACGAGTTTGATGACCTCCAGATGACCTTCTGAGAACATAAAGGAAATTAAATGAGTTCTGCGTTATTGCACCTCCACAGTTTACCTGACTTTAGGTTGTCTGTGGAACTGAAGTCACTGTGGAGGTTAAAGAGAGTGAAAAGTCAGCGGTAGTGAGAGCATAGGGGTGCCCGGTATGTCTGGACAAGTCACCCTGGAGGTTAAAGAGAGTGAAAAGTCAGAGGTAATGAGAGCATAGGGGTGCCCGGTATGTCTGGACAAGTCACCCTGGAGATTAAAGAGAGTGAAAAGTCAGAGGTAATGAGAACATAGGGGTACCCGTCATGTCTGGACTGGCTGGCACTGTGTGCACACTTTTATGACCTCACCACTTTTGCTAACCATTTTACGAGCCGGAGGTGGTCATGTTTATGTTTCCACCCGGACTTTTTACAGTGAAACGGCTGTTTAACCCCCCAAACCCCACTATCCCTTGCCACCCAGTGCATTCCCCACCAAGCAGATGGTGTAAGACGGAAAGTTCCTGTTTGTGGAAAAGCCCCGTTAAGTATAATTTTATGAACCATGCCTGTATTAACAGTTCTCATTTTAGTCAACTCCAACTAGCAATTTAAATGGGGAAAAAATACCTCCTATTCCCTGCAGGAAATATCAATGCAATAAATAAACATCAGGCTTTGTATTTAACCCAACACAACAGGCTCAGTGGTTATAATTTACACAAAATCACAAAGAAAAGATAATTTCTTATCATACACAAATTTTACAACAATGTCTTGGTTTCAGGGGAAATGCATTCAGTTTTCCAGAGTCTCCATCTAAACTACGAAACAAAATGCATTGAAAAGAAACCAATTAAATTACACATAATTGAGTATATTGATAACCAGCATCAATCAAGAAGTATGTGCTTAACATTGGTAGAGACATAATTTGAAACAACTATTGGTATTTACACAACTCATTAATAAAATCTGCATAAATAATATTAAAGAAACACAAAAACAAGCACTTGCTCCATTATCTGCGAAAGCCAGCCTGAAGGGTTTTTGTGTGGTGTAGTTGTTAAAACATCTACCCGGCAAGCAAAGATATGCTTTCAATCCACAGCTCAATCAAAATTAAACACACACACTAAAAATCTCATTCATTACTTCCTACTCCGCTACTAAGATCAACTAACAGCAATGACAATACCCTCATCATTATCATTCACTTTCAGCTGCTCCCATCAGGGGTCGCCACAGCAGATCAACCTTCTCCATCTCCTCCTGTCCTCCGCATCCCACTCTGTCACACC
>JAACJT020000052.1:8722378-8737858 GCA_009936485.2 Gymnarchus niloticus | reverse complement strand
GTCCTTACTTCCTCCTTGCTAATCCGTTGCACTTCCTGATTCACTATCCCCACATCATCCAACCTTCTCTCTCTCTCTCTCTCTTTCTCTCTCATTCTCTTCATTCATCAACCCCTCAAAGTACTCTTTCCATCTGCTCAACACACTCTCCTCACTTGTGAGTACGTTCTCATTGTTATCCTTTATCACCCTAACCTGCTGCACATCTTTCCCAGTTCGGTCCCTCCGCCTAGCCAATCGGTACAGGACCTTTTCTCCCTCCTTAGTGTCCAGCCTCTCATACAACTTGCCATACGCCTTATCTTTAGTCTTCGCTACCTCTCTGTTCGCCTTACACCTCATCTCCTTGTACTTCTGCTTGCTTTCTTCATCTCTCTGACTATCCCACTTCTTCGTCGCCAGCCTCTTCCTCTGTATACTCAGCAATGACAGTACCCTGAGGTACACAAAATGTACAGTACATAATGTTTTGAAATCAAGCTGTTTAGCCAGTAGTTTCACATTATCATAGGACCCTTACATAATAAAGTTTAACAGACTGCCAAAGCTGATACGGCTGCACAGGAATTACTCGCTTGTTAGAAGTCTCAAACTGTACTAATTCATAATAATAAACAACATGAGGTGTTTAGAGTAATGTGAGCATTGTTAATAATGTCTTTTAAGAAGAATACCACATCAACTGCAACTGGATGCATTATTGCTTTCCTGCAAACTAACGTCTGCTTTATCTGTCATACTCCAGACTACAGGCATATTGTGACCTCTCTGAACCAAACCAGCTCCTCAATGTGCCTGAGCATCCCTCAGTCCGCTATGTCATGTAAAAGCGGGTGCGCTCTCAGCTGTGCACAGGTAAAAAGCACCGCCTGTGTCTGGCCCACTACAGCAAGGCAGGCCTCATGCGTGTCACTTCTACTGCCAGGGTAAGATTAAGCGAGCTGACAGTTCCCTCCAGCAGTCCACAGAATGCAGCTCCGCGCCAGTAAAAATGCAGCGATCTCATACTGCGGCAGTTAGCAAATTTACCAGACTGGCCCTATGGTCTGGCACGAGAAACCCTAAGCATCTGCCATTGCATGGCGAGCCTAATTTTACTGATGACACATGTCCTCGCGTCTGGTGGCAGATTCCATGGAGGGATCCACTGAATTGCCAAGGAAATGATTCAACCCTGTAGAAAATGCATGGTCTCAGTTAAAATAAAAACTCATACCTTCCTTAGCTTATAACAGGAACATCACAAGGTACACAAACACAATGGGAAATTTACCAACTGCATGTTACTGCACTTCAGCCAAAGCTGTTTACACAACCTACAAACTATCGATGGATGGTAGACGTCATCAGTGTACTTCTCTGTTCAAAAGGTGATTTTGTACTAAAACACGTGGTTTATATACTGCACACCAAGACCATAAGAGCAGCTTTTACTGCTGAGAAAGATGAAACCAGATGAACTGAGCGGGATTCCTCCTAATCTGAGGCAAGCACCTGACTCTTGCAGGAAACAGTCGTCTGTTTCCTGTTTTCTGTCAAAATTGAAAAAGAAGTAAGTATTCTTTAGTCTCCACCAGGATGGCAGTCAGTGAATTATGTTAGCACAGCAGAAGACTAATCGCTTAAAGGTGTCTTTCCTACCGTCTGTTTCTCATCACTGGCTTATAAAATAGAGGAATGTCCACCATCCGAGTGTTTGATTTACCTGGCCTGCATTCCACTGTTCCATTACTTGTTGTTTCAGAAGATTATAATTTTACAAGAAAATCTAAATTGTACAGCAACTTTGTAAAATGACCTAAATATGCATTTTCCATTAAAAATATGTGAATCACTGACTGTTTTTTTTAGCTATAGTAATCGTAAAACTATATTGGGTAACCAAATCAAGTATATACTGTAAAGTACTTGTTAGAGTTAAGTGGTTAGTGGTCGGGTATTTAAGTCCCTAAGATGTTTCGAGAAGCACCTGCTCATGTGATTCATCACTGCCTGCCACTAAAACATTTATTTTCTTTTTTGTGCCTTTTTACTAAATAAGGAACCAGATTTTATCAATAGTCTACAAATCCCTGACTATAGCTACCTGTCCTGATTACATCTCGCCCATACATAAACACGGAAAGAGACTAATACAGTATATGATTTTTTAGAATTAGTATGAGTCATCCAAACCACCCTACCCTGATATCAGGCCCATGCAACTGGTTAATCAAAGACAGAATCTTGTCATTTACCAGCTACGTGACTCTCCCCCTAAACAGCAGCAAGACAGAATTTACGAAGTCTCTGAGTGGTCCCACACAATTTGAAATATGCACATAGGTACTGAAGCACATAAAAAAAATCATAAAGGCCAGCTGTCTACCTTTAATGTGTGATTCTTTCTAAAACCTTGAGTTAAAAAAAAAACTCATTTCTGAGGACAGAAAGTGAATGTTGAGGGACCCTCAAACACTTGAACATGAAGTGTAATATTACACAGCTCAGTTGAGGTGACTACCAAAGCCGCTTTTAAAAGCAAAATGAGTCAGAATACTCAGGAGAACCTAACCCATCTAGATTATCCGTAAAGCCGTTTTAGTCTAAAATAACAGCACAGTTAAACAGTACCATCAATTAATGGACATTCCTTGACATTTCTTGCTTGAATTTAAAATTCAAAATTTAAAAATCTAGAAAATTCTACATTTGGACGAGCATTGGTGAACAAAGAAGCTTCTAACAGACGAAAATAGAAACGGCAGAGCAAAACAATGCAGTCGCAATGAACAATTCTCAATGAACGATCAATGCAGGCACTTCCAACACAAAGACGAAAGCACAAACAGAAACACGTGCACAAACACAACTGCAGAGCCAATCGAGAAACGACTGCTAACAGCAGAGAATAATTTCAATAACATACCACATTTCAGCTGGGTCTCCCTTAGGTGACGGAACTCCTGACCACGAAGTCGAACGGGATACACGCATTGCGTGTCATTTCCAACATAGACCAAGTTTGCACGCGTCCAAAGGAGAAGCCACCTCAGATGACAGTCACAGTAAAGAGTCTCCGAGCTGAAGTGTCTGTCAAGATACCAGAAAGCTTTCAGACGTGAATCCCTATCATTAGCTCAACATTGTGTGCTCAACATTTAAAGAAGTGTATTTTTAATAAGATGAAATGTGTTTGTGTCAGGGCATGTGTGCAGGTGTGCATCTGAATGAAAAAGAGGATTCTGGGATTCTTACAACATCTTCAGAGACAGCAGGTGAGTGAACAGTCCCTCGGGAAGAGAGGAGAAAATATTCCCTGATATATTTCTAAAGAAAAAAAAATATCCATTAAAGTACAAAATCTTACACTTATCATGTTCAAATTCCTGCAGGAAAATTTCACCCAGTCAAATTATAAAAACGTAGGTATGTACTCACAACTTGAGAAGATTACCGAGGTCAGTAAACATCGTCGGAGAGAGACAACCAATTCTGTTGTTGGAGAGGTCCCTAAAAAAAGGCAAGATTAACTTCACATTTTGGCTTGAGAAAGACATTAACTTAATTTATTAAAAAAGGTTTATGAGAAACAGTAAGAGGGAGTCAGACAGACACGTCTCCACTGCCTCATGGGAACACAACAGGTGGGCTCACCTTGCTATAACTAGAAGACCCCTCAAGACAGCAAAACTACACGATGTCTGATGGTCCGCACAAGACCTTTTTTTAAGCACTTCATTTGCTTAAAGCCATTGGCCAAATCTTTAAGAATATCAATTCTTTTTTTTTAATTTTGTGTAATAATGTTGTGCAATTTTAGATTTTATCATATTTGAATAGCCAAAGGTGCATATTTCAATTATATAGTGCCTTTAACAAGGCACATTGTCACAAAGCGCTTTACCTAGTCCCAAGCCCAAGGTCCCCAGAGAGTAAGCCAAAGGTGACAGTGGCAAGAAAAAACTCCCTCAGGAGGAAGAAGCCTCGGGAGGAACCAGAGTTAAGGGGGAGGCCCATCCTCCTCCGGCTGGCACTTGGCAAGTTCATTAACACAACACGAAACAACAATGTGGTGTAGCAGTCATATGGACAGCATGAATGTTTTTTAGTCTCCTCAGAGATATCAAAATAAGCAATATTGCAGGTTACGGTAAGGCAGTGAAATTCTGTACATAGCTAACCCACGACCCCTGAAGTCCGTATTACAAAATGTGTGCGGGGACGCTAAGCCCATGCACAATGATTATCTTCAAGACTCAAGAGCACTTGACTCATTCGTTTAGAAAATTTCCAGAAATCCTGACAGATCAAGGTTGTAAGATGTTCTTTAGTGATCTTGGCTCTTCCTCACCATTTCCATCTATTCTTAAAATATTTCCTGCATTAGACTTGTGACTCCGTTCTCCAGCCGCAATTAGTACTGTTTTCCTAGCAGCTGTGCAGGGGTAAGAGAACCCTGCACGTACTCAGCAGTGAGAGAGCACTTCAATTAACATGGCACACCTCTAAGCCTGGGCGACAGTGGAGATGACATTCAGGCAGTGAAAAATGTCCTCTATGTCTGGCTAAACTGACATCATTTCCACAGCACATGTGCCTCTGTGCCTCCTTGACGGCCTTGGGTGTCATCATACCAGTTACAGTAGGATAATAATAATAGCGCCAGACGTGTGTATGTTCCCTGTCAAGACGCCAGCGGATGTCGTAATTCACGCTGGTTTTCCCAAATCTCAGAATTCCGTGTCCCCTGTAGGTCCCGTCTCATTTATTGTTTAATGTAAACCAGAGGTGACAATTTAGAATGCTATTACATGAGCAGAGGGGCTGATGACAAAGGAAAATCTAATATGTGACCCGAGGCTTGTATTTACAGCCAGTAACTGGCGTGATTACCTAGACTGCTTTGGAGTGATTTAAGATAATTATTTTAAGATTTAATTATTTAAGATAATTTAATCTGCTCCCATACCCGCTAACCATGCTAACATCGATGCAGCATTACAGTCATACACAATTCAGCATGTCTTGCTCAACAGACATGAATAAAAAACAATTGAAATCTATTGAAATTCAATTGAAATTGAACTTATTTATGACTGAACGCATCTCCTTAACTAGTTAAACCAATAGGCATTTTCAATCCAAAGCACTGAACTTTTTATGGATCTGGCAACATCTGTTGCTGTCCGTAAAGCCCATTTTCCCAATGATTACATTTTGTATGAACTGCCCACTGAAACCACAAGGTGATTTCATTATGTGTGTTTCCACCTCCATCCCCCATTAGGCCCTAGGCGTGACCCCCCCCACTCCCACCATGTTGTGTACTCTCTCATACTCACAGTCTCCGCAGTGAAGTTAGTCCACGAAAGGCCCCAGGCTCTATTGTGCTAATCAAATTATTCCTCAAGTTTCTGGAAAAGAGAGTTACACAATATACCATATTATGCCACGATGCCTTCCCGGACTGCATCAGTACAGCTGAGACAGGAAGATGTAGTGAAAATGACTGTCTGTAAAGTATTTCATAACCACGAATCATATGAGATCTCAAGAGCTCACAATAGTGATGAAATGAGCTCATCCTCACACCAATTTATTTTGCGGCAGTAACTGAGACATGTATGTAATTTATGTGAAAGACGTGTGCATGTTTCTGATGGACTGAAATGTTCAATGGAAGGTAGAGTGACACAGGAAATAATATATTAAGTATGCAGATTAAGAGTGCGCACTGATTTGAAGTCTACCCATAACTTATTTACTAAGGTCAACTTAACAACATTACAGTATTTCGATTACATGAATTAATGTAGATCAACTTAATGATAAAATAACCAATTTCTTCTACACAACCTCTTTAGAGGTCCACCCAACACTTGCCTTCCCAAAAGGTCGATGACCTGAATCACGCCTTCCACACATGATGATATGCATAGCATGCAGTTACGTGTACTTCACATGCACACTGTTTTATCGAACTCAGCACCCAGTCAAACAGATTTACATCGACACGGAAACTCCATGGGGTGAATGGGCTACAGGCCAAGTTTAAGGTCCGCTGCTGGAACAACTTTTTCATTTTTATTATTTACAGACGGTGATGTGGAAACTTCATCCGAGTTAAACCCACACACACACACACACACACACACACACACACAGGTCCCTAAGAGTAACTAACTGACCCTATACGATACAGCTTCACAACCCTGTAGATACCTTTATCCAAAAAGATGGTTGTAGAAACCTTCATTTTTTCCTGATAAAGATCGAAAGTCTAAACTCATTCAGTCCAAAGCCTTTGTTTTATTGCTGAGTAACAGGATGCGTCTGTACTTCAAACCCATGTTAAATTACCAGCATCGCACTGTCCCATGCAATACTGCCTTAAACTGGATACGGCAGGAATAGACTCAATGCTGCCAAGTCCCCCTCCCCCTTCCTTTTAGATTCTAACTTACTAAAAATGAATTGCATTCAAATGTGGTCCCTCTTCTTCCCAGCCAATGCAAACTTCCTGAAATTGTAGCCCTACTTCCCTTTACTCCTATTCTCTGCGAGCCACGAGAATCGGAGGTTCTGGGCATTTCAGTGGTGTACAGATGCAATGTGAGTGAACATGTTTATGCTGGACAAAATATTTAACATCTGCTGTGATTCCCAGTCTGTGGGTAATCTGATGTTCCAAAATTAGGTAAACTATACATTCTGCGCAAAGGCTATATATACATAATGGTGTAAGATTTATTTGAAATATCTCCAATTAAAAACCCTTCGTGGCCTGACACAGTGACATGCGGGAACGCTTATTTTGTCGGTGGTCACATTATTAAGCTACACTGTATGCACATTCTGTCTTAAAAAAGTCAGCGTTTAAGCCACATAATGACCTCACAAGAGTTTGAGTAATTATTGCCATTGTTTATAAGATTTCTTCATTTCTATTTCGAAACTGACAGACTTTGTTAATATGAAGTGAGTAATAATTCCGAGACGTACACTTCTACCATGTTCTGAAGCTCATGCATTCAAAAAAGCAACAGGTTTCCTTATATGGCCTTTGGTATGTGCCTCAAGAAATTTTATCCAATCACATACATGCTCATCCATAAACAATTATGCATAGCTACATGACATGGCCAATCTGACATATGGTGGAAAGAACTCGCTGTAACCTCCCCATGTTCAGCCTGCCCTTAGTTCAGTGTGCACATACTTCCCCCAAAATCAAAACAGTTAAGCTGCTTGGATGTGTTACTTCATCCTGTCATGCAGTCACTGCCAATGCAATTAGTTTTATTTCATACTGTTTGTCCATAGTCAGTAAACTTGTAGCCTAGATTTACACAGCTGTAAGTCTCAGATATGCTTCATCTGTGTAACAGGTAATCAGTCAAGCCTTCCCCTGCAAAACTCTACCATCACCCATAAGTAAACAAACGTTAAGTGACTGAAAAAGTGAATATTGTCGCAGTATATAAAACCATATTCATTGCCAAAATCACTACCAAGATATTTCATGTGTAAAAGTTTTCAGGGCAATTTTATAACATGTCTGAATTTGATTTCATTCATTCATTCATTTTCCAAACCGCTTCATCCTGTGCAAGGTCACCGGGAGGCCTAGTGTCTATCCAAGGCAGCTTAGGGCACAATGAATTTGATTTCTCCCAATGACATTTTCATTTTTAAATCTGTATTTTTTATGTTGCATATGTACAAAAAGGTCACAGTAGACATAGCTGGAATAATATCTGCAAATATGCCTTTAAAAATAAGATTTCTCTGTATTCTTCTGAAGTGATTGACGGCAAGAAAAATATGGTGTTTTGAAAGAATGGAAGAGAAGTAAAATAAATAAATCATTCCTGCTTCCTGAAAGTGCAGCCTGTGTGTCGCTCAGGTCGAGCGGACTGTGATAGAAAAATGCCAACCACGCACGCTCACGACATACAAAGGGGGTGTAATTGTCAAGGGTGAGAACCTCCAGCTGGATAAACTCAAGGAGACGAATGTTTAGAAAACAAGCCTTTTACCCCAGTCCCAAATATTTAATGCAAAGGGCTACACGGTCTGCAAAGCTTTAATATCTCAGCGGTACAGTGGCGACTGGTAATTTAGTGCTGTACTCCCTCCCACAACATCTGCCAAAATTCCATCCGTATTTAGCATTTTTTAACTCACATAACTAATAGGAAGATATATTTATAAATAAGTGTCACAAATATTTCTTGGTTGGAATGAACAGGAATGGATATTAATAGAAGCACGTCGCAGTTCGTTTCTGCTGCTTATTGTTTCTCACGTGCCGTCTGCCTCCCAAGCCTTGCCGTTCATGAGCCACTAGCGCCGTAAGACAAAGACATAAGACATTTCAAAACCAGTGAATGGTCCAGCACGTTGCACAAGCCTGTATTGATAAAGCGATGATGACGGGAGACCTATGCGCTGCCAGCTAAGATCTGGGCAGCCTCATACATGGGGTGCCACATTCGGCTCCAGAACCAAAGTGTTTCTTTCAGCAATTAGGTCAAGAAAAAAATGCATGCGTTTCATTAATGGGTGAAACGTAAAGTCATTCTGAAACAGGAGTTAATTATTGTACAGTGACTTTCAGCATGTTAAAGACTAAAAAAAACAACTACAAACATATTGATTAGGTGTGCAATTGGAAACTTTAAAGGGCTTGTTTAAGAACAATAAATGCAAACTAGATTCCCATTGATCACTACCTGCCAGAACAAAATCTGAAAATGTCCATAGACTTTCTGGCATAAAAATGCAGTCAGGAGTGTTCAGGGGGGATACAGTGCTGGTCATTACATGCTCACTGTTTATGATAGTAAGGAGCTACTCCTGGGGAAGCCATCACTTCACCGCCATCAAGAGCTGTAACACACAAAACGGTGCCACTCCAAAAGGCAGAGAGGCCATATTCAATAGTAGGGCATGAATTTAACAAAGAACAGAACAGCCAAACCGATAGCTGAGGGAAAAATCAGGGCTACCAAGCTGTGCGGACCGGAGCTGAAGAACCAGGGATAAGTGGAAAATGGATTCAAAGGAAGTAACAAGCAGCCATACATGAAAAAGGCTTTCACAGAAGCTACAGGTTTGACTGATTCTGTGAAAGAGGTTTCAAGATTAAATTTTCTAGAGCTTTTCAAAGAAGATGACCACCAAGATAAAGACAAACACGCTAATTCCATTAAGCACCGGGGCTGACAGGTATTACCCTCTATTTGAAAGGTAGATTTCCCATATCGGGTTTCGCTGCATGCATGAAATGATTCATCAATAGATATCCCAGTAGACGCTGCACCTACCGGGACAAGCACAGTAAGTTACTAAGTCTTCAGAAAATCACACCAACACCGGTGCACGTCACCGGGTCTGAACGAGTCCAGCAGCCTGAGCCATTTCTAGGACTTGACCTGTGATTTTACAGAAAGCTCTCTGCTAAATGATGTTTTGCAAAAGCAAGTTCAACAAGCATTACACCGAAAGTTTCTTTAAACTCTGCTGGAGAATTTTCACGTTATCCAGTATCCATCCAACCATCCATCAGCGTAGCCCTTCTTGTGCACACTCCTAGGGACATGGCATGGGGAATTACCCCGTTGGAACCAATCTGCGCCACTGGAGCTGATCCTCATCGTGAAGGGGTTGGCCTGGTTCAGCAGGATGAACAAGTAACCGGGAGTGATCAGCGGAACTGTTTATGGCCAGCATCTGCCTGTCCTTTTATACCCCATCTCTCATTTGTACCTTTTTAGGTATGCCATCTGGCTGCTGGGAAGAGCCAACTGTTCTACCAGGGGGTGGTCATAATGTTTTGCCTCATCGGTGTACAGTAGCCTAAATATGTAACCATGCCCTACACTGTCAACAGAACCATACACAAGTGTCAGCTTAAAACTCAGATGTCACTATGAACCCATTCAGCACAGAGAGAAATTCAGAAGTTGTATATTTTTTTCAAAAGCATATTTTACATGGTACCCCATAATCATAGGAATACTTGGCATTACATAAATAGTGGATTAATGAAACAACAGGTACCCAAAAACTCACATCATATGAAGTGAGCCTTCATGAAAAAAAAAATCAATTCAAGTAGAAATCAAGATTCTTATCTTCTGCAATTCAAAGTTGATTCAGAAACTTTACACTTTTTGGTTTCAGTTTTCCCCAGGCTAAGTGACGATACACTAATATGGAATCGTCACATCTAGAAAGGGTGAGTACCCTGGATAATCATGTATGATAAGGAAGCAGTAAATTCCGTCAATACTAAATACAAGATCAAGAATGAATTTGCAATTAAATCGTGATCCAAAGAATCAAAACTGTTTCAAATCATAACATTTCCAATGATTCACATCGCTAAAGTAAATCATGCTCACAATGGACAGAGATGTATTCATTTCAGTTGAAGAATTTTCAGTTCACAATTATATGCAGGGTCATATAAAATGTTTGCTATATTTTGACTACCCTTAGAATCAGATCCCATGTCAGTTCAAGAATTTTCAGTTCACAATTATATGCAGGGTCATATAAAATGTTTACTATAATCTGACTACCCTTAGAATCAGATCCCATGTATCAAAAATGTTGTATCATTAAAGCAACACACACTTCTTTTCCTTAGTTGAATATCTGGGCTCCTTTTTTCCAGTTGTAGCTTACTGGAAGGCATTTCGGAGGTAAAAGAAATGGAGTCATTATGACTTTCCCGCCTCCTCTATGGTGTTACTCACATCGAAATGAGTGATCTAACCCTTGGCTCTATGTGTATATGTTTGAAAACCAGTATTTCATGTTCAGTGTTTCACGTTGTTTCCATGAGGTGTCAATGGTCTAGAAATTACCAGGCAGCGGAAACAGAGCAGTACAAAGGGCACTAGAATGGGCAGCAAGGGATGGCCATAGCTGAGTTAACACTTTAATGCTAACTGAGTGTGAGTCATCCTTCGCCTGGGGATAAAGGGAAAAGCACACCGATAGGTTCTGTGAGTCACTGGAGGGAGTGACAATGACGAGACAGCCACCCATAGAGAGCAGCAGCAACTGGCTTTGCCTCAATATTTGTGGCAACGTATAAGTTCTAGACATGGTGTTTGGTATTGTTCAAAACAAGACAAAATATACAACATATTCTGCAATACCAGTCTGTCAAAATGTCGAATAATAGTGACTACAATCCACCATCTCAAAATGCTCATCTGGGCAAACTTTTTCCATCCATCTTCTAACTGCTTATCCTGGTCAGGGTCACATGGGCCACAAGGCTGGGGTACACTCTGAACAGGATGCCAGTTAATGTTATTAGTATTATAGTATAGTATAGTATAGTATTATAGTAGATTTTTTTAGCAAATCGTTTGATCAAATGAGCCAAAGGGTTTCAGAACCATTATTTTTTGAGTAATATGTCCAAGTCTAAAACTATTATAAAGCATATTGGCGCTTTACACGTGCTAGAGTTTTAAACGAGCCACACTGCTATGTGATTAAAGATTGAAAATGCATGGTCATTATGCTACCTCAAGATGAAGAGTTGTAAAGCCCTCAGTGTGATAATCAAATTGCCCACAAAATGTGCACATGTGAACAAGTCAAAACCGTTACTGTAACATCAAACTACACTGAACTTTGCTCAAGGCAAACGTAAGAAAAAATGTACATTGGGACCAACGGTCATATTTCAATAACAGCCGCATGGCCAGAAGTACAACTTGCTGATTAATGAGCAAATTGCCGGCACTGCATTGGTTATGAATGATGCAGAGAATTTTTATTCCTTTCTGTGATGTTTTAAGTTAAACTCATCCCCTTGCCTTTGACGTTTATTTTTCGTTCAAAGATAAATCAGAATGAGCTTTTCAACAGATGCCCGCTCTACTCAAATGAGCGGCTGTTGATTAAACACGATCGCACATTTTCTAAAGCAGCTGCCCCAATAAAAACTCCCAACTGATTTGTCAAAATTACACAAGTCCAAATATATAAAGGGAATAACTCCACAGCAAGACCGGAAGAAAAAATATCAAATGTGTCTGTTTCACAATCCTATCCTTAAAAAATAACTCAAAGTATCGAAAATCGAATCACGTGTAATGAATATCTAACATTTTTGGGGGAAACAATAACAACAAATCTAAAATATGAATCCTTCCAAAACCACCCGAAAACCTTGTGCACTTGAATAAAATGCTTTAAATGCACCTCGTGGTTTCCGTGTATTGGACATTTATACCACAAAGTCGTTATTTTCGCCGTTCCTACCGTAAATCAATTGAGCACGTCAGATAAGAGAATAACTCAAAGTATCAATTCTCTGAGACCCTTCCAGAAATTCTCCCAAGTGAATATATTCAGAAATCTGACGTCAAAGTCTCTAGAGGAAAACTCTCTGACGACAGCCGGAACATCAGACTATACTGACTTTGACCCAGTTTTATCATCATTCAAAGATACTATTTTCCCAGAGTATCTCTCCATTGCCACCACGGAAGAGTTGAGAGCGTATTTTCCATATCGCTTTCCTCTATATTAGCATTTTGCCTTTTTGATTCCCTTTCTAAAGTACTTTGCTATAAAGTTATGCATACACTCACTGGCCTCTTTATCAGGGACACCAGTTCGCTAAACACCACCAGCTTGTTCCAATTTACAGACGACCATGCAATGAACGAAACAGATTCAGGCAGTGGCAGCTCTGTGGACAAAAACACCTTGCACCCTGTCCAGGATAACTGGTTCAAAGACGGATGGATGGATGGATGGATGGATGGATGGATGGATGGATGAGTAAAGGCTTTGAACCAGAGAGTGTGACTAAAACAAAAGAAGTGAATAAGTACACGTAAATGAGAGGAAAAGCACAGGACTTTCTGAGTCAAGGCAGGGAAGAAAGACCATCAATTTAACTTGCAATACAGAAGCATCATCCTCATCAGTTTTTATGATGTCGATCCACCGCAGCACATCTGTGGAAGGATCAGTAATGATTACCACAACTGTATGATATGTAGTAATGTTTGGGATGGCTTTTCGCAGACATGCAATAGATAGATGGAGTGCAACACAGTTATGAAGAATGTATCAATTACTCACAGTTTCTCAAGATGTGTAAGACCAAAGAATGAATCATTTTTCAACAGGGAGATCTTGTTATTACTGAGGATCCTGTGGAGAGAAGAAGCAGAGAAGGATACTGAGGTCACTGAAACAGCACAAACACACAACTCACTTGCATGCACACACACCTACACAAACACACAATCGAATTGAACTGAATTTTATTTATATAGCGCCTTTAACAAAGAGCATTGCCACAAAGAGCTTTACACGGTTCTGGGCCCACGGTCCTCAGAGAGTAAGCCAAGGGTGACAGTGGCAAGGAAAAACCCCCTCAGGAGGAAAAAGGAGGGACACACACACACGTGCTTATCTGAATAACTGTCAATACATGATTTAAAAATTTTTTTTTTTTTTACACAAAAATAAATAATAAAGCACTATAGTTATCCAGGTTCCCCAAGCATAAACTGGACTAGTCCACAGCAGTACTTCATATTTAGGAGCAGAAACAATCATATTCAGTAAAACATTACTCATTTTATCTATGCATTGTGAACTGCATATTGCAGAAAGCTCCACATGCCATCATACTGGCCATATTTGCTATTAGCTCAACAGGGTCTTCTGTGAGACTTTGAATAAATATTAATAGAAAAACTGCCAGTGATTTCCTAGGAAACAGAATGACCGATTTCTTTTTTTGGTTTTGTTTTTCTTTGAAAAAAAGAAAGGAAACGGTTCAAATGCTTTCCTTCCTGAAAACGGAAAAAAGGTACAAACTGTTGGTCATTTATAAGGAGTTTATTCCCAGCAAGCCCCACGTTATTCGAAATATTTTTCAAAGTTGCATCTTTTAGATTTTGTATTAGCTGAGGTATCGATTTCTCATACAAGACATTCTATCATTCTGTCTGCAACGAGGCTGCGGACACAAAACAGTGAGTGAATCGGTAAGTGAATCAGTGTGAGCACCTGCTTTACATGCAGGGTACTATGCACATCTCCCACCTCAACTTCACTGCTCCAAAAACACCAGATGATGTCCTCTTTTCAGCATCATCCAACCTGAACCTCTAGCAGGTACCTGAGTGATTTGATACCATTTATGATGTGGTAGGGATAAGAATCAGGACCACCAAATCCAAGGTTAATAATAATTATCAGGAATTTATATATCCCCGTAGGGAAATTCATAGTTTTCGTGCTTTTCCCATCTTGCTCTCCAAGTTGAGAGCCAAGGGTCAGTGTGCAGGCAGCCAGTGTCCGGTGCCCCTGGACTAATTCGGGTTCAGGGCCTTGCTAAAGGCCCCATGGTGATATTAACACTCTTGCTGACTGCAGAACGGTTGTGATACTCACTTTGACAAGGGTGGATCACTCCATTCAGGTGACAAGGAAGATTGTGCCCTTGGTAAAGGAGGTTAAGTACGTTGAAACCGCAAGAGGAACGTGAGATTGGCAGGTAGATTGGTTCAGTGACTGCAGTTTTCTGGGCAGTGAGGAGGTTTGTGGTGGTCAGTCGGGAGTTAAGTCAGGATCTACATCCCAGCCCACAGGACTGCAGGACTGTGTGACCTGGTGAGAAGCTTCAAGACCTGGAGAGGCCTTGAAATAATCTTCAGACTGAAAACAGTCAGCTGAGATGGCTCAGGCATGCTGGAGGGATTCTCTCTCCCAGCTGGCTCGGGAATATCTAGGAAACCCTAGAGTGTGCTACGGCCTGTGGCAATGGAGAAAAAGGTTTGGCCTGCTCAGCATTCTGCCTTGGTGACTCACCAGGAAACGCGGTAGGAAGATGAGATGTAAGGTCTTAGGCTATGTAAACATAAATGTAAGCAAATAAACATATGCTCCTATACTGTGTAATTTGATTCCATGCAACAAAAATTGACTTTATATTTTATGAACTTGTGTATCTCGTTACACATCTAACATCCATTACTGGTTGCCCGAGGTGGTCACTAGACTAGAAATGTGACGAGAGACTTGATATTCGGATGTGACTAAACTAGAGATCCAATATTCAGATGTGACTAGAGATCCGATATTCAGATGTGACTAGATTAGAGACTAGAGATCCGATATTCAGATGTGACTAGATTAGAGACTAGAGATCCGATATTCAGATGTGACTAGAGACTAGAGATCCAAAATTTAAATGTGACTAGAGACTAGAGATCCGATATTCAGATGTGACTAGATTAGAGACTAGAGATCCAAAATTTGAATGTGACTAGATTAGAGACTAGAGATCCGATATTCAGCTGTGACTAGATTAGAGACAAGAGATCCAAAATTCGAATGTGACTAGATTAGAGACTAGAGATCTGATATTCAGATGTGACTAGATTAGAGACTAGAGATCCAAAATTTGAATGTGACTAGATTAGAGACTAGAGATCCGAT
>JAACJT020000052.1:8695316-8722094 GCA_009936485.2 Gymnarchus niloticus | reverse complement strand
TCCGATATTCAGATGTGACTAGATTAGAGACTAGAGATCCGATATTCAGATGTGACTAGATTAGAGACTAGAGATCCAAAATTTAAATGTGACTAGATTAGAGACTAGAGATCTAAAATTTGAATGTGACTAGATTAGAGACTAGAGATCCAAAATTCGAACGTGACTAGATTAGAGACTAGAGATCCGATATTCAGATGTGACTTCTTCTTCTACCTACTACCCCTCCTGGGGCATAGGAGTGGTATCACAGGCTGAATCTCAGCTCTCTTATTTAGTCTCCTCCATTCGTTTCCTATCCTCCTACACTGAAAATACTTCTAAATTCCAACTTTTGAAGTGTACGTGTCCCGATACTGTAGGAGGCCAGTGTAGGATGCCAAATTTTCATTCAGATGTCTCCTTTGGTGACGGCGTCATGAAGATGAAACCATGGTCCTTCATGGCTCCTTCACAGAAGAGACTTACCCCTGCGTGAATTTCACGGATCATGAAGGATAGCCACACGTGCTGTCTCACCATGTCCATATAAAGAATGTGCACTTTTCTGTAGGATGTCCCAATTCACCTATTTATTTCTCCTTTCCTGGTTTCCTCTGCTCATTTCCTCTCCTTGTCTCCACCGTGAACTTTGAACTAGTGGACAAGGAGACAAGGGCAGGAAACAAATGGAGGAGATGAATAAGGGGACTAAGATCCAGCCACAGACTTAATATGTCATTCTAGCAGGAAGTTTGGGCCATACCACTGCAGTCTGGCCAGGAGGAGTGCTCTGTTTTTCCTTCTACGTAATGAACCGTGAACTGCGATGTAAAGTTATTCATTTAAGCACTATTGTGATTATATGTTAACATGGCAGTCTTGTTTTTTTCCTTTATTTTTGTTAGTGTATAATATTTGCTTATGATTATTTATTTTGATTATTTTTCTATTTTCCTCTGCACTTTGGGTCGTCCTTTGAGTGCTTTGTCTTAGTGACAGCTATTGTCAATCAGTGCTTGGACAAATAAACCCCAAAGCTCTTCACTTCGTCTTACCACGGTGCCTCCTGACTGGCCACGTCCCTTACAGTCGGGATCAGTCCGATGCTGACCAAAAACACTGGATAAGTTACCAGAAAAAAATAAAGTTACAATCTGATACAACATAACCCTCACCTCATGTTGCCAAACCAGTTTTTCATTTTGTAATTATTCCTAGGGGATTTGAGTATTTGTTTCAGTTTAAGTGTTTCTTAGACAGCTACGTTACATATGGTACACAAATGGCTTGAAAGTTGTTTTAGCAGAAACTAAAAGACTATAGGACCGGCATCGATAATGGCTGACATAAGGTCGTGTTATTGGTATTGAAAACGAAAAAGCGCTATTGAGCCATCCCTAGTCTAACCCTTTATCAGCAAACATAAGATGCAGCCTTAGACAGTACACCAGTCCATCACACAGCACATACTCCTACATGCCAAAGGTAATTAAGATGCATACTTTCGGATTGTAAGAAGAAATCCACATGAACAGAAAGAGTACATATAAATTCCAGGCACAATTTGGGGCGAGTATCAAATCCACAAACCTGGAGGCTTGAAGCCACAGTGCTACCCCTTGAGCCACCATAACCCTGTTTAACTACGTTTTCTCATAGTACTTCAAATCTGAATGAGAACCAAGATCACATTGTCCCTGTGCTTCAGATAGGCTCGGCATAACTCTCGACAGTAGACAGGCTGCTATGAAAAATACATGGGTGATCAGTGATGTACAACTTAATCAAAGAATTCCGCTCTTGACTTTCCAACATACCGTCTCGTTATTTAAATCAGTTCCACAGGCTCGTTCTCTGATCCTCACATCACCCAGAGTGGCATACAAATAGCAACAGCCAAACAGAATACAGGGACGACTTGATAAATCTGATGAAAGTGCTGTTTGATGTTAAAGCGTCATAACGGCATGAGAATGCAGTTTCCCTAGTTGCAGGTGACACATTCACAAGCAACATCTTTAGATTTCCGATCAGGCACAGATGCATGGGCCTCACTGGTAGGAAAAAGCATCCCTTAGTGCATCATTCTAGTCCTGTTAAATTCACCCTGACATCATGAGCAACACTGCACTTGATAGGTTTAACGGGAATGGAGGCACAGTGCTGCAACAGTTGCATGGAAAACTCTGAACATGAGAGACACACAAAAATGCCAATATGCACGCACACACAAACACTCTTTAAAATAATGCCACATTTGAGCTGGTTTTGTAGACCCTTATTCACAAGATAGATACCTGATAATGCCGTCATTGGGTGTTGTGATACATTATATTACATTATATTATCCATCCATCCATCCATCCATCCATCCTCTGACCACTTATCCTGGCCAGCATTGCGGGGGGGCAGAGCCTATCTCAGACGGCACAGGGCACAAGGCAGGGGTACACCCCGGACGGGATGCCAGTCCAGCACGGGGCACACGTACCCGGGCACTCACACACACACGATTAGCTTAACTGCATGTCTTGGGACTGCGGGAGGAAACCAGTGGACCCATCAAAAACCCACAAGACAGAGAGAGAATACGTAAACTCCACAACACAGAGTGGAGGCAGAATGAAAACTCCTGGACCTGGCAGCGTGAGTCACCAGTGGCACCCTCTGTGGGCCCCTAAATAATAATACAATCCACACATTTTACTTTGCACAATTGGCCTGCACATTAGTACTGCACACAGAGGTAACATAAAACATATTTTAGAAATCTTCGCTGCAAATATAATGAATAGACACCAAGATGCTTTAAAAAGTTAAAGAAATCAGAGCGTAACAAGTGCGCACGTGTTTGTAGCTATAAGGTAAAGAAAGTCAGACCCCGTGGATAATGGACTCCAAAGCAGATACTTCCCTTGGCTGAGACCACGATCCACGTCAGACAGGTGTGCATGGGAGTCTCGATTTGCTCTCTTTACACTTTCGTTTGTCATTGCAAAAGCAGTAAGCAGCCAATTTCAGCATAACGCACCATTCAGGAACGTTCAAAATTACAGCAAAAATTCTACTTTGAGTAAATGAAGAATAAACTATATGTCACTGCACCATATCTTTGCTTACATATTTACATGTACCAGCTTTGCTCTCTTTTCTCTCTATATGAAGGAGAAGAGTGCAAATCGCTAAGGATAATTATCTTAGAAGGGACGGCATAAAAAAGGCAACGAAAAAAAACAGTAGCTAGCAAACAGAATACAATATTTTGTAAAACTGTTTGATTGAACACGTTTGGCTAATGCTCCTCTGGGACCTAATATGGCGTTCAGAAGGAAGTTGCCTGCTTCACAGTCTAGTGAATGAAACATATTTGGTAGGAAATACATAAGAGTTACCAAAAACAGCTGCTGCAATGGCACCGTCACCGCAAAAGGGTCACGGCTGGAGCGATAACATTTCCTGAATTAGAAAACAAACAAAAATACTTAACTAACGTCTGTCTTCTACCTGTGTCACAGAATGTTCCGGAAAGCAGATTCACAGGATGCAAATGGATGCATAAATATTTTCTGCAGCGCACATAAGCAGTTAATGAATTTTTCCGCCGAAACAAAAGAAAAATATGATCGTTTTTGCTACGTTTCAGGCAGCAGTCCGTTTACACGGTGTAGACACCCGTCACCCAGCCCCCCACAACCCCGGACATTTCCCTTGGCGGACTAATTTTCCTTGTGCACAAGTGACCTCTGAGAGAAAGGCAGCCTCTGTTTGTGCAAACTCAGCCATGCCCGTGCTGTTTATGTAACAGAAAGCAGTTGCTTCACAACCCCAGCATGTTTTTTCAGTCCACTTCATGCTTCTGCGCAACCTCCAGGAAGTCTGAAGCCAAACATAATTGTACATTATGTAAACAGTGCATAGCTAAATTCTAGACTGTCCTTCCAACTTTCTATTTACAATATCAATTATGTTCTCAAAAGGATAAGGAGCTCCCAGTAAAACGAACAAATGAAATACCATCTCAGGGGGGAACCAGCAAATGTTCTGTATCACTGCTCTGTGTTTTACTGACTTCGTCAAAGTGTGTGTGTGTGTGTGTGTGTGTGTGTGTGTGTGTGTGTGTGGTGAAAGAGGTGGATGAGCAAAGAATCACAAGCGAATACAGACAGCAGCAAAAAGGAGAATAACACCCCCAAGTCAACAACAGAACTAGACTTCTTAGTCGATGCTCATGAATATCAACACAGCTATCGGTGTACTGCTATAACTTCTGTTCTGTTCTCTGTATGCGTCCAGACTTATCAAAACTGACATAAACACAAGATGGCAACAGCAGCTTCATCCACATTATTCTCCAACTTTCGTTTTGCCTCTCAGCATAACTGCTTCATCTGTGAGGTCCACATTGAAAAAGCAATTTTTAAAACGACTCCACTCAGCCGTGTTATTATAAAACAGCAATAACAGAGATCACGTCGACGGCCATATGCTAAGACACCAGTCTCAGAGACCAAGTAGGGTAAAGATTACTATTTTAACTATTGCAAAAATCCCAAAGGTTTACGGCCACTTTTCCTTCAAATGTCCAACCTCTGTTATTCCATTATATCTGGTTACACAGCTCAGCTAACCAAAATAACATATTTCATATCGACTAACATTGACCTTGGACACCAAACAGAGGGAATTCTGCAGCTCAGGTTGGTATTAGAAGGGTTTCAATTAAGCCTCAGCAATGAGAGGGCGGGCTCTGCATATTGGACTACCTGGCTAGTCAGGGAAGGAGGGCAGTTTATCTACAGACACACGCTCAGTCCCTCCTGTATACTGAAAGTCTAGCGAGGTCTTTCAAAATGATACATGTAGAATCCACACAGGATCATTATGAAGCCATGGTAATTCTGTATATGCTTACATCTGTTCTATAAAAAAAGAGCTCTATTTGCTTTAATCTTGTTAAAGAAGGTTGCTATATTGCTCCCACAAAATGATTCTCTTCAGTTCATTTAATAAACAGCATGCATACACAAAGAAGCATTTAAAATAATATATTCTGCTTGCTAATGTCTCAGCAATATCTCGGACATACAAGCCGGTAAGAGACACTCAGTCAATCAGGTAATGAGTTCTGGGGCCAGAAGTATCAATTACGATAAGACACATATGTTTTATTTACATGAAAATGAAGATTCACATGAATTTTAAAATACACGAGTCTAACTAACCCTTGACATCCTTTGGTATCCAGAGCTTCTGCAGCACTTAATGGAGTATAAACACTACACGAAACAAGGCTTGCCCTTCACATTAACAGCCGGAAGGAGAAACAACGGCTGGCAGATTTTTAATTTTACAGTGTTTTAATGTTTTAGGAAAAGAAAAGCCAACACTACTGCTTGTGGTATGACACCAGACTCATGATGGCTTAAGTAACCCCTGTATTTGTTCAGGAGGAGGAGGCAGGAACGACAGACCGGAAAAGTATCCTTGGCTCCAATTGTGTTTATCTTTCTTAATATTTTTAGATGGCAGATGTTTGAACATATTTCGATGCATTCTTGAGCGTTGGAAGGCACGTATGAAAAACAATAGTTAATATATTAATTGGTGATCCCCATCTCAGTGTAGGAACAGTTGTGAGACAAACATTTAATTTTGTTGTGGAATTTAATTTTAAATTCAGAAGCAATATGAAAAAACAAAAACACTGTCAGATCTGAAAACAGGCCATAAACCAAAATAGTGATCAAGGGCACAGCAAGTGGTAATAACACATAGCCACTGATCTGATTTGCAATTGATTAATACTATTAGTATTAATTAATCCGCATTACCATATCTGAGCAAATAGTTAATCAATACAAAGGCTTGACAAAACCAGCCATTCTGACTGGAAGATTGTTTGATCTTCCTGCATGCTAATTAATAAAGGATTGAACTCTGGCACATCTTACAGAAAGCAGCATCACTTTTGAATTAATCTTTTCCCTTTTAAAATGTCTGAGGCTTAAAAATTTTCTTGTACGAGAGCAAATACATTCCATACAATGTGTCATTTCCCCACCATATATGTTTAAGTAAGTTGCCATGACTGTCAGAGATTGACAAGATTTGCAGGGTTAATTCTGAAATATACACAAGATGAATGAGTATTTTTATGAATGTTCATTTTTGTTTACCTTTCGCTTTATCACTTGAATATAGCCTACTAATAACAATGAACTATTGTAAGAATCAGCCGCTTAATGCAAGAGTTATGGAAAGTGAGAATTATAATGGGGTTTTCTGTTTGAGACAAAAAGAGGACGAGCTTTGACTTAAACATTACAGGGACCGTCCTTTCTCTCCCTCACAAGCCTTTCAGAGTGATAATGAACTTCACAGACACGGACCTACAGCATCTTTGCAACAGCAAGCTGTGAAAGACAGTGGATAGAGTGTGAGTGGCAGCGGATGCAGAGAAATATGGGGGACAAAGACAGAGAACTTAGAGCTCATGTGAAACGCACTTTTCTGATTAGTGTGTGTAATGATTTTTAATGCTTCAATTACATAATGCAAAATCAGTCTCAATTTGTTCTGAATAATACCAATTGTAGCAGAAAGTGGTACAGAATTTTTTTATATTTAAGTGACAAAAAAATTAAAGAATAAAATTTCAGTTGGAAATACAATCCTCAATAAATCGTGATAACACTTCAACGGAACAGTTTAACTAGGATTACTTGATAACATTTATGACCACCTTTAAACCAGGAAATCAAAACTTTTGCGTTTATGAAATTTCGAAACTCATCCACCTGTCTTTCAGATACTTATCCTGGTCACAGAGCAACCTGGAGCCTATCCATGGCATCACATAGCACAGGAGGGAGCAAACCCTGTATGGAGTCTGGGGTATACACAATCATACACCATAGTCAATTCTGAGAAGCCAGTTAGCCTATCTGCATGCCACTGTAGTGCAGGAGGAAAATGGAGTACTGGCAGGACATCTGTGTGACACACACAAACACACACACACACACACACACACACACACACACACACACACACAGAGGCTGGATTCAAACACCCAGTCCTGAAGGTTTGAAGTCACAGGTGATACCCATGGAGGTACCACGTCACCCTTGTCAAAACATAATTCTGAAATGAAATACATTTTCCATCAATCTGCCAGAACTAGGCCAACTTTTGCAACATAGGGTTACGGCAAGCCTGGGTCCTGTCCCAAGAAGCGTCTGGAACAATGCAGAAGACACCCTGGACAGGATACCACCATCTATTAAGCTTTTAATGAAAAGGAATCAAACCAGCGTGCACTAGTTTTATGGTGGCATGCTGTGTTCCAAAGTCAGAATGAAACAACAGCCCTTTTTCATTTTTACATGCACTAAATCTTTGTTTGGTAAACAGCATTTTTTTCCTTTTTATATTCATTTTAGGGCCTATATTAGTATTCATTAAACTTCCTGCTATATTTATTCTATAAACTTTGGCTATTCTTTATATGTTGCATTGAAGATTATTTTAATACCCTCAGTCCATTTAGTCTACATTGCTCTGCCATAAATAATCACATTCCGTTATGTGAAAGCATGATTCTTGTTGCATAAAATATGTGCACACAAAAAATTCCATTTTGCTGAATTGTTTATCTTGCACTCTTGGATACCACTGCCGTGGGGTCCCTCCATCCTCACTAAATTTAAAATGCCCTCCCAGAACTGACTACCACAGGTGTCAGGTATAAAAATTAGTGATGGGACAAATGAGGCTTCACAACCCGTGGTGGGTGGGACTGTCGTGAAATACCAATCAATGCTGGCACCAGCATTCAGGATAGTCCCACCCACCATGGGTTATGAAGCCTCATTGGTCAATCATCACAGCTGCGTTTCATCAGAAGAATGAGTGTATCCAAAACCAGCAAAATGTCAGTGCCAGCAGGAGCACCAGGGAAGGTCAAGGCATTAATGTACTGAAAATGCAAAATAAAAAAAGACATGAGATTTGACAAAGGCCGCCTCGATAACTGCGACAGAAGTAACAAAACACTGCACGTCTCCTACTTCATAACAGCAAACTCTATATTCTGTAACTGAAACCCATCTCCATAAAATTCACAAAAAATCACTTGTGTTTCACCTTCTCATATCTGATGGAATGGCAACTGAATCAAAATCTGCTTCCAATCAAAATATCATAAACTAAGAGTCACAGTCTTGAATATGTTCAATGAAAAAACACAGAGTCCAAGGGGAAATGTTAAGCAAATCCTTTTGAAATACACTTTGTATAATTATACATGAATACGCTTTCTTCTAATAAGTTTATTTTCATTGCATATGAAAACAAATGTGAGAAGAGGAAAGACACTTCTGCCTGCTAAAGGTCACATTTCCTAATGCAGGAAAGGCTGACTGCCAAATTAGACTGCTAGCAACAAAGCAAAATTCAAAATGTTTGAATGGCCGGGGAAAGAGACCGTAGACGCAGTTACTGCTGGACTCTTAAAGAAAACAGCGTATTCTCAAGGACTGCTGTATAAAGTTTAAAATGACAAACATTGTAACAGCAAGGCAAGTCTCACGGTGGGTTTTCTTCTGGGTATAGCTCAGGTTGCCTTCAAGGTTCTGTGGGCTGTATTAGAATAAAATAATTTATTTCAGTTCATAATATACCCAAAACGATGACCAAGAATTTACGGCTGGAGTCCTCAGCGCTGGTACTGAGGAAGAGTATTAAATTGCTTAGGGAAAAGAAGTGTGTGAATGTGTGTGTGGGAGGGGGTACTCAACTGTAGTGTTTACAAGGCACATAACCTGCATATGTAATTAGTCTATATTACCCTAGAACATCGATTCTGCAAGTTTAATTTAATTACAATGTATTTGTATGTGGCTCATCCTTTAACTTTTATATTTGAATATAATGTCTCGTATTTTAATGCTATGCTGTCCCATCCACGTTTATTAATCAAGAATAATGCGTACTAGCTACGTAACATTCTGTAACTTGGGCAGTCAAGTATTTCATGAAATATCTTTCAAAAAAAACTATCATCGCCTCGGTTGTGCAGGTGAATAATTTCTTAACTGGTCCAAGGTCAAGTGCTGATTTTTGAAGGACATGGGATGGAATTTGCAGATCTTGACATGTTAAATGGACCACTTTGGCACAGATCATATAAGGAGTACCCCACCCAGGGCCAAAACTCACATTTCGCCAGCGGGTAGAAATCTTTAAGGCCCAGTCTTCTAACATTACACTACATGGCAATATAGTATACTAGGTACACAAATTACCCACAAGCTCAGAGATAAAAAGGAACATTTTATTGCTTATGAATATGCTGTAATTACAATTATGAGTCAATGGTGATCCATGGTTCTGTAGTACTCTGACAGTATGATTTACCTATAGCATTAAAGTTTTCCGTAAACAGATTACTAAAATGAATGTATGTTTGATGAACAAGGATAACAGCTCAATGACAGTTTCAAAGCTGTCTGTTCCTGAAAAATTTGGTACTCCCTTAAAACTCAAAAGACCCCTCGAGACTCCATACTGCACAGGAAAGAATTTTCAGCAATATTTCACGAATCTTAAAATCAACATGCAACATTATTCCCCATTTTGTCAGCTAATAAATCATTTGCAGAAACAGGTAAGGTTCACCATAAATTTTTATATTTATTAAATTTGACTTCTAATGGTTATGGTGGAGAAAAAGAAATATTAATGTTAAGTGAAAAATGCACACACACTGTATATGATAAAGGTTAAAGCTTCTGAACATGGAAAACACACATTTAGGGACCTCGCTGTTACCCAAGTACCTGGGGATTTCATTAGTGAAGCCGACAAACTACCATGTCCAAGCGTGTAGTAACATGACTTTTATTAGAACAGAACCTGCTCCCAATCATATGACTGCTGCCTCGTGTCACTGACAGTTCAAATCTGCTGTTTGTGTTGTGTTTCCAAGTTTGTCTAGAGTTGCCCTGGTTTCCTAATTGAAATGCAAAAGCATTCAGTTCACATGGACTGAGCACTCAGTCTATTCTTGTGTCTGAGACATCAGTGGTGTACCCCTACAACCCATGACACCGGAGTTGGACAACCAGCTATTAAAACTAATATAAAGTAAATGTATCAGTTTCTTCAAAGTGTGCACTCTGTGTACACTATTCTAAAGGCATATATATCAGCGCAAAGTGTAAAAATGACATGTCATTCTTAGAAAATTATACACAAGAGATGAAATGAACAACTCCAAGACATAAGACACAAAGTTATAGTAATCAACACACTCCTCATTTTAAGCACAAAAAAAAAAAAAGAGTTGGATTGTAAAAGTCACAAGGTAAACTTCGTGCCTAAATTCAGCATGCTTAAGTGACTGTTTTCTTCGATCAACAGCTGTATGCCTGCCAGCTGCGGCTCTCTACACCTGTCACTGTGCGCATACTCACATGGACACCGTCCTGTTGGGTAGAAAGCTCGGCTGCAAGGCGTCCAGGAGCTCCACACCGCTGCACACCACTTTCACGCGGATGTTCTGCCGACTGAGCTCCTTCCACCTCTCGGATGAGCAGCGACAGCCGTCGATGATGAGGTCCGGACAGCTCCTGTTCGCTGACAGCATCCTGCACAGTCCGGACACGCAGAGTAGGACCAGCAGCCTCATCATGAAAGCCTTTGAAAGGAAAGTGCCTAAGTGATCCCTTCCCAGCACGAAGAGTGGTAAAATACCATCTCACATGTGTGTTAGGGCTATTAATAAAGGTGCTCTCCTCAGGTAAGGCAAGGTGCTGAGACCACCCTTAAGTGTCAAGACAGACCCCACCAATGAACTGTGCCCTCACGATTAACGTAGGGGCATGGAGCTGCAGTTAGTTCAAATCAACGGCAAATTAATTAATGATCCCCAAACACTTTTCTCCAAGATATTTAGTAGCTGCCTGTATGACATGAGATCATCGCAGAGCTCTCGGGCAGCACTCTACTGTAATGTCTTCTCCAATGATTAAACACTCCCTTCAGAAGTTTTTCCTTCTTCGATTCTCGCAGAAGAAAAAAAAAAAAAAAAAAGAAGTGTTTTCTAACACCCTGCCATCATTAGGTTACCCATTTAAACCAAGCCATGCAACAGGTTACGCCGAGCGCGCGGCGTCTGCATGAAGAACATTGAAGTCGAGACCGTGAGCTTCGCGTCTTCTCGAACCCTCCCCTTCGAAGCCGGAGGAAAGCGCTTTGCTTGTTCTGATTGGTTTAAATCTACCCACGTGACACGGGGACTGCCTTCCGTACAATTGATCACGTTGACCAAATTGGTGGTGTTTTCCAACGTGTGGTTCGTGGACGATTAAAGTATAAGCGGGAAATATGTTATCGTTAGTATACATATTTGTCCTTAGTATATTTTGTATTCGATGAAATAGATTTACGGTTGCTTCAGTCAGTTCACGCCGACATTAGCTGCAACTTCTAATGAACATTCTTTGGCTGCCCTGTTACTCTATACTGATAGATGCTCTCCAGGTACATTCGTATTGTTTCCAGTCCAGAATGTGGGACTGAGAACGATATGAATAAGTTGGGATAATGTGCAGAACATACGGCATAGTATATGTTTTATGGACAAACCTTTTTTATACTCGGCAATAAAAGTTGACTGTATGACTGTAATTCACTTTATATTGACTCCGGAATCCTGTATGGGACAAGTGTGCACGGATTTATGGATGGAGTTTACAAGTATAGTTATGTGTATTCAAGCAAATAAATAGATAACAGGGAAAACAGAAAAATGACAATTAAAAGACAATGTTATAACTGATCTGAGGTTGTTATATGTAAAAGTGAGTGACAAAAATGGTCCTATATTAGTGGGACCATAGAAAGATTTCCAAATAGTACTTAAACTAATTTTGCTTGAAACATCATCTTAACTCACACAGTTACAGTTTTAATTTTTGGTATTCCTAAATATTAATAATTTTTGAGCAAATATTGATTGATAGATGGGGATACTACCATCCATCACAGGTTTTGAAGCCTCATTTAGTGCCAGCATTGATTGGTTAGTTCAGGATACTCCCATCCACCACAGGTTTTGAAGCTTCATTTAGCACCAGCACTGACTGGTTAGTTTAGGATTCTGAAGTCTTATTTGTCCCATCACTAATACTGGCACTGACTTTTGTCTTTTTTTTCCCTTTTCCCTGCTTGTTTGAGTTGCACTTTTTTATTCATATCCTTCTGTCACTAACATCTTGTTTTATTACATATACCTAAACACTTAAAAAATTATGATTTACATTTTTAAAGTGTCACAGACGTTGACAGAGACAAACCAGCAACAGCTCGAGGAGCACGCACTACAGCAGCGCTCGACCAGAGGAGCGTCAGAACAACGTGACTCGAGAGAAGCACCGGGTACATGCAACTCTGCAAGGACGGTGCCTGGTGGCAGCACCGCATGTACAAACATGAACAGGGAAGAACAGAGCAGAAAAGACACAGAAGACAGGCCAGAGAGACAGACCAAGACTCCGGGTAAAAATAGGAGCAAGGGACCTGGAGCACAGGTGCAGGAACACAGTTCCATGGGGGCACTGAACAATGGACCCTGGAACAAGGGAAGGCATGTTCATCCAAAGACATTGAGAACGCATAGATCAGGGTCACTCTTGGCTACCCACCGGCATAAAGTAATACCAGCCACTCAGACAGGGAATCATACTGTGGTGGGGCCTAGGCATCTGAGGGAACAGAGACCTGGCTCAGAGCACCAAGCGTCAGAAAGGCAGTATCATCAAGCAAGGCCCACCAGGGACCCACCAAATAAAGGCTGCCAAGTCAACTGGGCTGACTCCAGGAAATAAGCTCAGGTATCCAAGCAGCCATCTGTTTAACGAGGCAACAAGTACCAGGTGCAGAACAAGGCAATCAGGGACACAACGGCAACCAGGTGCAGCACGAGGAATCCCAGCAGCAATAGGAAGGAGTCAGGGAATGAGGGAGTGACTGTAAATGCATAAATACTAAAATGCTTTTTTCTGTCACTATCAGTATTTATCATCAAGTTTGTGGTGGCATAGTTGTTCATTGGTTTGCACTGTTGCCTCAATCCTCCAGGGGTGATGATAGATTAAAATGCATTCAAATTAAAAAACAAAGGAATAAAAATGCATGTGGTTAAAGTTTCAAAGCAGTTAAGAACAAAAATCACACTTTATGCATAAAGCTTCCTAAGTTTATAGTCTCCAAGATCAAGTGTTAACACCCCTGTTTAATACAATGTAGTTATGGATAGATGTTGCACTATCATTGAATTGCCTGCCTTATGTAGAATTTGTCTGATTGAACTAAGACCAGATTCAATTCAATTTTATTTGTTTTATTTATATTGCACTTTAACAGGCAACATTGTTATAAAGCACTTTACATAGTCACGAGTCAGACAGTAAGGCAAGAGCAACAGTGACAAAGAAAAACGCCCTCAGGAGGAGGAAATCTTGGGAGGAATGAGACTCAGGGGGAAAGCCCATCCTCCTCTGGCCGGCACTGGGAAGGACAGGTACGTTAATACAATATGGTGAACAACAGTGAGAGGGTGGAACAAAACTAATGGACAACAGCATATTGGAGGGGGCAGTTGGGTGATCGAGTTGAAGAGCTGGTTGGGTGGGTCATATAACAGCAAGCCAATCAGAATGGGCAGGTGTCATGGAGGGAGGACATAGTAGACCAGCAGAGAAATATGGGGATCCCTTGAATCTAGACCTCCAAAAGGAAAACCCCAGGTAATTAAAGAACACCCCTAAGTTTAAAAAAAACCAAGACCAAATGGCTTTGCTAGGCCAGATTCAACTAGTTGGGAAAAAACAGGAGCAGTTCGGAGGACGTAGAGAGAGAACACGGGATAGAGTCGCTTCCCTATATGTATGTGTGTATTTACATGCATGTGAACTCTACACATGGGTATGATATTTTCTGGCTGCAAGCATGCACATGTGGGTGTGTGGAAGTGTTAGACGAAAACATACCATGTAATTATCAGAGATGGAATCATAGGCGTAATGTGAGAGGCTACAGTCAGCTCCGCAAGAAGGGCGAGGTGCTTTCTGACTGTGCTCCCCATGCTGAATTCCATTCCTATTAACTGCCCTGTCTCGAAAGGGAGATGGAGCCCGAAGGAGAATTTAACACTGCTACTTGAGCTGCCAAATATGCAGTGTTTATCATTCATAACTGTTACAGGAAAACGCAGCAAACACGAGGCCATATGGCCGAACCCATCTTTTCATTTTTCTTTAGGAGAAGCTAAAAAAAACCAGACACTGTGTTTTTCTAGTCGCACGTACTGTATGTACACTACTTAATTATTTAGAAAACGGCTGATCTTTCTGGAAACCGACCTCTTAAACTCTTAGGAAATAGGTTTGCTTAGTTGACATCATCATTTGAGATGATAAATCTTCATCGAAATGTTTTTGGATCCAGGCCATAGATGCTTACTTGCCTACTCAGCTCACCCTAATGGAAAACAGAACCTTGGCAATCTCCTTGCTCTGTTTTTTTCAGGCCAAAGAATCTGATTCTCACATTTAGACATAGTGAGACAATAACACATATTTTAGAAGTCCTAAAACCAATTAAAATGGTTTAATTTTAGTAGCATGCACTGCAGCTGTTATTCATACATGACTGATCAGGCACAAGATCTCATTTTTACATAATTGGAACATATATCCATATATATAGTATTTCTGTGTCCAACGTTTACATAAATGATTAAACTAAAAGAAAAGTTATTTTAATTATCTACAACATATATTGTTAAAATAATGGTTTGTGTCAAAAACTTAAACTGAACCTATGAACTTAGAGTTCAATTCCATTAAGATACAGCCCTCATCTTAAGTCTCTCCACATTTGCTTGTCTCTAAGCAACTCTAACTCTTCATAATTCCTCCATAATAGAAATGAAAGTACTATAGCTGCAGGATAACAATAATTTCTGCAAAATATTTATATGTGCTCTATCAGGGCAGATAGCAGCAGTACCATTGAGGGTTTCCTTTTTTATACCTGTTAAATAAGTTGTGATTTCTTTGTCCCCAGTTGTGATGTAGTGTTGGACTATTCCATCCTTCCACTGACATTTTTCTAATTTGCATCCGTGGATATCCATCCAATAATTTCCTAATCACTTATCTTGGTCGGGGTTTAGAGGGGCCTTGAGCCTCTCCCAGGCTGTGTAGAGCACAAGGCTGGGATACAGTGCCATTGCAGTGCTCATACAGTCACCCACACACAAACACACACACACGCACTCCACGAACAATTTAGAGTCACCAATTAGCCTATGTGTACGTCTTTGAACTGCAGGAACAAACTGGAGCACCTGGAGGAAACTTGCATGACACAGGAAGAACATGTAAGCTCCGCACACACAGAGCAGAGGTGGGATTCAAACCCCCAACCCTCACTTGGTGAGGTAACATTGCTGCTGTAGTTTTTAATAAAACACAAAAATTAGTTATTGCATAGAGTTACATTGCATAATTGTTAAACAGACCACATTGCTTCCACAATTTAAACAAACGTTCTTTTGTTTATTTATACTGTAGTCTTCACCTCGCAGAATGGGCTGCCAATATAGAGTTACAGTGGTAGAACGTCCATTTTTCAAACCACTTTATCCTATGCAAGGTCATGGGGGGGCATGAAGCTTATTCCAGGCAGCTTCACCCTGGCCAGGGTGCCAACCCAATATTAGACTATATCAAATAAATAATATATATGGATCTACAGACTCTAGGTTCACCTCCAAGCCAATGAAACCGACCTCAAAGACAAAAAAGTATCCTGGAAACTTTGAACAGTCCTGCGGCTCTCATTGCATCCAATTTAAGCTGATTTCTGTGGTGTGAGGTAACTTAATTTGTGGATGAAAAAAAATCTGCTCATTGCTGTGACAGCTCCTTAATCCATCTTGGTTCATGCCAAAAGGAGAGAAATGGGTACTGCTCTTTAAACCTATGGTTTAACTTGGCCTGAAATTGAACCCACAGCTTTCGGGTGTTAGGGTGGACCCTTTAACCACATGACCACGTAACCAGAGCTTATTGGAACGTAATGTCTTAGAAAGGGCTTGGATGGGACAAAAAAATAACCAAAACGGCCATAAATAAATAAATAGCAGAAAGGCGAAGAACTTATTTTGGAAAAAGTTTGTTTCAGTCCTTAAAACCCTTTGCTTTTCGGGTGGATTTCTGTGTTCAAATTTGTCTTCTCTGGCACTTTTAGGATCCAGTGTCCACACTGAAGAACTGAAAATGCCTAACAGCTTTTTGTGAGGTTGACCGTAGTAAGTTCAGGTGAGCTTGGCGTGCCTGAATATTAGGGCCTTTGCTTCATGAAGTCAAGTTTCAGAATGTCTGGAGAGGCTTGAGCTGGGAGCAGTGAGACAGGGCACTGGTGAAGAGAAGCTGGAGTGTTTCTGTTCAACACATTCTAGCAGAGCTGGGTGCCGAGGCCAATGGGGGGGTACACAACAGACAATAAATGCAAGGTTTCACGGGCCTACTGGTGTTGCTAAAAGATATCTGGATTAGCGGCATGCAGAGAAATCTATTCCATCAGGTACAAATTTGGACACAAGTTTTATGTCGTTACACTTCGTCACACACACTGCCATCGTACTGCCGATTGCATCACAATTGGGAAATTTTACTACAATGGAAGCCCAGACTAGTCTGTTAGTTAGTGATGTTAGAAAAGTAATTGTTCGGTAGTCCCTTAAGGCTGTGATCACCACTCTATAAAAGATTACAAATTAGCCCTTAACAGCTAGTTTGTCAGGCACACCCTGTTTTGCTCCTATAGGGAACCTTATAGAGGAAGCCTTGTTTCCCAACAGTCAACATCTGCAAATTAACTGAGCTTTCAATCTCTGACAGCATTATACATTGATAAGTCTATCTCTTTATTCGAATTTTTATCAGCTCAGTCTAAATAGTATTTATTAACCAAAACAAGAGATATTTCTGTCTCTTATAAACAAGACACACTTAATGGAACATCAGTGGACCCCAGCACATTGCCTCTTCACTCTTCTACCCTCTGGGAAGCGTCACCGGTGCATTTCCACCCGTACTAGCCGCTTCAAGGACAGCTTCTTCCATCAGACTACCGAAAGGTCGATGACCTCTGCCCTCTGCCTCTCAACTACACAGAACTTTCTTTGGTACAATCAGTCACTGCATTACTTGCACAACTGCCACTACTGCACTTTATACTCCCTGGTTAAACACACCATTTTTTTTTTTTTTTTTTACTATTGCCTGTTGTTTGTAATTTTGCCCTGTCCTGTCTTGTGCACGACCTTATGTCTACGCACTGTAACCCCCCCATTACCCTGCCATCTGTGTTTGATCTGTATTCATTGTGACTATTGTAAATCTGTGCTATGTTTTTGCCCCCCGTGCCCCGTCTCCTCCCCTGCAACCCTGGCAAAAGATTTTCAGCGTGCTGTCCGGAACACGTGTGACAATAAACTTGACTTGACTTGCAGAACTTTCAGGTAAGCAAGTCAACGTTACATATATGTTGGTATATTGCTGCATTTAACATTAACCAACTATACCATTTATCATTGGCTCCTCAGATCTTGCTATTTGATTTATCCATTTAGCTTGGTATATGTGATGGCTTTATTTGGTATGACTGGGACAGGCTGCGAAAAATGTGACAATAGATACAACATTACTTTTTTACTTTAATCGTATTCTACTTTATTAGTAAAAAGCTGAGAAGTGAGATTTGTGAAGACACTGCTTGTGCTTAGCTTGTGATATGAAAAATGTCAAATTTAAACTCCTTTTTAGCTTGACAATAGTTGTTAAACTCAGCATTGCGATTATTGACAATTCAGAGCATCCAGACTGGATGTGGAGGTTCCAAATGAACAGAGGACAGGCACCCACGGGAATGTTTGTTTTCCATGGCAGGAAAGTATTTTCCTGCCGTCCTATATTTGTCCTGCGAGCTGTCATCTGAGCCCCCTCCAACTAGCCTGCGGCCCCTGAACCCCAGCTCCTCAGCCACTCCTACTGCTGAGAAGGGCTGGGAAAGGGCAGGGCCTACAAAAAGGCCCCTCATGTCCCATTCCAGCCATGGATACACATGTGGCATTCTCCCATAGGTCAATAAAGCATCGCAACTGCTCCCAAACTAAAGATTCATTATTGTATGCCCTTTTTCATAAAGCATATTTTTTACAGTTTCTCAGGCTAGAGAATAAGCTTCATACAATAATGTTATGGGCTTACCCCATATTTACAACAAGGTAACTTAGTTGAGAACATGAATATTCAGCATGCTTGATCTTCTCACAGCCTTTTTCTGAAATTTGACATCTGGAAATGTTTATTTGGGATTTTGCACATTGAGTCAAACAAGTTTATGACTCAAGCTCAAATAAAATCATGCAGTTGCTTTTTTCACATACAACTAACTTGCAAACACTTAACCTTTGAACAGGACTCTCTGTGTTCGTTTTTGTTTCCAGCTTGTTGCAGCTGTTTCGGTTTCTATGCATGGTTATTTTTACTAACACTCTTTCCTGTAATTACTGAACTTTGTGGCGCAATGCCGTTTTTCTCCATTAAACTTTATTTTTTTTAATTCAATAGGGTTTTTAAGATAACGCTTTGAAATGTTTTACACCAGACGTAATTTTTCCTGCTGTAAAAAATGGAACAACGTGAAGTTGCAAACAGGGGCGTTAAGGGGGCTCGTAATAACGTCACTTTCTTCCTTAATGAGATCCTTGAAGAGTTAAACACGTTCAGATAAACAAAAAAGCCTGGCTAAGTACAGCAGCCTGTGCGAAAAACAAAAAGTTCCTTTCTTACTATCCTTCATCGGCCACACTGGCTTAATGAGAAGAAAAACACTTTTAACAGAGTACTTAATGTTCTGACATTCTGCTTGCCCCTTCCTCTGCCAACATGTTTGTGTTTGGAGCTTCTATTTCAAGTCAACGTGCACTAAATTCAATCGCACATATCTCTTTAATGCACAGAGTGACTGGATTCTTTAACCATAAATCAACCTCTGGGCAAACCAAACCGGCTGCGCTCCCACTCAGTGTCATTCAGGCAGAATGTGTATTTTCTGTTTCAGCTGATTTCCTGGTTTTATTGAGTCATGATTTTAAACCTATGGTCACTGACAGAGGCTGTCAGTTGCCTGTCAAGGCTGTGTGGCCTCCAGCTGAATCAACACTTACAGGCAGTGAGCGTTTTAGCTACATTTCTCCTCCCAGCAATTCAAACTCCAGACAAGTTTATATGCCTCCTTCAGGCAGAATTAATAAAGACCTGATAATGATAGAGACAATAGTTATAAAACAACACCTATAGTTCTTCTTGTAAATAATTTGAAATTTTATTTCGTAATACTGACAACTATTTTACTTCTAATGACTTTAGCAAATGTCCAAATCAAATCCAAACAGTCCATGTGATTTTCCCTTAATTTTTGAGCTTGACGCAAAGGATAAAAAGGGCAAGAAAATCCACATTGTCATCAATAATGTAAAATTCTAATGATAATGACACTTGCTTTAGTATAAGGCTGCAGCTGTAAATATTGACATCTTCCAGTCCTTTTCCTTTCACGGCTCTCCTTCGAGTGAGACACGTGCCAAACATGCTGTCGACTTCAGTTCAACAGCACAGCAGACTTCACATCTCTGGAGAGAACGGGCCCATGGTCATTGCACTGTCAAACACTTATTTGGAGTATCCGTTAAATGTTTGTATGAAAGCTGGTGCCTGGGGACCGGATAAAGGACTGCTACTATTCAGCAGTACAAGTGGTGAGCGAACCAAGGTCCAATGGAATCATGACCATGAAATAAGCAATAAATCAGCGCGTCGCTTTATTTAAAGAATAGTCTTAAACATTTTATAGTTTCCAAGCTCATTTGAACGAGGCTCCAAATGCAGCGGCAGCAATGTTAAATATGATGGAGGGTTTATGCCAGCATGATTCTAATACTTAATGACTTCAAATGATCATCCATCTGGTAAGGCTTCTGATCATTTTCCGAGTTGGAATGGTTTTGTAGAAAGGCTTCCTGCCTACTGACCTGACACATAGTTAGAACAGTTCCTGTTCCTGTAGTTCCTGTAAAGACCACTAGTAAAATTGTGTCTATTCTGCATTCTTTTCTAATATAACACAAAATTGTCCATACCAAATTCATCATCATCATCATCATCATCATCATCTTCCTACTCCTTTTTCCTAGTAAGTCATTACAGCAGCATGCCAAGCAGATCAGACCAACGTTGTTCCTCCGAGGCCACTGAATCTAGCTCGTGTTGGGGGATCCTCAGACATGCTATGGTCCAACAAAGACCCCAAATGTTTGGTAGTAAAACAAAATAATTACTCTACCCTGAAGAAGGTTAGTGGGACCCACCCCTGGAGTGAGGCCCGTGGTGGTGTTTCCTGGTGAGTGCCTGGTGGCCGGACCACCCATATAACTAGGCTGGGCTACCTGGAGCATGTTGTGGGTTCACCACCTACAAAATAAAAAGTTGGCATCATGTGCAGTGAGAAAGATCCAGATGGATTCAGGACAAATTATATTTTTAATATAATTAAATAAATTAATATTGAATAAATATTTGAGTGAGAAGCTGAACAGTACAGAATTTACTTAAATTCCTCTAATGAAGTGGACTTGGTTGTTAATTTGTAATTCTTTAACCTCTGATGGATATTTTTAATTTGTTTAGATCAGCTCCTTTGAAATGCAGCTGATGAATATTTATGAAGTCCTTGGGGCTTCAATAACTACGCATGTTAATGAGACTTCATAGTTGATTGTCTATGGTCAATAGCCACCCAAAACCCTACCCTAACTTTATCCAGAAATCCACTGTAAATCCTAGTGTAATTTGTCCTTTGTGAGCCGTAGATTGTGTCTTGGATTTTTCTTCTACACAACATTGTTTCTCTGTAGAATATTTAAGCATCTAAGTAGCGCTGTCAGTGTCCACCCTTGATCGATTTGTCTCTGCACCATCTATCAGAACACCTTGAGTTTTATCACCATGTCTTATTTCATATAGTCTTAACTACTCTCTGCGGTTATTCTATACCCAAAGGACAGTAGACGCTGGTGCTCTCTCCTTGCACTCTAACGGATAAGCTTTGTTAGAGCACTCTCCACATATGAAGTGATTTACTGGGAGTTTGTTTTCTTCAGCCTCTCAGTTCATGGTCTCAGATAAAGACTTTAAGTCACAAGATGCATATCTCGGTATGACTCAGCTCTGAATGTCTTCCTGGGTTCTCTACTCTTCGGTAGGATTAAAGCACAACTGAAGTGAAGCAATGTCAGAAATATGCATCTTTATAGTCATAGGAACAAAATATAATTAGCCCAATTTGCATTTCTTTTCTGTTGCTCAACATCACATCACATTCGACCTTGTTTATTTGTTGTTGCGAGTGTATGTGTTAAACATTTTTCTTTGGACAAATTAAAGTCAATAACGATCTTCAAGGTGGTAATGTGAATGTTCACCTGCTCCTAAACCACTGTTAAGCATTTAGGGCATTTTTAGTGAATTTAAATTAAACTTTCTTTATTAAAGACTTCTGTGAAAGATCCCCTATAGATCCATGAAATAGCCTTTGGGTCCACTTTGTTTCATTGCTGGTACGTCAGTGACACTGAGGTGAGGATTTAATCTTGGAAAAAACAATGCGTGGCCTACCTAACTGTTTCATCCATCCATCCATTGTCTATGCTGCTTATCTGTCAGGGTTGTGGGGAAGCTGGAGCCAATCCCAGCTCGCGTCACGTGAGAGGCAGGGTACACCCTGGGCAGGCTGCCGATCCACCGCACAGCCAATACAGAGACAAACACCCATACACACTCACATTCACACCTATGGGCAATTTAGAGTAGCCAATTGATCTAACCTGCATGTCTTTGGACTGTGGGAGGAAGCCGGAGCACACGGAGGAAACCCATGCAGGCATGGGGAGAACATGCAAACTCCACACAGAAAGGCTCCCGTCGGCTATGCAGATGAAACCCGGAACTTTCTTGCTGTGAGGTAGATGTGCTAACCACTTAGCCACCATGCTGCCCTCTCTAACTGTTTCAGTGTGGTATAATACAGACTGTATTCCCCATACTGAAAGCTATAGATGTGTTGCTGATCCATTTTGTAGATCTACATGACTGATATTGTGACTCATAGGTGGAGCATGCAGGGAACGAGGGGTTCGCTCTACAGAAAGATCATACATTTTTACTCTATGAGGTGGCGATTAAACTCTACTAACGAAATTGTGCCTATGCCATAAGTAATAACAAAGATGCTGAAGGAGGCAGAGTTAAGTAATCACACCTTCAGCAATATAGGATCAAATTTTAGAGTAGCACTGATTCCATGCCATTCAGCAACATATAATAAGCTACTAAAGAGTAATTTGTTTTATTATATTGGTCAGTAATGACTTTTATGATAAATAACATCCATCCATCCACCCACCAATCTTCTAACCACTCGTTTTGGTCAGGGCCATTAAACATATTTATATATAACCAATAGCCATAAGACTTGCTTCAAGCAGGACTGCAAAGAAAACCACATGGTACAGGGATGGGAGGTTGGAATGGGGATTTTATTGTGTTCCCAGAACAGGGATGGGTGGAGTGGAATGAAAACAAAAGTCAGTCATTTGAGCTGCAGGACAAGTGAAAGTCACTGATAAAAAGTGCACCATATTACAGTAAGGTCTACAAGGTCTGAACGTGAACACAATATGATTGTTATTAAGGCACAGGTTAAGCGAAAGAATGTCCTCACTGCCTGACCTCACCTGGCCCGTTAAAATAATAAATAGTTATTATCCATAGTTAAGCCTTTCATGAATTATTAAAAACAAATTTTAGTAGATTTCTATTACTAAGTCACAGTAGGTTTCATAGACAGTATTGACCTGGTTCCTTCAGCTGGGCACCTCTCTGAGACTTGGCCATCCTCAGCTGTGGTCTTTCATGGACCTAGTAGTTAGCAATGTCTTATATTTACCTGAAATCTGCTGCTCATACGTGTGGGCACCATATGAGGAGTTAACTACTACTTTGATAACTCCTGGACTGTAAATACTTCTGATGTGAGGCTCTTGAGTAGTCCACACAGGAAACTGACTACCAATGAAAGCAACTGCCACGTAACTTCACAGTGTTGCATGTGAAGCCAACTGCTTAATTTCAAAATACGTATTCCAAAATATTTTGGAATTGTTTAAGTTAATTTGTGCCCGTTTAGGACAATACACAAAACGTCAAGCGCAAAGTAGGATATCTTTTGTTTGAAAGGGTGTCCATGGCAATGTTCCACTTAAACAATTCCATAGACAAAACACATGAACATTGTCAAATGAAGTTTAAGTATGCAGGCCAATGCTGCTAAACATCATGTTAATCCTTCTCTTTAAACATTCACAGGACTGTGGAAAATCAATGAATTAATAATGACAAGAACTAATTTGAAGTAACGATTTGACTTGTGAGCAAGCAAAGCCATCTGTTAGCTACCAGAAATATCATTTAGATTATTAGAAGGAAAAAAGCTAAAAAAAAAAATACTTGCATGTAATGACAAAAACCAAAAAAACTACAAGTTTACTGGCCTTCTGGAGTTTCAGGAGATGGGAAAACTGCAGCAAAGTGACCTCCATTGAACCACAATAACACATCCACTATCCTCACAAACAAGGCAACCAAATTTTTTACAAAATAAATCACATTTATCTCACTCAAGAACAATCCTCAAAAATTGTGGGTAGTTTTTGCAACCTACAGCAACTACAACTTCCAAAGGAAGCAAAACTCTGTCATCCCTATCATACACAATACAGGTGATGCCTGTGGCCGTGTGTGACCAAAGTCCTTATCAAGGAACAGTGTGACATTTCACCGAGCTGGGAAAAGTACCAGTTAGCTGCCAAATTAACTAATGGTCCTGGAAATAGTCTACTGATTGCTTGGAATATCTTTGAGGGAGTTGGCATTTGTATTTTTTTGGTTCATTATGCGTTTTTTTCCCTATTAATAGTACGATATGACTTAATTTCTTTGTGTAAGGCTTAATGACAGCCCAGCCCAATTTAAACTCTAGTGTATTTAATCAGTAACGTGTTTCTGTGTATAAAATACAATGCCAGCTTCCTGCTGTTGGGTGAGTCATTAGGTTCTCTTCAGGAGAGATGGTGGTCATGGCCTGGTGATTATGTTGCCAGTCAGTCACAGGCTTCAACACAAACTGTCAGGCCCACATTCTAGATATAATAAACAAACTGTTTAATTTAGATCCCTTTTCAGCTCTTGCCTAAGCACTGGTTAGCTGAACACCTTCTAATTTCATGCATCACAAACTTCTGATGGAACAGTGATACCAGCCCCTGGAGTTAGCAGTGGGAACTATTTCAGATTCCCAGCTCCAAAACAGAGATCTTCTGGAGCAAAAAAAAGTGGATGATGCTCAGCAGATTTTTTGTGCTGTATGATTCCTAATATTTGTTTTTTCTGCCTGTCTTGGATCCAATTCCTATTGGCACAATGCATATTTAAGAAATGCAGACTCATGAAATGAATCCAATCAATTTTGGTTCTGCAGCCTTAATCTTTATTGGCCCCAAAATAAGAGTACCTCTTGTAATCATTATGCATGAGCATATAAAACAGCCTCAGTATTGTCAGCAACACGGGGAGTGTATGTGTTGCAGGTAAATGTAATTAAACAGGAAATAACATTTTGCGTTTGAATCTTTATTTGGTGGTGTACAGAAGGTAGTCTTTCAACACTTAGGAGGTGAGGATGCAGGTGCAAGTAGAAATGGGGTTAAAGGTCACCAGAATAAACAAAGATAAACACTAGAAAAGAACCACTGGGCTCTGGCCTGAATACAAGAAGCAAATAAGGCAATGGACTCAAAGCAAAATGAGGCTAGAACACGGTCACGGGGACTACGGCAGAAACGGACAAGACTAGGGAACTAACAGACCAAGAACAAAGAGCAAGGTACAGAACAGGAACAAGACTGGTGGTGACACTACCAAACATACAGCAAAGACATGAGGAGAGACGTGGACTGAAATAACACGGCACAGGTGGAACACATGAGGGCAATCAGGGCAATGACAAGCACACGAAGGACACTTGATGGATAAACACAAAACCCCGGTCAGTACCCCATGGACCTGGAACACTGGTGTGTTGGTGCAGATTGTAGGGCTTCCTTCTACCGGGGTAAAAATGTATTACTATAATATTTCCAGAGATGAAGAATTGTTAAAAAAAATCATGAAGGCGTTTGCTAATTTGAAGCATTGCTTCCTAAACACTAGGTCACTAACAGAGTGGAGGATAGGTGTTACTGTACCATTTCCTCGACAGGGAATGGTTGCACTATCATGGCTAACATACAGTTACATAAACATAAATGTGCCTGTTTCTCATTCCAGTCCAATTACATGCCTATTTAGAAGGCATAGAAGAACACAGATTTCAATGGAGATTAAGAATTACTTCACCAGCTCCGGCAAGAGCCTTTCAATTGGACTTAAATGAGAACTGGCCTGAGCCCAAACATGCAGAGGGAAAAAGAGAGACCAATCAGTGTAAGCTGCAGGTCATTTAAGCAAATGTCTTTCACAAAGGGCACGAGCTTTATCTGCAAATGGGGCGGCCGTCGCTGCTTGGACGTGATGTTTTCTGGAGTGTTGCCCGTGTACATGTTGGTTTGTCTGACCAAATAGAGAGAATTGGGCTGATACCAGTTGTGGGTCAGAGAGACTGACTGGAGAAGCTGCACTGATTCAGAAGCAAGGCAGTCATTAGCCTTCCTTACCCATAATCCTCCTTCCATGGCAGTCTACATCGTGCCTTACAGTCGCTGGGCCTTGGCTGTGCCATAGCTTCCACGGTGTCGGATGAAAGGGAGACATGGCTGCAGAATATGCTGGAGAGTGAAAATCAGTGTGCCCCAAAGCATCACTGACCCCTACAGTCACAGGAACACTAGCCTCGTGAAGCGTGAACAAATTAAATTGTATTAAACTATCACTCGAGTATTAATATCGGCTCTGTCTTCAGTGCTTTCTAATCAAGTGAAAAGGCTACAATGGAAAAGGAATGCATATAATTTGATGTGGGAGAAATATTTCTATCCTATCTAAAGTGTAGTTAATGTATTTCAGTGTGTTTTTGTATTCATTGTTTCAGTTTCAAATTTAATATATATATATATATATTTTTAAATTTAACAATTTTAAAAGGGGCATAAAATGTAGTATTGTCGTTTTCATCCCTATGAGACAAAGACAGACTAAAGTCAGAATGCAATTAGGGTCTTATGAAGGAAGTTTGACTGAAAGTTTCTATAACATTCTCCGAGCTCTAGAATTCCTATATTTCTTTACAGGCTTCAGCTATCATCAAGACTGCTGCTTAGAATTTTCCAGAATGTTTGGCCTACAACCAAACAACCAACTGTTAGGTAACGTCTCTCCTGCTGATCACAGTGTCACACTTCTGTCCTTGCTGCTTATTTCATAGATCAGTCCTTGCTTATTAAAGTTATTATCGAGATACGTAGCAATGCTTTTATCAGAATCAGAATATCTTTATTGTCATTGTAACGAGTACAACGAAATTAAGTGCAGTCCCTGTGTCAGAGAG
>JAACJT020000052.1:8647875-8695216 GCA_009936485.2 Gymnarchus niloticus | reverse complement strand
TATAATATCAAATATGAATTGTAGTTTAAAATAAGATAAGTAGACAGCACTCAGTCTGCCTGAGACATTATTGCACGGTAGTACATTTATGAATGGTGGCAAAGAGAATTGACCTTGCATTAAACTGAGTTAGATATCTGTTTTGCCTCTGATAAAGTGAAAAAAATCAAGTTCACTTGCTGTGTTTTAGTGGGCTGAAATGTCAGCCTGTGACAATTAAGTACCATTACCGTGTTAATATGCACTAAACTTAGACAGACTCTATGACCTCCAGCACACTGAGGGCCACATGAAGTTCTGGCTCTGATATCAAAGACAAAATCTTCAGTTCAAGTGTGGCTGTAGAATTTTGCTCTATTTTTCTGTTGTGAATTGGGAGTTGTATGAGTACATTTATAATATTACTGTACATTTTGGAATGTGGATAAATTGTGTGTGTTTGCGTGTGTGGGATTGGAAATGTAGCCCCTGAGAGTATTGTTTTCAGAGGTTATTGAAAAAAATATGATTTGAGGATCATATACAGTGAATATCGTATAGTCTAAGAGAGTACAGTCCTGATGAATCAGAATAGATAATGTGCTGTAAATTTATCATCCTACTTATGTTTCTGTCATGTATCACAAACTTCAACCATATGAACATTCCCTTTTGCTTAGTCTTCGGTAATGCTCTTTGAAATGATCTGAAGTCGTGTAAAAATCAAAGAATCGCAGAAGTGATTTCACACACTTGAAAAGATCACCACTAATTACTTTAACTTAAGCAATATCTTCTGTGCATTCAAACTGTTACTTGTCATTGCTTTTTAAATAGCTTAAACTTGTAGGCTCATATTTTTCAATGTGTTTTGGCACAGTATTATTTATCTATAATTACCCAGGGCCCCCTTCTGGTAGAATTGAACATTACTAGACTCCCGGGAGGGATTTATGCATGAGGCTCGCGCCACCCCCCCCCCCCCCCATGACCCTGCATAGGATACAGTGGTTTGGAAAATAGATTAATCGATTTATGCATCCATCCTTCAACTACTGATCCAGTACAAGAGTCACAGGGACCCTAATGATAAACAGGCCAGAGGATAATTTCTGGGTGTTTTGGTAGCGCTGTCTGTGGGTATTTACAGTATCTGCAGACCCTGAACTGACCGGTGGCTCTGCCTGTGGTCTCCCATATCGACGGCATGAAGTCAGTACAGGGAATACGCCTGGGTAGAGACCCAGTAAATTAGCTGATACCTGACTGACAGAAGCAAAGACAAACACAAAATGGTGGTATATGCCAGCAGGGTCTATGGCAGGTCTAGGAGAGTGTAACAGACCTTCTTTCTAGATCTACATACTGAGAGCGTGGGGGTAGGTAGACTTGGTGCCTTGTGGCTCACAGCTCTACAGCTAACAGTCAATTGATTTACATTAGTAATTGCAAGAAGGCCTGCATTCCTTGATTTTAGCTTACATTTTCATTGTATTCATTGACCGGTTCAGTTCAATAAGCGTCCCTTTATTATACTGTGAGACATCAGAAGAATTTTTAAATCCATACGATACTTAACAGGAAGCCAGGAGATAGATATTAGAATAGCTGTAATATGGTTGCATTTCCTCCTAGTTATAATTGTTCCTGCTACATTTAGAATTTCGATGGATGGATGATGGACGGATGGAGGATGGATGACAGTGTGCAATCTGTGCTCCCTGATAGCAGAACATTACAATAATGTACTACTAATGTGTAATGTGCTATGAAAAACTGGATTTATTAGTTATTCCGTATATTGAAAAATGCCTCAAATTTGTTTCTAGGCTGTATGAAACATACCCTAAATAAGGAGTTAATATGAGGATTAAATGGCTGGTTTGAATCAAAAACTGCCTAATTTATACATTTATTAGTAAATATAAAATGTTAGTCCTCAGAATTAACCCTTTCATGTATTACGCTTACTACAGTGTGCAGCTATTTAAATTCCATTATCTTGTCTTCAAGTTAAAAGCACAATAGAATCCTCTTTGGGGACTTTGCCCTAATAGGAGCAAAGGTTTCAATTGTGATTCACTATCAGACTTATTAGCAATTCGATCTGTGTTGCAGGACTCCGTATGTCACAGAAGATACCGATCGCACAGTTCTGTTATCCAAATCTACTGACACTGACACTTGTTAAGACCTGAGGTGGACCACTTAAGGATGGCCAAGCATTCCAGCCTATTTCACAGAATTTATTGGTTGATGGTATCAAAAGCAGTACTAAGATCAAAGAGCATATATATCATAGCACTCTCTGCATAGAGTAGCATATCATTTACAATTCTGGCTGAAGCTGTCTCAGTGCTGTGGCTTCGGCAGAAGCCGGATTGATATTCTTCTAGCCTGCAGGCTGCGACGGCTGTTTTCTCAAGGGTCTTTTGAAGGAAAGGGGACATCTGATTCAGGTCTATAGTTGTCAAGAACATGTGTTTACAGTAAGTTTACAGGCACTTTAAATTAAAAAGACCTGAAGCGACGGACATGTTCATTATTTTAAGTCTGTGTCCTATGAGTACTTCCAGTTACTCAAAGGACTATACAAGTATTTTCACCCAGTTATATGCTGGTGGAATTCCAGAGGTATAAAAACTTTTATCAAGATCTCTACATCAAAGTATTTGGTAATGTGGCTTAATATCAAAGTCTTATCTAAATTAACGTTGGAAAGGGGCTCAGACTCTGTGAAGAATGAGGATTGAGGTTCCTGAGGTCAGTATATTAAGAGAATAGATATGAACAAGTCTGATATGATATTAGATGTCTCTGCCTCAAAGGAAAGATATTCACTTCAAATTTTTGATCTGTTTTTTGTTATTTCCTCGAAGATAGAAGTTAGGCCTCTGCCATCTCTTGAGTTGGGGGCTCTGTGTGACAAAGTAATGCTTCCATTAATGTCATGCTATCTGTTCATGGTAACTTGATCAAGTTTCTACCAACAGGCAGAGTATGCAGCAGTCGTTATGTTTCACTTCATTAAACTGAATGGCTTCGTTACCCAATGACGAACATTTAATAACGAGTGTTGCACATTAACTACACTTAGAGATTTTGTTTGACTTTAGCAGTGTAATGGTGGTTAAATTATTTATGAATGATCCCCTTGTGGAACATTTGACACATAATGTAAGCGATATTCAGTGAAATTTAAAGTATGCCCCTTTTGTAGAGAGCCCGAGTTTTTGACAGAAGTGCAACCACGGTGGGAAAACGATTTAAGGTTACTCGGGTCCAGGCTTGGGTGGTGCTCTGAGTAGACAGGTGGGTGGTTTACTTGCCCTGTTCTCTAATGATTTCCTCAAGCTCGGATTGTGATCATTCTTCTTTGCAAAAAATATCCCAGTTTTTAATTAAACCATGATTTTTGATGAATCGCAAGTCACTAATGGGCAGTTTATGAGGTATAGCTTAATATAGGGTGCATTCCCACAGCAGAGATCCAGAGGCTGTTAAGCACTGACATTCTCGTTAGCCGTTTCACACATTGACATGAATCTCATTTTTAACGTCAAATGTTTGGTACTTCATATCATCACTTTCGGCATGGATAATCAAGGTGGAGATTTTATTGCTGGAAAATAACTATAGCTCAGCATTAATGTCTGAGACCTGGTCCACAGGGAGACATGATTACTGAAACCTCTGACTTGCCTCCATTAAGAATTTTATCATTCTAGACTACTGGTATGGCAGTAATAAGCACCTTACGCAAATTATCAGTATGAGATTTAAAAATGAAAGCCTGTGTATCGTTTTATCCAGTGACCACTGTACAGGAGGTCTGCTTTTAGAAGTCTTAGACACCAGTCTAACTGTGACCCAGCCAAATGTTTGCATCATTGTGAGGTAGTGTGTGTTTCTCTCAGCCCATACTGAGCATTCGACTAATCTTTGAAGCCTATATGTGTCTGATCTTTGAAGCCTGTATGTGTCTGATCTTTGCTTGTTCTCTGGGTTTGCCCTTTGCCTGTTGTCCCTTTGGAATTGGTTGCCGTTTCAACTGCTCTTCTGGATTTTGGACCTTTGACCGTGACCACGACTACCTTTTAGATTCTCCTTGGCCTTCTGGAAACTCTGTCTGTTCTGACCTTGACCTTGCCCGTCTTGACTATGGTTTTGAAAACCCTTTTGCACATTGAAGCTCCTGTCTGCTTGGCTTTTGACCTCCCACGGGTTTGACTGCTATTAAAGAGCCCTTACCTGCACTTGGGTCCTGCCTATGTGTTCGTGACACCATCTGATATCAAAAAACGTGCTAGTGTGCAATCACTAAACATTTCTAAGTTCTAATATTTTAAGGTAGCCATTGTGGGCAGGACAGTCTATGTTGTACATACTGCAAGACTCACACAACAAAGGTGCATGTGCTTTCAGCAAAGGATATGTTGAATTCACTTTCATTTTTAGTTTTAGCATTAATACCAGCGACTCCTAAGGGTATTTTCTCTTTAATTAAGCTAATTACTTCTGTTTGAAGATTTACTATTGTTATCCACTGAGCCACCAGGCCTGCCACCCTCAGTTGCACAACATTTCCAGAATAGTTTTTAAAATTCTGACCAGTTAGTTACAGAGTGTTAAGAATTAAAATGTGGTTAAAATCTGCTTCTGACAATATGCATCGTTTCGTAGCTTTGTTCAAAACACAAAAAACTAGCTTCAAGATTGCACTGCATTCTTCTGTTAAATAACTAATGCACCATTTTTATACTGAATTCAAAAATAAACATTTATGCTAATCAAACATTCATACCAAGCATATTCACACGGCACCTGCCTACAACACTCCATACCATTCCAAATCATCTCAAACTCTTATATTATTCCGAGATATTTAAAAGATTTTGACATCTCCCAAAGCCAGAGGACTCTGCACCATCCAAGGCATTCAAACCCCACATATCTGTACTGTCCCAAATTAATCTAAACATAACCACAGAGCTCCATGCCATTGCCGAAATAATCCATTCCTAGAAAAGCAAAAACAACCCGTCCCAAAACTTCTACCGCTACAATCCCAAACTCCATCACAGCCTCATCCATTTATAACTACATTTTCTACAATTTACTCACCTCACAGAAAACCTCTCAGTGTGCAATAATTTCCACAGCGCAGCACAGACAGCAAGACATTTTAAGTATTTAGACTTTAATTATGCCCATTTTGTAAGCAGAACTGAAAAAACACCTTGGTACAACATTTTAAAACAGATCACCCACCAAAATGCAATCTTACCTTGAAAAATTTTAAATAGTTCAGTTAAAAAAAAAATTGTAAATTTATCATCTGTATTGATGACTATAAATTATTTCATTCAGAACAACATACAGAATACCCATATAAACATTTAAGGAAGTTCACTTAGTAATTTTTATGTATACATTAAAAATTACAAAGCGAATTCCTGTCTAATAGAAATTTAATTCTCTCATCTTTGCCCATGAGATGTGTAGAATTTGATTAAGCTAGTATCGATAATCCCTGCTGTAGGAAAATAATCAATCATTATGGCAGTGTCATCTTTTTTTGACCATGTAATTAATGCTTGCACTAACAGCAATTGAACAAACAAGTGTGTGGTCTTCAGGAAACGTGCACTGTGCTAACTGACCAAATCCTTGATCTGATTTGATCAAAAAAAATAAATAAATCCACCTCAGCTTTTTCACCATTACTACCGAGTTTCACGCAGAGGTGTTAAAACAGCCCATTAACACAGCCCTGCTGCTCCTGTGTCCTATCACATAATTCATGCCAACTAAAGTCACATTCAGCTTCTACAATCCGAGCCGGATATCATAGGCTCTTTGATCATAGCACCAAAGCACAGCAGAAAAAAAAAAAAACATCGCCTTTGTTGCAGGTTTCGACTGTCCAGATGGTAATGAGGAGACCTGCATGAAGTGATGTGTTTACTGTTCATCTGAGAGCAGTATGCTTTGATGAAGTACTAAACTGATATATACTAGAATTTCCTGCTTTATTAAATCAAATAAATCTGTACTGGTGATTAACGCTGTTATTTTTTCCTGGTGTGTTTGGTAGAGGTATGTAACCTGATAGAGGGTGCTTGGATCAAAATCAAAAAGCAAATTTGACAAAGAATAGAGATATTTTACATTTTCGTTTTGGCAAAGAAACCAAAACAGTGCATGACCTGAAAGATTAAAGCACAACCGATTTTGCAGACAGGACCTGCGACATCTGGGCTTACATCCAAAAGTACAATAATGTACTTTTTTCCTAATAGAAATCATTAAACTAAAAATGTACTTCTGTGCCTAAAATTAATTCATTACACTAATATACCGGTTATTTGTTTACTTGCATGCCTAATATGACAATCATTTTCCAATTAGCCTAAAGTTTTACATTTCATGCTGTACAATCACCGAGATATATGGTTTATTAATTTATTAATACTTGATCATTTATTCTTGTCATATTTAATAGTTAAATAAACATGCACAGATTAGAAATAATCTAATACAAATAAAAATGCATGTAGTACAGTATTCATACATCCTAAATAACACAATTGCATGCGCTGAGAGAATATCCTGTCAGCTCCTCAAACAATGTAGCTGTCATATTGTGGACAGGAGGCCGACAGAGGGTAACACAGGGGTTTACCGTCGAAAGGCATAATCAAGCTCCAAAACGTCAAATCAGGGGATTACCAGGGGTCAATCCGAGGGGCAGGAACAGGCAGGAACAGGCAGGAACAGGGGCAACATCAATGACCAGACTGGGGCCAATAGCACTGGGAAGCTCTCTTAAAAACAAGTAACGAGGGGAAAACGCAGAACAGGTGTGTCCCATTAGGGCACACTGGGGAAACAGAAGGATCAGGGAGGCAGGGCATGACAGTAGCAATTATACAGAAGCAGCATATAAAATATTGTGTGTTTATTGAGAAATCCATCTCTGCAAGCTTGCCATAATTTAGTATGGCTGGGTCAAACAAAGGCAAATGTAGAGGTAAATTTGAGGCTCTTCTGTAAAATGCTCTTACAGTTTGAATACTATCGTCTTATTCTCTTCTGTTTGAATTGAGATGTAGTAGTTACCAGTGATCGCCTTCAAGGCTGTCTCATTATGGTAACAGAGTTGATATTGTATTGTTTTCTGGAGCACTGAGCATGTATAACCCTATTTATAATATATAACACAGAGGAACCCTAGCTTACATAGACAAATATAGGGCGAGCACTGGGTGGATGACATATATTAATATTATTAATGATGCATGGAAAAAAAGTATAATAAATGTGATATTTATTGAAAGATTTTGTTTATGATGCAAAGTTAATCTAGTTCATGTGAATTTATTTTAAACATCTCAGTTGAATATACTGCTGAGTTTGCCATATACAATAGAGTGATATATTATAATGGTATGAATATTAAAATCTCCTTCTAATAGCTAACTTTATGCTCTCAAAAACATTCGTGTAGATGATTTGCATTGCACATCAAAATTGATATCTTTGGTCCTCTCCGTTTAAGGGCAAAATGTGGATATTTAAAATGTGTGTGTCACATTATTTTTATTATTATTGCTTTGCTCTTGGCTTATATATACACAAAACGAAATATTTACATATTACTGAATAATAATTGTATACAATTTACAGTATTTGCACATCTGTCTGTCTATTGCAATATATTGGTCTTAAACAATGGGTACATATTTTATCATTTAATCTTTTTCTATAACTATGACATAAAATGGTAAAAAATCCATTTTTGTGGCAGTAATACAACAATATAAGGGTAATATAGAATGGAATGTTTTAGTTGTTTTACATAAGTCAGCATTTGATCACATGATACTGAAAATTTAAAAGAAAACAACAAATCATTATTTCAAAACCATTTCTACTACTTTCAATAATTTTAAAAAATCGCTTGTGCTTTTCATTCATCAACATAACCGAGGCTGTTTGTGGTCATCCTTGATAATGCCTGGCTGTGATTTGATGTTTTACTAAAACTCGTGATGCTTGCTACAGACTGGGGATCACCAGAGTGATGTTAGTGTTGGGGGGCTGAACTTTGTTTTTTTTAAAAACAAAGCCACTCCCCGAAAGCAAAAAGGAGCATTTACTGGACTCAGAAATACCCACATCTACATGTTAGAAGTACAAGTAGTAAGTCCAGTAGAGCAGATTGACAAGGATGAAGGACAAAGGGAAAGAGATGCGGGAGTAGTTATCTATGTAGTGGGGGTTCTCAACATGACAGCAGCTATTAAGGTGTGCTGCCCTCTTGAGGAGAGACAGGGATTTCTTGCTGCATCCCTGCGCCCCGTTCTCAGTTTCTGATGCATTGCTCTTGTTCCGTGGCTTGGCCCGATGAGACTCACTGGCGATGGTGGTGACAATGCCATTCGCATCATCATCGCAGTCCTGCACACCATGTCTGCACTGCTATGAAAATGGGGAGGGAAACAGTTCTAGCCAGGATAAACAGCGTAAAGATGGATGAAAGGATGGGCTTAGATTACAACAACCTCTTCTATATTGAGAATGAAAAGACATTAAGGATGCAAAAATTATGTACATTATTGTGTAAAAGTCTTATGCAGGTAAAGAAAATCACTCAAGACTGCCAACTGGGCAGGAATGGTAAATTTGCTCAGGAAAAAAATAACAATATGTCATTATATCATTAACACAATAAAAAGTAACAAGAATTTGTTCTGCCTTACAAAATGTTACTCATATCTGGTTGGATGGCTAGAAGAACTCAGCTTTGGTTGCCAAATCTCTCCATAATAGCACCCCAGCCATTCATGTATTTGTTTAACTGCGCCATCAGCTCACTTAATATACCTAACTTCATTATTTGATTAACCTTACGCAGTATTGATTAGCCATCCAAGGTGCATTTGCAGATGATTTCAACAAATAAATGGATACATTAGATGGTAACTGCAAATTCTGAGGTTTCTTAGTGGAAGTTGTGAAATTTGTAAACTGACACACTTTGACAAATGCATAAACGTATTTAAACCTAATTTTTGTTGCCTACCTTAGAGTTTTGCACAGTACTGCACAAGGTATTTATGCTTTACCTTAGTTACTCAGAATAATAATGACAGCATAAAGGTAAGAGTTTTAGAACTGTGTAAGAACTGGAGATACATACTATGCAGACACGGTTGTTGATGCTGATGATGGTAATAACTCTTTGGGATGATGGCGACAAGACCTCACCGTGAGTGCGTTTATGGCATCGGGGTGCTGTAAGGTACAGAAGTGGGCAACAGCGTACTCTATCAGCGCTCCGAAGATGAAGCTGAAGCAGATGCCCAGGTAGACGTCAATGGCTTTGATGAAGCAGTTGGCGTTGGGCAGTGAGGTCCGGGCACCCATCATCAGTGTGGTCATGGTCAAGACTGTGGTCACCCCTTTAGAAGAGAGCATTTCCCATATCATAGATCATAAAGCAAACGCTCCATATGTCTGTTATTTACACTCCATGTATGTTACCTTCACTCACCTTTTCTTTCACGATCTCTCATTGTAATAAATGATAAAAACAGGAAAACATATACGGTACTTATTTGCATAGGTGTGTTACTTGGAGGACAACTTGAGTTATTCAAAACGCAGCTTTAAGTGCAATGGTACTGAATGATACAGTACCTGTTCAGATGTTTACTGAGGTAAAGTATGACGGGCAGGGTACCTATGCAGATGCGAGCAGGAACTGAATACTGACTGATCCAGAAGGACACCCATGACAGGACCACCAGCAGACTAGAGGGGACATACGTCTCCAGAATAAAGTAGAGGATGCTCCTTTTCAATTCAAAGTGGAAGATCAGTTTGGGGTAATGACCTGCAGTATGAAAAGACACTCAGGACTGTGCAAAAGTCTCTGAAAATGTTTAAAGCCATTTATCCGGGCAGTAATTGTATATTAGGAAAAAGGCAGTTTAACATTAGAATACAGACAAACAAACAGTGATTCAAAAAGAAGTAAAAATTATTTCTTCTGTTCTCCAAAATATTACTAATATCTAGGTGGATGGCTTGAAATCATAACTTTGCTTCCTAACCAAGGTATTGATTAGCCAGACAAGGTGCACTCCTAGTTGAGCTTCTCAAGCACATGGGTATGTTGGATGGTAACTGTAAATTCTGAGATGACACAAAGAGGTGTTTTGAAATATTTAAACTGAGACACTTCAACCAACATGAAATCAGTTTTACACCCACATGAACACAATTTCCACCTAATCTTCATTGTCTGCCTAAGACTTTTGCACAGTACTGTAAGCTCACGTCGGATCCAACATGCAATACGTAGCTAAGTTTATTTTTTACTTGCCCAAATTTTGAAAATAAAATTGACAATAGACATGTTTTGCAGATGTTTAAAAACTACAAACACATACCATAGAGAAACTCACGGATGCCAATATTGATACACTAAAGGCTAACAGTGAGGAGTACCTGTCTCGTAAATAGCCTCCGACACAGAGGTGTAGTGATCCTCGACAGTGTACTGTGCTAGGCGGAGAGTGTCCAACCCGCTAACCGAATCATTCCCTCTGGTCCAATAAAACATCACGTCGTTGACATTATAGCCCCCTATGAAAAAAAAGCATGAAATTTTTAAAAACATATTTAATCCCCAGGATGAGACATTAATAAGTGAGACACGTGTCTAAAACATTGTTAATCAGTGTACCTGACGCTACGCTGTAGATTATAATTTTAAAGTTAAACTTAACTGGGACAGAAATGGCGAACAATGAAGGACATGTAATATAATACAACAATATAATATAATCTGTTCTAAGTCAGTGGTTGTATTGTATATGTGGTGTGGAAGATCGAGAGAAGTGTGTTCTGAATTAGAGCATCTGCAGTCATAAACGTGAGATTTATGACTTCTGTCCTCTAGAGGGCGGTGCACAATTACTTTTGTTTGGATTTTATGGCGCCGCACGGCAATTGAAGATGAGACCTGCACAAGTCTAAATCTCTCATTAATAATCGCTTTTTCCTTCTTCAGAAAGGATTGGATGTATTATGGAGGGATATAAATTATATGATCAGAATAATAACAAAACGGTACTGTTTAAATTAAATATTAATAATTAAAAGTAAAATGATTCACTGTTAGCACTGAGTAAATAATAGCTCTGTTAAAGCGGTCCTTTAAACTATCCTCATGAATTTTTGCAAATTTTAAAATCTTTTCCCATTTTTACAGTAGATAATGCCATCATAGAAATACAAATAGATATAGCCAGTTTACAAACTGCAAATATTTTACTCATAATGCCTGCACTTCTAACTGAATGTACTGAATTTTAGAATACATTTTGACTAAGTCACCACATAAAACTGTATGAATTATGTTCTGCATGTAACTTAAATCAGTCCATCCATCCATCTTCCTGCTTATCTGGGGTACAGCTATTTCTTTATGCCACAGGTATTTCTTTAGCTTTTCCTCAAACAGACTGTTTAGGAAGTTTCTTACTTGAACAGTTGAATAAGAAAGGACTGACATGTTAACATGTTACATTGTGCTTCATGAAGCCAGCACTGATCACAGGTTTTGAAGCCTCATTTGTCTCATCATTGTGCTGGACAATTATTAATTATTAATAACCAATTATTTTCATGTCATCGATGGGATTCGGTGCTTCCCCACTGATAAGTCTTTTACCATGTTAGCCTTAATGCATATTACAGATATACCTTTTGGGAAATATCATGTTTCAGACGATAGGGTCCTCATAATTGCAGTGATTCTTCATTTACTATGCTATAAGTTAAGCTTTCCAACATTCCAAATTCAATAACATTACTTGATTTACTATGTTCAGGCTAATAAGTAGTATAGCGGTCAAAAACCTGACTGATGACCCAAGTACTTCATTAATGCTGGACTGCTACCCATAAACAACGCTGATAATTGGTCAAGATAAACGCACCATTATAACAATGAGCGAAGGTCCAATAGAAAATGATAAAAGAATTTGCTAAGTGAACACGTTGTTGGGAGTTCAATGATGCTATCTAATCGCATTGAGTCATTTCATTTCTTTCCATCAGCCGCAAGATCCCAAAACATATGTGTCACTTTAAATAGAGTAAACAGCCATTACAATATTCCTTAGCTTTGAGCATGTTGTAACCTGGTCTTACAGCTCTCCAGCTGCAGCATGCAGGTCTGCTTGTCCATGGGGTATTTGGTCAGGTCCATATTGCAGGCCACAGTTGTGGTGATCCTGTAACAACAAGGCAGACATGCCAATGCATTACGTCTATACCCTTCACTTATGTTGCAATATTTTCAGGACGACAGTCTTCTCTCTATCCAGGACAGTAATAGGCACATAACTATATTAATATTCCTTATCTTGCAACAAATACCGCCTTTTTTTTAATTTTTTTTTTCGGTGGAAATTTGTTATTTGGCATATTACACGTGCATGCATGTTCTTACTCTTGAAACTGTTGTTTTTGTTTATTATTTCTACTAATGTTGAGCTCACCTATATTTAACTTGCTGTTCAGCCTAAGATTTTGTGATAATCTAAGAATTTCTTTCTCTTTTAGGTGAATGACTAATCCATGAATATACTGTGTGTACAAATTTGTTTAATGTGTAAATTTTTCAAGCAAATATTAACAGTAAAAATAAGACCCTTGTAGAGAACAATACCCTAATAGTAAAATGTTTATTGTTAGTTTTGTGTTTATTTGTTTCTTAATTAATATATTTTATGCGATGAATGTGTTGGGAATATGTAAAGCGCTTTGTGACAATGCTCTTTGTTAAAGGTGCAATATAAATAAAATTGAACTGAACTGAACAAATAGCCCATTATTTTAAACAAATCTTATATCAATGTGTCAGAGAACGGACACACCTCAGTGCGTAAAGAACCGTCCCATTAGGAAATATCCTGATAAGTCTGTTCTCCACCGTGATGTCATGGAGAAAGGATTTCTTTGAGTCAACGATGAACGTGTCAGGAACCCACAGAAGCTCGACCAGCCGTCCATCTAAACTTAGGCTTTTGTTTCCATCAAAACAAAGGCGTTCATCCGTCCATCGTTGTCTGAGAAATATAGTGGCAGTGTAGTCCTGTGGAAAACAAAAGTGGTTACTGTTACATAACAATGTGTTATTAGGCTTTACTACAAGAATGCCTCAACGCAGCTCATGTAAATATATAGCGATGTATACCTAAAAAGCACCAGGATGCTCTAATTTAACTGGATTTACTAGAAGAAGTTACCGGTTATGATAATATTGAAAGAACACAGTGAGAATTTATTTGGTGAAAATGCTACATGCAGAAACCTGTAATTATTAGTATGTGTGCATTATACCATAATACATGGGTTCAAGTTGTGAGGTGCCTCACCATGTTAATTTCTGAAATAGTATCAATGCTTGCAATATCCAAACTCATGCCCACCGTCACAGGTCCGTCTGAGGACAAAACAGGAAGTGATACTGTTACATTTCTGCAAAGTAATACAGCAAACATTAACCAGCATAGGAGAGTTAAAATTTCACTGTTAAAATAGTTTGCTGAAAAACACACGTGCAAATTCTCCTAAAATGATACATAATGAAATGAACCATAAGATAGGTCATAATGTATGCTCAGCCCATTTCCGTTGACCCTGCTGACCCACAACTGTACTGCAAGGCGCAGTTCAGAAGGGCAGCATCAAGTCTGTTGATTACACAAATCATCATGCAAAGATTGCCAGAACCTTCTGAAGAAGTCTCTCATTACCTCTACTCTACTCTACTCTACTCTACGTGGGGACTTGGTGAAAGCAGATTGCTGTAACATTTTACCCGTCTCTAGAACTCCATTGATAATTTAATTTAGTCTACAGCAAGAAAATCCAGTATTTTTCAAATACGTATTTTTCAGTGGTGTTTTTAACATGTTACAATCGCAGACAGCAGAGGATATTAACAAAGTGACATTAAGGGTAATTTATGAAAAAAATTAAATTATTAATTTTATTCATTAAAAATTATTAATTTTCTTATTAGTGCCAACTGCAGATTTTCGCAGCGAAGCAAAACCAGCAAGAGTGAAATTCAAAAACCATGTAGCAAAAGAAGGGAGAAGCTGCAGAATGGACTGTAGTTGATCATTTGGCCCTTTAAACAGCTGATTTACCTTCATGGATCACTTTCTTTTCACTGCACATGTGGTAAACACAATTTGTAGATCACAGTGTACACAACAGCTTTTCACGAATTCTTTTTCATATCCAGATGCCTATGTGCTGTTTCAGTGATTTTTTAATGAAACACCGGACAGCAAATGATGATATTTTTACAGACTGTGATTACAATAACTATCAAGGATCTTGGTGAACTATGCTGAAATTTGCTGCACTGAGATATTCTTTTCTCTGTCGAAGGCACAAGGAAGTGAGTTGTACTTCTACATTTTATTACTAGAAATGGTTTGGGATGTACACAATTTTATAAGAAATGCATGCAAAATTATTATAAAGCCTGTGCAAAAAAAGTATTAAAATAGTTAAATCAACTGATTTCAAGTAAACGTCAGACTGTTCAGTTTCTCGAAGTACAGACAAGCGATATACCCGAATTCTCTGAGTTTCCAGAGACATGCATGTCTTACTATCAAAGAACGGCCGAAGGTATTTGTTGTATCCTTTCATCAGCTTCTGAATGGTGGGTGGGAGGACCTCTCCCTCTTTTCCTTCTGCGCTAAACAAAGAGGTTTCCATAATCCTGCAAGGAAAGGGAGTCACACGCATGATGAGAATCCCCTTCCTGGTAAGGTCAGTCTGATCCCAGTTGTTCTATTGTAATGTTTTTTAATGGCATGTCTTGGAACAGTGTGGTTATTCTGAGAAACAGCTTGACTATGAGGATTCTGTGCAACAATTTAAACACCTGAGTGACAAAATGTATTACAAACGTCCTTTTATGGTACAGTATAATGTATATTAGGGTCTCAGTCAAAGGTACACCTGCATGAAACTATAAATATCTCTGCTTTAAACTTAATACACTGTTGACAGGAGTGAAGGCTTTTTTAATGATTAGTGAGTACATTTTTGTTTTTACTCTTTGGGTAGCACCACTATTCACTGTATTTGTATCAGTCTGAGGTTGCTATGCGAAGTTCAGAAGTGGTCACCATAGCAACCAGCATGGGTATCGTAGAGTACATCCGAGGCATGTCTTTCCATCAAGATTACAGGTGATTGGGCAGTCCTTCAGTCTTTAACAAGATAACGACTCGAAACACTTGTTGTACAAGAGCTATCTGGTGAATAAAGCGAACAAAGAACAACTCAAATTAAAGATCTGGCATAACCAGCCTCCAGAAGTCAGTCCCATAGGACTGGTATGTGATGAATTGTACAGAATTGCTGCAAAGTGACTCACGCACAGTAAAGCTCATGCTTTATTGCATTTATTGACATAGACCACGTAAAATCAGCTAATTCGGTTCCCTGTTAATTCTCCATTTTGCATTTTAAGAATAGTTCATTTCCAATCAAGCCTCCCAGGTCATATTTTACAGAAAGAAGTCTTTTAAACATGCTGCATCGACAAAGTCTGCCCTCAAAACTTGATGTTTTACTTCAAGTATTCTTAGCTTCCAGCAACTGATCCATAACTGGCTTTAAAGCGTGACTGCCTTTGAGAGCAACACTAAACGAGTTCCTGCAGTCATGCAACTCTGCTCTGTGTCATTCAAATTTCTTGCTTTAACAGATGTAACCAGGAATGGACTTGGATATTAGGTCTTCACTCAGTTGATGGGCGGGCTTATGAAAAGCAGCTTTTTGCTGTGTGACTGAACTTCTCCGCAATCAAGAAGTTCAGTTTAAGGGATTAGGTGTAGCAATTACCAAAAGACATTATTTTAGGCTGAAATATTAGCTTCCCCTTTCAGAAGTCATTTCACTTTATTTTTTCACAGCACGTACAGTTTTACCTTCCCTGCTTGTTTTCTGTAATTTCACAGTCTATTCCAGGGTTCTTCGTCCAGAGAGAAAAAAAAAGTCTGGCCATATGAAGGTCATATCATGGCTCCATTTACAGTCCATAATTCATGTGTTATGCCTCCTCTGTGATAAACATGCTTTCCTCTACAGACTAAAATAAAAAGAATGCACAATAACATGATAGCATCTTCTCACTAAAACTGGGTCAGCGTGTATGGTCTCAAATTCAGTGTCATGTAGCCACACAGAGGATGGGTTCTGTAATATACATTCACTTAGCTAGCCTGGTGAAATATGAATGTAATGTGCAATCTGTTGTTCATAATGCATGATCACTGTAAAATACTAAAACCATAAAACTGGAAGCCAGATTATCATATTAGACAAGGGCATCTGTAACGTGATCACAAAACTTCTTTCGTTTTCCCAGAACTTATGTTCCAATAATTGGGTGTTTTTAACTGACTGTAAATATAATAAATTAAAAATAAAGCACTGAAATGTTTATATTTATCCTACTTAAATGAAGTACTGAAAAAGAAAGCTTTGTAGACAGCCTATCAAAACCATGGTTTGCTTGTACTGAATTGAAACAGTAACAAAAGGTTAAGAAAAAGGTAATAAGAAGTTTTAACATTTTAACTTTAACTTCTAAGTCATAGTTATTTAAAGGTTAAGAATTCAAGGGCTTTTTTGTTCTTCACCATCAAGACTGGATTGATTTCCTTTCGAGTGCTTCTGCTGCCTATTTACCCACAGCTTTCATGGATGGAAATAAATTGCGTTGCACCCCATTTCCCCCTCACTGGGCCCACGATTCATCGGGAGCGTGGATGCAACACGGTGCTGAAAGTGTTCCACTGGAATCCTAGTCCATGCTGACCTCATTGTTTATGTTGAGTTACTTGGTAGAGAACATTTACTCGGAATAGCTCCTTCCATCTCATCAGACAGAGCTTCACTTGAACTGACATCTGGAAACCACTGCATTAACTTGAATTTATTGTCACGTTTGTCAAACTAGTCCTGGGCAGTCTTAGCCTTGTGGCATAATCTGTGTCCTGCTGAAAAAATCTGCAGGTAGGCAGTTCAACTGCTGCTACAAATGGATGCACCAGATTGATAATGATGTTCAGATGTCTTATGACATCCAGAAAATGCTACAGTTTTAATAAGAGGCCAGAAGTGTGGGTGAAAACACACCTACACCAACAGATCATCAGCACCGCTCTGCAATGTTGACACCCAGTACAATGGATGCATTAACTGTGGTTTTCTTCCATGTCTAATTCTCCCACAAGCACAACAGCAGGAGGAAGATTCATTGGACCAGGCAGCATTATTCCTGTCCTCCAGCATCCAATTTTTTCATGCTTTAGCCCACTGTAATTGCAGTTTCTTTTTTTTTTCTTTTTAGCGAAACTGTAGGATTATGTGCTGCCGTACCCCATTTGTGTCATTGGATGATGAGACGTACTTCCTTTTAGGGGTCTTGTGACACTGTGGGTGACCAGCAAATGACAATCAGCGCCATAATTGCTGGACAGGAACTGCAATATTCCCCCAGACAGCCATGGATCTCCAACGTGAACGATGTCAACAGGACGAGGCTCATTGCCACTAATAAGCACTAACAGGTGGCAGGATCATGTCCCTCAGCATGACTCAAAATCCATGATGTGAGTTGGAAGAGCCAGAGGCCAAGCTTGTACACTTTCTCCCTCTGAAAGTAGACGACCTGGAGGATGACCAATCAGGGGAGATTGCTGCCTCCTGCCTGCATGACTGGCTGATTTCCTGTTATCTGTCCTGTTGCTTGAAGGTGACATTTTGCACAAGTCAATGTGCCAAAGGCACACAGACAGCCCTGCAAGGGCGCTTCATGAACATCAATCACATACCCAACAATGAAACAGCCCGGCGATGCAAACTTAGTCAAATGAGTCGGAAAATCAGATGGTGACCTTGCAAATTGACATGTGCACCTCTTATAGGGATGATGAAAGCGGATCATGAAACAGAACCTTTAAAAAATTACTTTAATGCAGCTCTAAATAAAACCTGCACGCGTTGCAATGGAGGCTGAGACCACAAAACTGTTCTCATGCATTACGATACATGTAAATGCCCTACAGGCACGTTGATACACTTTCTGCTTACATGAGTCTTCAGGCTTATTGATGTAAAGGGTTAGGGTTGAACCTACATCACCACAAATAACACAACTGATAAGTCCACTGAAATCCTAACAGCCCAATTTGCCTGTGACACTCAAAATAGTTTACACATATTTCCTGAATATTGAATGGACTTATCCAATTTCCTGATCATTTTTTACATCAGACACTTGAGCCCCTTTGTACGTGCATTTATTGTGAAGTCATGCTGCTTGTTCTTGAGCTAATCTGACCATTAATTCCATTTATAGTTTTCTCCTGTGACTTACTTTATATATAATCAACCTGCGGCTCCAGATTACCTTTCATTGCTCTAGTTGCCTGATGGACCTTAGCCTGACTACCAACTTTTAATACAGGACTTGTGTTTAGGGCTGATGGCAATAAATTCTGTGTTTGGACATATCCATTAGTTGGAAACCTTCCGTTGGTATAAAAGTCAATCTCTGTTTCAGTAGAGACCCACGTTTCTAGCCTAGAAAGCTAAAACTTGTGATTTGTCTCATTGTTATCATCATTATAGCAGAACAAAACACACCTAATGAGTTCCGCTATGGTGAGGTACAATGAGGAAAAGTGATGCTAGAAAAGGGATTAGCAGCAATGGCATACTGCTCCTGACAGAGGCTGCACACTGAAATCTAAAACCTCTAGCTAGTCTCTTGTGAGATTCAGATGACACAGAAGAAAAACCTCCATAAAAAATTGCAACAGACCGTATCCTCTGGTGAAACTCAAGGAAACTAAACAAAATGAGGGAGAAAACTGGCCAGGAACAGCGTTTCCTGCTGACCCATGCACTAAGAGAGCAGACCAGTTGTCTGACGTGAGTTGCTAAGTTTTTCTCTATAAATAGCACCTGTCACTGCTATTGGTTACTGGCCTGAATCTAGAGACTGGTTTCCATAAAGCCAGCAGATACATAATGTGCACAATATTTGTAGTCTTATGAAAGTTTCCTTAGCCCAGAAACCGTGTTTATTAATATATCTAAGCCTCTGAGCTGGAGACCGCCTTGAGCTCTCCTCTTCATCCTCTGATGACAGGGTTTCAGCAGTAACACATCATAACAGATTATTCTGCCCTGCAGTGAGCCCCTCGCCTCCATTCAACACAGTACCTAAAAATCGTCTTCATGCTCCTGTCTTAAAGTCCCATATTTTCCTCTTTCTCTGAAGGGGCTATCAGATCACCTCAACACGAGGGCAGATATAGCTTATATACTGTATGAATGTGCGTGGATAGATGCAGGCAGATTTATGAGCTAAATTTGTGAATATTTAAGCATGCGCATCACCCCTGTAAAAAAGGGTTTGCGAGGGGATCTGGAGCACGAGACAGGGTTACAGTCCATTGCAGGGCACATACACACACACAAAATATGGGCAATTTAGAAATATGCTATGTTTTTGCCCCCGATGCCGTCTTCTCCCCTGCAACTCTGGCAAAAGATTTTCACTGTGCTCTCTGGAACACGTGATAATGAAACTTGACTTGACTTGATCTGACTTGTTCAATGGCAAAGAGGAATTTGAGACCATTCTTCCCAACAAAACTGTTCCAGTGCATCAGTATTTCTGGGATTCATTGCATGAACAGCCCTTTTCAGGTCATACCACAGCATCTCAATGGAGTGAAGGTCTGGATTAGATCATTATCTTGCTGCATCAACCAACTTCTTTTAAGATTCAGGTGATGGACCAATAACTTGATGTTGTCTTGTAAAATATCTTTATACAGTTTTGAATTCCTTCATTCCTCAATATGTGCAAGCTGTCCAGACCCCGAGGGAGCAAATCAGGCCCAATCCATGATGATCCTCCATCATGCTTCACAGTCGAGCTGAGGTTTTGGTGTTGATATCCAGTGTACAATACTGCTGAAAAGTACAACTTTTGTCACATCCAAGAAGCATTGTGGTCTTTTGAGGGAGCAGTGGTTTCCTCTGAGGTGTTCTGCTAGCAACACCTTCTTCTTCAGTGTAGACTCTTGAGAGAGTTGTAGAGAGTACTGCAGCTGATCTGATGTTACCCTTGGGTTCTCTTTCACCTACTTTAAGAGTGCACACTGTTCACTTGGTGTCATCTTCACAAGATGCCCATTCCTGGGGAGAGGAGCTAGAGTACTGCATTTCGTCCTTTTGCAAACTAAATCTACCTCATTATGGACTAATGGAAACCCAAGTCTTAATTTAACCCTTTCCAGTCTTATAAACTTTAACAATTCATTGTTTGAAGTCCATCAAAATCTCCTTAGATCAGACCATATTACTCTTGAATAGAATTCAGTTTGGAAGAGCAGGTTTGCGAAATGGTGTCGATCTTTATATCAAGTAAAACCCAAACTGATCTGATGGAAACACCTAAATCCAAAAATTGTTTTTTTAAGAGGGTGTTACTCTAGCGGTTCATATTTTTCTACCGTTGACCCTGACTGTTTAAACCATTTGTCCAATTAAAATATGGAAATGTAAAATGCAGTGTGCAGTTGTTTGATGAAAATTCAGTCACATGTCAAAAGTTGTTTGATCTAAAATCCAGAATTCAAAGCAATCACAAAGGTTTATTCATAGCTCTAGTTTTATTAAGCTTGAAACTTTGTTGTTTGTTGCAAATACTAGAGAGAGCAACTGAAAGATGGTTCAGGATTTTGGTGGAAGATGAGTGAGCAAAGCGGATTACAGGGCCAGGTGTCCTGAGCCGTAACACTGCTGTCAGTAATTTTACACACAGCATATTTACGGCATTAGCTGCAGGACAAACTGGGAAGACTTACATAATCCACCAGAATCATTTTATGCAGCAAGAAAGCATGGAAATGTCATAAAAATGAACAAATTAACAAGTTTGGGCTGTACAGCAAAGATATTCTTCAACAAAAAGATGCATTGCTTTCCCATCACACTCATTTTCATGTTATCAGTTTTGCCAGTTTATCATTTTATAAAAGTTTATCTTTCATTTAAATAAAAATTAAATGGTAAAATAAACCAAGAACTATCAACGAGGCCTGGAATGTGAGAGAACATTACCACTGAAACAGACAATCGCTGTGTCTTTTTTTTTTTTTTTTTTTACTTCAGACAACAATCTTCTGAAATATTAAATATTGGAGAAAGAACAAAGCCCTGTCACAATATACTGACATATTCTCAGAAAGAATAGGGTTCAAAAGACAATCTACCTATTTAATAACAAGACTCTGAGACTTTGACAGCCTGAAGATCCCAGCAGCCACTGGATATTTAAACATAAATATCCTGGGAAGGCTCGACAGTTTCAATACACGCAAACGCATCGTGGGTAGCACTTTCACCTCACACCTCCAGAATTGGAGGCTCAATCCACTGCTTTTGTTTTATGAAGTTTATTTTCATTGTGTTGTGTGTGTTCCCTTTCAATGCCAGGTACTTCTGTTTCCTCCCACAATCCTAAATAAGGTCTGGTGTAAGCAATTTCCTTCAGAAGCTGGAGTTAACCCAGAATAAATGCATGTGTTACTGGAAGGCCCAAGCTGTTGTTAGAGAACATATATCTAAATGAATAACATCACGGAAATCTGTCAAAACAAGTCCAAGAAAGAGTTCTTGAGAATTACCAAGCAAGGGTGAGTTATTAAAAAACATATTCCAAATTTCGAACATCCCCGGAGCACCGTTAAGACCTTCATAAAAAAAACAGAAACAACAAATCACAACCACAACTCTGCCTTGAGGTGGCCATCCAGCCAAACTCAATGACCAAGTGAAGAGGACATTAGTCAGAGAAGCCACCAAAAGGCTAATGGCACCTTTGAAATGCCTAATGTGGTCCATAGCTGAGATGGCAGAAATTCTAACTGAAACTCCTCAAAGCTGGTCTTCATGGAAAAGCTGAGAAAGAGCCATTGCTAAAAAAATCCCATATGAAGTCCGATTTGGAATTTGTAATGATAAAATATGAAAAATGAGTAATATCCTATGATATTCCTAGCTAGTAGAACATATCAAGATCATTCAGCTACACAACTATATCTTTGGAAACAAACTGAACTAATGATCTACAACCCCCATATCAGAAAAAGTTGGAACGGTTTAGAAAATGCAAATTAAAAAAAACTTTTTTTGGAATGTGTTGCAGGCCTGAAATGCAGGAATGGATGTATATTAACAAATGAAATGAAGTTGACCAGACTAAACATGAAGTATCTTGGGTTCATACTTTCTGGAATGAAATAAAAGTCAAAGTAAATTGAAGAATCACTACATTTGGTTTTTATTTGCATTGTCCATACCGCCCCAACTTTTTCTGATTTGGGGTTGTAATAATGAAGGTGATAAGCAGTAAGAATACACATACTGAACGAGGTAACAGCATAAATACTGATCACAGGGATTAATCAATACCTTGCTGACAATGCTATATGAAAACCATAGTTTATATAGGGAGCAAACCATAGTTCTACATAATCAGCAAGCCAAAACACACACACAAACCACCCAGTAGTGTGTCAAACACTCAATACCTCACAATGAGGCAACTGAGCTACTAGGCTTAAGGAGTGCAGTTCAGACAAGGCACATTATAAAAGATCATTCTTTTTTTTTTTTTTTAAAGTTTGCATTGTAAGTATTTCAAACAATCACCAAAGAATAGATTCTACACATGATGTTATGGTTTAAAACATTCCATGATCCTTTATAAACTACATTTCTTCTGCATTAATTTTGATCATAATGTGACATACCAGCCGATCATAAAGACAATGGAAAAGATGATCCATCCAGATTTTAACAAACTCATTGTCGTGAAGAGGGCCAGCAGTCCAGGGATGTCTATCTGAAAAAGAAACACAAGTGTATATTCATATTATTATAAAAATTCCACAAAGAAAACCTTGCATGTCATTCTTAGAGAACTAGTATTACAATTAGGCAAGTGATACAATAATGATTTATTTATGAATAATTGGTTGTAACCAGTGAATCTGAGTTAAGCCCTGTCTATTCAAACTGTGGAGTAGTATAAAAAATATTATTATCATTATATGTTGGTCAGGTTTCCTCTGCCATTTATGGTTGAGTATTTTGATATATTTTTCAAATATCCCCACTTCCTATTACTTGTATTTGGATATACTCGGATAATTTATGTCCATCCTTACACTTGCTTAGACTAACTTCATTTCTATCACCTTGTTGCTACTACTTAGTTCATTACATGACCTCAGCTCAGTGATCATTTCAAAGTAATGACTTTTCTGAAACGGGGACCAAACAATCTGCGGATTCTAGTTAAGTCACCCAGCTTAATGTGTTATATTCTGTTGACTGTTTTTAAAAATGACTTTGTAGTCGTTCATTTCATCTTGGACCTTAGATTGTGCAGCAGTAACGCAGACTGTGGTATGGTTTTATAAACACCCATTTCCAACAACCCACATCTAAAAAATGCCCATCCCGTTTAAATCCACACAAATATACCTCTGTACCATCACACCAAAGCACATTCACCAAAACCAGCTACATCCACACACATTTGTCCAGATTTGGACAGCTACATCCACTTCCCGACTTCCAACCTGGTTTGTCCAAATCTGCAAGTATGTCCCTGCTTGCATCCACTCAGAGTCATAAATTCACTGAAATCAAATCATATCCACCCCAACAGCCCCCCACAGCAATACTTATAGACTTAGGGGTCAAAAGAGCACGTCTATTTTTTTCCCCTGGAAATAAAAATTTCTGACACTTTTTTTAAACGGAAGGACATTCCACGGATGAAACACGGCTTCCTGTGTGAGTTGAAATCCATTCCTGTGTTTAATTATATTCTGGCAATTTCCCGATGAAACCATGTGAGGTCAGTTGAAAATGGCAGAACAAAAATGCATCTGATCTCACATGTCAGATATTAAGAAATGGAGAACGTGAGGCTCTTTCACATACTTGCATTGCATGAACTCACCATGCCTGAGTTCTCCCTGTGAGAGTTCAATGTGTACTCACCATGTGCCGTCTCATTATGCGAAAGCTCACCATGAATGAGCTCATCAAGTGTGAGCTTACCTCATGTGAGCTCACCATGTGCCAGCTTACCGTGAATAAGCTCACAGTCTGCAAGCTCACCGCATGCCAGAACACCACGAATGAGTTCACATTGCTTCAGTTCTTGCACAGACACTTGAGGTCAGAGTGCTGCCGGCATTCCCGGTCCTCAGTAGGCCCCTCTTGTCCATCTCCCTCCACCAACTATACCATGAACCACAGGGCAAACAGCAGCTACTGGTCCTCCCTATATGACATACAATGCTGTAGTCGCAACCTTGACTTGAACTCTGCTTCATATTTTGGTCACTCAAAGAACGCCTGTGTTTCTGATCCATTAACCCACTAGTGAAATTGATGGGAAAAATAGCCAAGATGCAGGGACTGAAGGTGCAGACACAGAAGGAGGATTCATGATTAATTGATATCCTAGACTTTAACAACAGAAGTCCCGAGATGCCAACTATGAGAGGTCTGCAGGTGGTTTGCAGGCAGTCAGCAGAAAGGCTGCAGGGGGTCTGCAGTAAGTCTGCATTAGGTCTGCAGGTGGTCTGCAGGAGGTCTGCAAGCAGTCTGCAGATGGTCAGCAGGAAATCAGCAGTGTGTCTGCAGGAGGTTTGCAGTACATCTGTCTGAGGTATGCAAGCAGTCTGCAGGCGATCTATTCAACCTACCATTTCTAAAATGGTGGTAACTTCTAGAATATGGAGAATGCAGGTACTAGTACAAGGACAGCAAACCAAAATGGATTACTACAAAGTAGCATTGCTAGAATCCGTTCATCTGCTTTTAAAATGTATAATATATTTATAGTCAGAGTGAGCCTGTCCTGGCAAGTGTATAGTGTACCAGCGGGACTGCACCGTCAGTAAAATTTGATCCTGCCGGATTGTTAAGTCACTTTCTGTTACCACCTCTATTATATTAGAGCTATTCCAAGCACAGTAGTGCACCCCCTGCAAGTTACACTTAACTGCTGGCCATGTCATTACCTCCTTTTACAACATTTTTCACATTCCAGCTCATTACAATGATTCAGCTTAGCCTGCAGTTATAATAAAATGTGCTGTCCTTCACCGACTGAACATAATCTTACCAGTGCCTTCTGAAAACCTCCTCCAGTTCATTTTCCTTAAATGCCATCATCCAAAGTGATCAAATGCACTCGGAAAAATGGCAACACAAGTCAAAACACACTTGTGCGATGGGCAATGCTTAGCTGGTAGTTTCAGGCTTGACTATTGCACAAGTTACACACTGTATGAACTGAGGGCATTGGCCCAGTGCAAACTGGGAAATCTCAACCTAGGAATTCCTAACCATCCATTCATCTTCCAACCATTTATCCTGGTCAGGGTTGCTTGGAGTCTATCCCAGTCTATCACTGGGCACAACACTGGGGTACACCCTTAATGGGATGCCAACCATTCAGTATATAATTTGCACCATTTGTGTATATACGCTTGTACGTGTTTCTCTTATATTTAGGCTAAAGAAACTTCCCACTAATAAATATAAAATGTGAATTAAATTCCATCCACATGTTTTCTAAACTGGTGTATCCTACTGGGTCACAGAGGGTCCTGGAGCCTAGATGAGGGGGCCAACCCGTCGCAGGGCACAGTCACACACACACTCACAATCACACACTACTCAGCTAGCAAAATAAACTCGGCCTGGATATGAGCCGATTCCTTCCTACCTGCTAAAATGACGCCGGACGATTCCGGTTGCCCGGATCTGGCTAGAGTCCGTTTTGAATGACTGCCCAGATCGGGCCCAACTGCAGCAGCCAGGTCTATGCCATTGCTGCCAGAGTCAAGCCAGATGTCGCCTATCTCTTTTCCGTGCACCATGCAAGAAATGGCCCGATTTATGTTATTTTACATCCTTATAGTCAAATATTACACCATCTAAGAAATGCATAACCTATTCTTTTCATCACTCAATTTTTGTATTACTCACATGCTGAGATATTAATTTACAGGGCACAATTACCTCCAATAAAGCATCTAAATGTAGTTATTTTATAATTGTATTGGGAAAAATCTTATTTCCCTACTACGTCATACTGCCCTAAACCACAAAATGAAAAACTACAAATGCAAGATTAATTAATAAGCAATATCAAAAAAAGCAATACCAGATACCAGAATTTACTGCATGTTACTGCTGTGGCAGCACACGCGTGTGCATAAAGATCAAGAACACACATGTCTTTTCATTTAGAGACTGCTTTATTTCAACTTTCTATCACTCATTGTATATATTACTTGCACAATTGTCACTACTGCACTTTTTACTCACTATATTTTTTTTACTATTGCCTGTTGTTTGTAATTTTGCCCTGTCCTGTCTTATGCACGACCTTATGTCTACGCACTGTAACCCCCCCATTACCCTGCCATCTGTGTTGCACTGTATTCCTTGTGATTATTGTAAATCTGTGCTATGTTTTTGCCCCCCACGCCCTGTCTCCTCTCCTGCATCTCTGGCCCAAGATTTTCAGTATTCTCCGGAACCATGTGACAATAATAAAACTTGACAAAAATAAAATACCTTAATTAACTACAACCATTTTCTTTACATTAACAACAGAAACAGTGAGAGCGGAAAACACATTAATAAAGAGTTCAATAATCTCACTTCAATGCAACAGATGTCACGGCTGCTTAAAATCGTTTGCTTTAAGTGATGACTCCCTTAAATTCTTAAATCTTCATTTATAGGCCGACTACTATTTCAGATGCCCCCTACGTCCCCACCCCATCCCTCCCCCAAAATCTCCTCGGATATGCGTTGATCTCAGGATAAGTTTATTCCCCAAGACAGAAAACTTTAACCCATCTAACTCTAACAGGCTACATATGACAGAAACATATCACTTTCGACCTCTAAATTATGCAAATAATAATTTAGGGCAAAGTTCCTGAGTAATTTCTTCAACAAAGACTGCTAACATTGCAGCATATCCAGCAAAGTTTAGCCGGCTAGAGCAGCTAATGTAGGTTAATTATTAACGCTGCTAGCCAAGAAAGTCACATACAGCTATTTCAATTTATGAAATGAATATACAACCAATACACCGTGGTCAAATGTAAAGAAAATATAAGTTACGAAAAGTGTCTTGCAAACCTGTTAGTGGACAAGTTAAGCCGCCGCTAACCGCTGGATGAGCAGGAAGATGTGAGCGGGTTAATGACTAACGAGTAGTGAGTTAATTACGGCTGGCTTTAGCTCCTCGGCTTGATAAAACCCAGGGAAATGCGTACAAGGGACAAAATGCCGCAATGTTGTGCACTAGCCTTCAGACTGTATTATTTTGAGTCACTTTTACCTTGTCATTCAACGCATAGCACTACAAAACCTCGGATAAAAATGACTGAAAGGAAGGAATGCCAGCACACTGGGGCTGAATTAGGACAGCCGGAATCGGTCCGGCCGTTCGACTACTTTTCGCTGTCAGCCGGGTTGGGTCCGATACCAGCGACGCCAACGCCGAGTACTCAGCCGAGCTCAGGGAGACACGTACTGCTAGCTGGGGGCTGAATTAAAATACAACTAAAAATACATATAAAACCATGTGTATTTAACAGTCAAAATACTTTTGTGAAGCTTCACATCCTAATCACGGTGTTTCAGTGGGTTGCTCTGCTGCCTCACACCTCCAGGGCTGCAGACTTAAACCTTGGATGTTCAGCCTATGTTGGGTTTCCTCTGGCAGTCCAAAGGCATACATAACGTCTCTAAATTGTCTATAGGTTATGATTTTGTATGTTTACGTGCCCTTCTGAGGGCTGACATCCAATGCAGAGTGTACCCCATCGTCGTGAACTGTGTTGCCTGGGATAGGCTCCAACCCCCTAATCCAGACAAGGATAAGTGGTCAAGCAATGCATGGATGGATCTACAAACTAATATCACCACACCTTGACTTATCAGAATAATACAGTATGCATAATGAAATCAAATGACTTGTTTTCATTTGAATATTTTTGCATAAATTTCAAGTGGGACAATTACTCTAAATTGTGCAGTTTACGAAATTATGCTTTTAAAGTTTCTCCATTATATCTTGCTAGTACGGGACCCAAATGCATGACAATAAAAATATACTACGTAAAATAGTACGAAAGACAATTTGAAATTCGTATGTATTTCTACCCAACAACAATGAAAATGTCTAATGTACTGCAGTACTGATTACTTTGTTTTCAAAGGAAACGCTTTAAAGTTTCATATTAGTCCCGTCCAGAATAAGAGACTCGCGAGAGTAAGATCCCCGATCAGTAAAATAATCCAATTGCTAATTCAGCAATTATTAAAATATCTATAGTAAATTTATTAAGAAGACAGCGCATTTTTTGACTTACCTGTAGTGACTTGTAGCAGAGAGCATCTCATTAGAATTTAAGTGAAAATCAGCCAATCATGATCACATAAAACGTCCAATAAATTTCCCTTATCAAGCAAATGTGTGTTAAAATTACGTAAAATTGATCACGCCGACTCTCTGGTCTGCGTACTTCTGCCTAGAAAACATCTGATTGTGTAAGGTATTGCCGTCTGCTTTACCAGGCACTAAAGAGGAGGGCTGATGGACGTCTTTCTCCTTGCATGTTGGAGCTCTTAGTTCAACGGATCGTGTAATAAAATTATTACATATATATATATATATATATATAAGTATTTAATCCAACTGAGTCAGTGCATGTATTCCCATTAATTATATAAATATCAATAATCAACTAAACCTAATTATTCACCATAAACCTCGGTACACGTAATTCTATCTGTGATGCAATTTAAATGTCTTATATGGAAACATACGTCATAAAACTTAAACTAATACGGCAGGCTACTAACAAAAGGCGAGATGCTTTGCCACATTTTTAATCGACTAATCAAATATCGTGACTGCAGCTCTTTAACCTAAAAGAATATCTCTAGATTCCAATCGGATATTTCTAAATAGCATATTACAGAAAGATTTACTAAATTTGAGCTTGTTTTTTTAAATGAACAAGGCAAAACTATACAAAAACATTTTATCTACACGTGACGTTTTAATTATGCTTTATTACTATTTATAAACGGATATATCGATTAAAGGAATATCATATGCAACATTTCCCCTAGTGTAAGCAACTGAGAAACCACAAGTACCATTTTTTGTGTTTAAATTCCCGCCCTTATCCATCATGCACAATGGGCAATTTAGAGGCAACATTTCCCTGAACATTTCGGAATTGAGGGAGAACTCTAGAATATCTTAAACCCCCAACCTTGAAAGTGTGAAAACACAATATTCTTATATTAATGTTAATGTGTACTTTGAAATATCATTTTGTTCTTTTTTAAATGAGACACTTTCTCATTACACGTTTTGCTTTTCTCAGAAATGTTATTTAATTTTACTCTTTAGAGACCATATGCTGAGGCATAAGAGAAATTATGTTTAACATGTATGAATTAGATTTAGCAGTGCTAAAATGGCTTAAGATTTTGTACTGATTTTGAATAATCATATTATTGTCCACTTAATAGGTAGCAATTAGGAGTAAATACATAACAATTCATCTCTTGGTTTAGACCACGGAGGCCATTCTTCCCAGTCACTCCTCTCCGGTTATTCCTGTCATTTCTCACATGCACATTGATGTCTCCCAGGAGGACCAAGCGAGTTAGTATGGAGTACCCACATCTTCTTAAGCACCTCAGCCACTTTCTCCCTGGCTACTCTGAATTGCACTTTGATGCATAAGCAGAAAGAACCATTTTCTCTATAACTCTCAGCTGCATTGAGACAACCCTTTAAACCACTAGAAAAGCACTTTGCCATGTTTAGCACTTTAAATTGATGGTGTCAATGACTAATTAGTTAGCTTGATAGTAGCTTTTTAGCATTGCTGAAAATATTTAATATTTAGTGACTTTATTTTATCCTCATTAAATTAAGTCAAATGGAGAAAAAATCTGTTTTAATTCTGGACCTTGAAGTACCATTATGCGTGAAATGTGCTGCACAAATGATCCAGCCTTACCTTATCTTTACCAATTATCAGAGTGCCAATCTATTTGGAGAGGAATTGAACCTGTTTCCCGGCTCACCTCTCAGCACCACGGACAAGTGCCACTTGTAACCAGTTCAGCACCACCAGCATGGACATCATGCTGTGGAGCTGGCCCGTGACCTCAGCAAGGTGAGGCTTGCAGACACTTTCTGAGGCCAGCTGAGGAAGAAGAGCAGCCTGGCAGAACAAAGGAAAAAGAAGGGGAACGTGATCTGCTCGGAAAATGACAAACCTAACCTGTCTACAGCATTCTTGTTCCTACTGGAGACTCCGAGAGCTCAGAGTAGGACCTCCCTCTGCCCTCTGAGCTGTCTGTTATCTGCACCCCAGTCCTCTGTGCTGTTGCCTGACTTTGAGCATCTCCAAAGCCCTGTGCTCATCTGTTTCCCCTTAACCTGCACTCCACATCACTGTAGCCCATCAAGAAACCAAGGCTCCAGGGCTAACTACAGTGTAGTGTTGTCCATCTATAACACCATAAAGTGTGAATCTTGTGTATGAGGTACATGAGGTTTTTCTCTGTTAACAACCCTGCTCGCTCAGTCTGTCAGTGCAAATGCCAAAGTCTTGCAAGAATGAGCTGTTCTGATTACAATGACTCCAGTGATTTTAGAGCTTCAATGTCAATGGGCACCAGCTTTCTGAGGAACAAAGTACAATAATGCAGGCAAATTCTAAGCACATCGTTCACAATGATATGTCATGAGAACTGGAACTTTGCCTTTTCCTTCCACTCACTTGTCCAGAAAAATACTTCATAAATGTCCATAATGCCTAGAATATGTATTATACAAATTGATAGATTACTTGATGTACTGGCTTTGATAAGCTATGAACTGTGAGAAAATAGATTATACAAGTAGGATAGCTCCATAGGTAGAACTGTCAACTCATTCCTCCAAGAAAGAAGATTTCAATGTCACCTATGATTTGTAGGAGTATGAGTTTGCATGCTTTTCTCAGGTTGCATGGGGTACCTTCACATACACTGGCTTCTTACTGCAGTCCTAAAACACACAAGTTGGTGCCTCAATAGTGTACATAGTGTGTGATTGTGTGTGATGGTTTGGCATATATTCCAGGGTGTTTCCATGCCTTGGGTCATGTGCTTCCTGGGATAGACTCCCTGCTCACATGTTCAAGGGCAAGGTAAGTGATTATTATGATTATCATTACAAGGGACCTTCCAGAAGATTTATAAATATTATGAATGGTCTTTATTTTCCTGTGCTCAGGAATATGAACTCTAATGACTTGCTTGACGTTTGGCCACCTTGCAATACTAACTGAGTGCAGAAAAGAATGCAAAATCATGAGAGTGACAGATAAGTGGCAAAAATGACTGATAGAAAGTTAAGAAGAAAATAGGCTGACTGAGAAATAATCACTATGAATATATTATTTTGGAAATGACAGTTTTAGAAACAAAAGGAGCAGCGACCGTGATATAGAGAAGGATAAAAAGTGAAATGACTCTAAACCAGGGGTGGCCAACAGGAGGCTCCCCATCCGTATGCAGCTTATCACGTGTACTTTTGAAAAAATTTTTAAAATCAATGATGAAAAACAATCAGAAGCCCAACCCCCCCCCCCCCAGTGCACAATTTTCTCACCAGCACGGCCCCACCCTCAGTTCATGCACTGTTCTCATAGTGCCCACTGGGTCATGTCATTCAGGACCACACCTTTGTGACTCTTTGTGTCCAACTGGTTGGCCACCTCTGCTCTAATAAGTCTAAACCGGATAACTATGATCTTGGGTGGCCCAAGAGGATCCACTGTCCAAATAACCGTTTATGTGAGAACAGTGAAACCTGTCTTCAGGGACACCATTAATTCTGAACCTGATATAGCAAAAATTCCACTGTTCTCTGGGTCATGTGATAGGATACCGACCACCAAGGATGAGTGTGTAATTCCCCCTGGGGAGTTTCTATTATTATGGGGTCTACACTACTGTTACAACCATAGGAAAGGGTCAGGACCTCTACTGGCCAGTAGTCTCCCTTCATTTCACCCATGATCTAAAGTGTCCTGGTAGTTTATCCTACAAGGATGGAACCGTGGTTCTCCTCTTCCCGGCTTGGTGTCCTCCTTTTCAGTTCCAGAGACCACTGATAATTAGCTGGCTCCAGATGTGGGTATTTCCACATTTTCACACCTTCTGAGGAACATGGTCCACAATTATAGGAACCTTAAGCTATGGCCGTGAAAACTTAGTGATCCAGATATGCCACATATTATAAGTAATATTCAACATTTTCTGCATTTATGTGTGTCTTCTGTGGACAGTGGCTCTGCATATAATGAGGTTAAACTACTATATGAGCAAATGACAGGACTATAAAAATAGTCATTATAATGATTATATATAATTATAATAGGGTGCAAGACAGCTCAGTGTGTAACACTACAGAGTCACACCTCCAGGCCTGGGAGTTGGACGGGATGCCCACAGGGCACACAAAATCACACACTATGAACAATTTATGGAAACCAATTCACGTATCTGCATGAGCCTGAGAGGAACCTGGAATACACAGTGGAAACCAGTGTGAACACATAGAGAATAAACAATCGCCACACAGGATGGGGCGGAAATCAAACCTAAAATAATGGAATTGTGTGGTTGAAGTACTAGCCATTGAGTCTGCACCACAGTTTGAACACCATTGCCTTAGACTTTAAAGCAGCCTCTTTGTTCCCCTATATTGCATCTAAGGGTACACCAACATTATCTTTCATCATTTTATCCACAGTTTTTTTTCTCCATCTGTTAATCTTTATTATATATTGTTAATGTAAATAAGGTATTCCATATAGCAACTAAACAAATCACAATTTATTTCATACAAAAAAGAAATGTACATATTTAAAAATCCCAACGATCATTGAAACTCATACCTACTGTACCATTCCGTTCGCTACACAACTCCATATCTGCATTAGGAATTCTATATTGAGGCTATCCAGCCGCACAAAAGCCAAAACCAGAGGTGTGATGCATTCTTCGGCGATCCCCACCGCGTGTCATTAGCTGTCTGTGGCAAGGAGGTGCAACTTGGCTCACATTCTGCTGGGCGAGTTTCATTACTTCCCTGCTCTCCCTCGCATTGCTCTTCAGCGATATCTGCTGTCAGCTGGGTGCCTGCATGTCGGTGAGAATAGCACTCTCCTCCAGGTGAGGCACGTCACTCAACAGAGCAGAACGGAGCAGGTGGCTCACAGCAAACACATTAGAGAAGGTGTTAGAATTAGCCTACTTAACTTGGCAGGTATGATGTGCATTGAAACCAATAATGGAATTAATCGCTCATTATAGATTGGAAAAAAACACCCGCTATCAAATGGATAGTAAAAACTGATAACCACACAAATCCCTGTATATCACCATGGAGCTGCACTGCACAGATGTTTACTCACAAATGTAAATGGATTTAAATATATGCACTTAATGTATTCTCACTAAAAAGAATAACTGTCCTTAACATTTATAACCAAGATTATGTTACTTTACTGCTCTGTAAGTCAAATATTTTTAGGAAACTACTGCATATTATGCCCTTATTTAGGTCTTGTTTAGTCCTGCCCTTTGTCTGTTTTGTTTAATCTTCATGCCTCTGTTAGTTTGTTTAAAGTACTATATGATTTATAATTAAGTATAATAAAGTCAGCTGAATTTTTTTGGACAAATAATATGTATGACTTGATCTGGCATGCTTGACTAAGTACACTGATGGGACATGCTTATGGGTTAAAGGACAGGTCTTAGGACTTGATCATGGCTTGCATAAGCTAATAACTAGTATAACTGGCTCCCACCTGTGAGATAAACCTACCAGAGGAGATTTTCAACTTTTCAGACTATGACTAATTTCCTAATACATTGGTTCAAATACTGCTGTGCAAAAAAGGAAGTCAATGACGGGGAAGGTCAGTGATTGGATGAGTAAGAGGTGATTCCGGGAAGAGATGAGGTGTTCTTAATGTTTTTCTTGGATGTTCATAAGAAGTTTGCTGACCAGATCTAGATGGGCAACTTGTTCCACCATTGAGGGACCATACACAATAAATGTCTACAGTGAGAATTCTAAAATGGAGACAGGATTACCAGATGCTAGTGGTTCACTGAATGAAGAGGGAGAGATGGAAAGTAGGTCTTGAAGAATAACTCAGTGGAGGTAGGTGCCAATTCGTTGATGCCTCTGAAGGCCAGCATCAGGAACTTGAACTTGATTCAAGCATCTTTAGGGACCCAGTGACGAGAGACATAGAGATGTGTAACATGGGAGCTTTTGGGCTAGTTGAATGCCAGGTTTGCTGCTGCATTTTGAGTCACCTAAAGTGGTTTAAGACCACAGGCAGGAAGCTTGAGCATCAAGGATCTACAATTCTCTGTCAGATGACGTGTCCAAACTAGTAGCTGAGTAGCATATTCTGACAAGTTCTGACTATCCTGATGTTATATAGAGCAAACTTGTAATATCAGAAGATTGCTGAAGATTGTGGTCAGCCAGGTATCATCTATCATAATCCATGGGTTCCTGTCAGTCTTTGATGGGGACAATGTCAATGGCCCGAGCTGTATGGTGATGTCATGGTGAATGCTACGGTTGGGTGGAAAAACAAGAAACTCCATCTTTGAGAAGTTCAGTTAGAGGTAACAATCCTTCATCCAGGCAAATAATGTCAGCATAGTTGTTGTAACATAATGGAAGTTCTTCGGAAAAACTGCCTTCTGGAAGCCACTTGACAAACCCTGAGGAAAGACTTTCATATCTGAGGAATCAAAAGCTGAGGTCATATTCTACTCAGGTTACACCATGCCTATCATAACAGCAGCCATACACTCTGTGTGTGTGTGTGTGTGTGTGTGTGTGTGAGACTTTTTTTTGCATGTTCATCAGGACTTCACCCCACAGCACAAAAACACGTGTACCATGGCCCATAGACCAGCTCCAGGTCCAGAGTACCTTGTACCCTCTGCTTTCTTGAATATACACCATGCCCGGCGTGACTTTGCTCTGGATGTATGGTCACAGATGAACAACATCTTGACGCGTTCAAATTTCAAATTTTGGTATGAGAGAAAAAAATGTGAAAAAACATTCAACAAAAATACAGTACACTGTACATTCTAAAAAAAAAATGAGAAATTGAAAGTTTATTTTTGTCATTGTTTATGCTTTCTTTGAAATATTCCTGGCACGGTTTTGAAGTAGTCATGAATTGAGGAGCTCAAATCAAGCATTTCTAAGATAGTTACTAAAACTTGGGTGTGAACCTTTTAGTAGGGTGTTTTCCTGCACTCAGTTTTCAAACAGTTTTCCTCTTGCTTCTTCGTTTTCCATTAGGGAGAATCATTCCTTCATTTCCCATGTTGCCAGTTACTACTAAACAGCCGCCCGCATTCTGAGAATCGTTACAAGGTGTTGTCAGGCAGCTGCCGCACATTAAAGGGCCAGGGCCCTGAGGTTGTATAGCAAAAGATGCTCAAAGGTGCCTGCAGGCTGCATAAAAGGTGCTTTTCAACAGAGGATTGGTGATGTGTAACACACTAAAAATGTTACAGTCAAATTGGGTACAAGAGCTTTTTTAATGCTTTCTGGACTTCTGTTTAGCTCTTGTGGATGGAAGGTCTGCATAAGACCAGCGACAGGGGTGACAGTGCTGCAGAAATAAAAGTAAAGAAATGAAATGCAGGACATTCAGATATGTCTACCATCATAATTGCAAGAAAATCAGCTGTAAGACCATTGAACGATTCTTTTTAAAATAAGCAGTATGTGGCCAAGGCAAAGGGAAAAAAATGTACTTGTTTTCATGGATGGGAGATGACGTCTTTGGCTGCATTCAGTAGCTGATATGCATCACAAGCCAAATGTGTGCATGTGCTAATGGATGTATTTTCTCAGATTCCAATTTAAAAGTTACCCTGCTTTGTTAGTTTGGAGGAGGCATGCAAATGAAAAACCCTCATTCACTGCAGGTTGAATTGGCATTTAACTTCCAATTGTGTGCTATGTTCAATATGCTCACTGCCAAAAGTCTGTTCAACAAAAAATAGAAAATGATTTTATGGTTGGCAGCACGGTGGCCCAGGGGTTTGTGCTGTTGCCATATACATCCAGGACTAGGCTTTAAATCCTACCACCACACTGTGTATATAGAGTTTGCATGTTAACACTGGCTACTCTAGTGTCCTCCCATAGTCCAAAGACATGAGATAGGCTAATTGGTGTTTCCAAAGTGCCCATAGACTGTGACTGTGAATATGTCCTTGTGAATGTGCCGGTGGCCTGCGATAGACTGACATCCCAGTCTTGTGCCCTTTGCTGCCTGGGAGAGGCTCAAGGCCCTCCTTGGAACCCTGACCAGGATAAGCAATTTAAAGATGGATGGATGGATGGATGGATGGATGGATGGATGGATGGATGGATATTTAACATTAATTGCTGATCTCTTTATGTTCTACTGTAACAGTCTTTCTAAACCAAACCCAATGCCATAGGCCAAAACATCAAGAAGGCCCTCAGCCTATGACTTATTTGGGCATCAACATCCCTTGTTACTTCCAGTTTTTTCTTTGTAGAAAATAATGGTGGCCTTCAATTCTGCATCAGTTATCTGGCACTAAATGAGAACTTAAATTCTGATTGCCACTGATTATCATGATTTTGGAACAGGTGTGGACCACCATAAACTTCAAGATAGACCTTCACAGCAGATACAGTCTCATTTAAATTTGCAAAGGGCACAAATGAGAAACCACATTAATCATATCTAGAGGGCACTACAAGTACCTGGTCCTGCTATAGGAACTCGCTCACCCCCCTGTATCATCCCACTCCTTCAAGAATGAGATTTTCTGAGATGTAGTAGATACATCTTTGGTTATCTATTATGATGAGTTATTTATTTACTCTCTTCATTTGGTCACTCACCACGTTCACATAAGCCATGTCCTTCAGAAACTTTAACAGAACAGCTTATCTGCAAAGGCAGAGAACTGTGAGCTATGCAAGACCACAGTTTCTTCCTACAGTACATCTTGGGACCAGATGGAGTCCATATGGATGTTTCTTGCCACTGGTCCAAATCCAGTACAGATAAGAACCTGCAGTACTCCCTAGGTTTTGTCATCCAAATTCATAGCGCCTTTGCTGCCATGTTGATTTCTCTCATAAGACTACAAGGAAGATTACGTACATGAAGATTACATGGAATGACCATTCACACCACCTTCCAGCAGCTGAAGCAGTTGTTCATCTCCACACCCCTGCTCAGACAACCAGACCTGAGCCATCCCATCATCTTAGCAATGGATGTCTCAATGGTGGGTGTGTAAATGATTTGTTTCAGCATCATGGAATGTTCCCCAAGCTCTCCCCCTGTGGGTTCTATCCTAATAAACTCTTCACTGCTGAGAGAAACTATGTATGATGAAGGGAACTACCGGCTATCAATGAAGCATTTGAAAAATGGAGACTTTCACCATTTGTAGTAGTTCTGACCAATCACCAGAACAGCTAAAGAGTTGAACCCTGGGCAGGTGCAGTTGGCCTGTTCTTAAATTGGTTTAACAAAGCACAGTCATTACCTTTTGGTGAGCCTACACCACACAATGTTTGTTTTTTGGCTATTCCTAGTGCTTGCGCATGACCCTTGTTTTTCCCGAATGGTTTTTCGATTCTCATCTGGTGTGTTGGATTTGTTCTCTTTGTAGTTTTGCTCTCTTAATCTTTTTGACTTCTGGATTTCAATTTGGAATTGGATGAATGTTTGGATTTTACCAATTCAACGAGTATTTGCCTATTTTCCAGATTATGATTTCCAGAACATAAACCAGCAGTACAAAATCTCATGCCTAATCTGAGAATTTCAAGCCAACAGTTTGTTTTAGCCCTGCTATAATTTATACAGTTAAATACTATAGTGCTTACCAATGACACTTAACATGATTTCTTGACATTATCTTAATCTATTTGTTTGATTTTATTGTATATTCCTACAACATACCGGTATGGATTGCTGTTGGTATTACAGTTTCCTTGGAAGCAGAGTTTGTTGAAGATGGGCTGAAACAGCAGCATAAGGTTGGATTCAGTAGCATGAAGTGCTATGTTCTGCCTGCGACCATCACCTGCACAGTAATGCTAAGCTAGGCTGCCTTTAATGGCTCCCCTCAATGCCCCATTTCACCACATGAGCTGAAATGCACAGGAGGACCCGTGCTAAGAGAAGAGGTAGGGGAAGGTTAAAGCTACAGCATTAAGCAGTTATTTATTCATGATGTGGATATTTATCTGCTTCCCACTGCATCACTCTGATTTTGTGCTTTATAGTTCCACGAAATGGCTGGTGCCAAATTTATTGCCAGTTTGAAGTTTCCTATTACACACCATTGATCTGTACTTATCCACAGAAAAGCCATTTAGTGTCAGTTTTTTGATTCAGTTTTTATAAATTACCACCAATGATGTCTTGTTTCACAGTATCACAGCTAAAAACAAATAAATCCATTAATCATATCACGATCATGACAGACTGGAGCAGCCAAATATAGCCTTGAGACATGATAGAGAAATTGCATCATCTTAAGATATCCATCCATCCATCGATATCCTGACTCCTTATCCTGGTTAGGGTTGGGGGTTAAGATATCTTAAGACAGAATAAAAATAATAGACACATGGTTCACTGACAAACTTGATTTCTTATGTGGTGTGATATCTGCAACTTTTCAGGGTTTAATGACACAAAAACTAATATCAATTTTCTGCTTTAGAGGGTGATGTTTCATATCAGAGGCTTTTCTAAAGCCTCCTTGTAGTATCTGGTCAAACACAAAAGAGCTCTAATGATCTCATAGGTGAACCAGTGAGATCACTGGAGGAAACTGGCACCAATAAAACCACAAAAACTGCAGGGAAAAGTGGAAAAAGAAATGTTTTAGCCCAGGACTAAGCCACCAGATCTGACTTTCATTATCTGAATCGTACCGGAGTAAAATTAGGATGCCACTTGCATTTCTAGAGCAAAAAAAAAAAAATCAATGTGGGAATATTTGTTTTTAAAAATCATGTTGTGTTTGCCTTCACTTCCCTGCATTCTTCAGCCAAACAACTGAGATCTAGAGCAGCTGAGTTATGAGCGCATCACCATCCTTCTCCTTACCCTCCAAGCAGTATTCAACAGCATGATTGCAGATGAGATTATGAGCTGCAGCTGCTGTTTTTTGGGCCAGCTTCCAGTGCTGAATAAAAATTAATTGCATTCTGGTGTGTGAAGTACAGTGGCTCAGTGGGTAGCACTGTTGCCTCACACCTCAGGGGTCGGGGGTTTGAATCTTTCCTCGGTTCCTTAAGTGCTCTATGATGGACTGATATCCCATCCAGTTTGTACTTCAGTCTTATGCTGCCCTGGATAGGCTCAGTAAAGATTCCTGTGTTCTTCTTTACATAGCATAAGGTAATTGGTTAGAAAAGGTTTGCATTTATTGTACTTTGTTGTCTCAATGGCCATGTCAAAGCTAGAAAGACAGAGCATAAGATTGGGAAAAATACATACAGTCAACTCCAGAAATATAGGCATCCCTCAAAAAAGTGAACAAAAACATTAATATAATATAGATAATACAATGATTCTAATATTCCTCAGATGTTTGGAGAAATTGTTGACTATTTATTTAGTAAAATGAATTCCTGCAAAAGTGTTGTTATATCTTTGGAATAGTTTATCTTGTCAAAAACGTATGTGGAAAAATTATTGGCACCATTGAAGAATACTATAAGACCAAATAAATTTGCATCTTTAGGGAAAAAATGTTTCTTGATGTTGTGTTTAGGGTCTAGGAACTTTTGGTGTCTAGGAACTGTTGTTTATCGCCATTTCCTGTTTCACTGGGGTATAAATATGAGGTAACACACAGAAAAAAACAAAATCCTTTTGTCGTCTATCAACATGGGTAAAACCAAAGAGCTCTCAACTTAAATGAGAAAAAAAGCTGCTGAGCTGCATAAACTGGGGAATGGTTACAAAAAATAGGTATTCAATTGAAATAATAATGAAGTTTGAAAAGCTTGGAACTGTTGAAAATATGCCAGGAAGGGGACACATCTGCATATTGACCCCATGGACAGTGAGGAGGATGCTAAGAGAGGCAAAGAGGAGCCCAAAGATCACAGTTTCACAACTGAAAAGTTTAGTTGAACCTTGGAAATTCACTGTTTCAAAGTCAACTGTAAGATGACAACTCCATGATCATCAGAAGCTTTATGGATGAGTGGCATGAAAGAAGCCTCTACTGAGTCCAAGACACAAATCCCAGCGTCTCAACTTTGCAAGTAACATTTAAGATACAACTTCAGTCATGTGTTGTGATCAGATGAGACAAAAATTGAGCTTTTTGGTCACACACACCATCACCATGTTTGGCGAAAAAGCAGGGCACCTCATACCCACGGTAAAATATGGTGGCGGCTCTTTGATGCTTTGGGGCTGTTTTGCTGCCAGTGGTCCAGGGACTCTTCTTAAGGTCAGTGGCATAATGAATTCTATTAAATACCAAAACATTTTAGCCGAAAATCTGGTTGCCTCTGCAAGAAGGTTGAAACTGGACCATGGTTGGTCTTCCAACAAAACAATGATCCAAAACACACATCAAAATCAACAAAGAATTGGTTGCAGAAACACAGAATCAAGATTTTGCAATAGCCCTCTCAGTCTCCAGATTTGAACCCAATTGAAAATCTGTGGTCTCAATTGAAGAGAGCAGTTCATAAGAGAAAACCCAAGAATCTCCATGAGGTGGAAATGTTCTGCATGGAAGAGTGGTGTAAGATCCCTCCACAAGTGTTTTCCAGCTTTGTTAAACACTACAGAAAGAGGCTGAGTGCTATCATTCTCACCAGGGGAGGCTCCACCAAATATTGACCTTTGGGGGTGCCAACATTTTTGGAGTCTGCCTTATTATGAAAATTTGTGCTACTAAAGGAAAACTTTATTTTGTTCCACAAGTCTGTTTGACAATAAAAGCATGAGGCTTGCCCAATTGTTTAAGCACAAAACATCACTCATTGCATTTGTGGTCCCTTTTATATATTAATTTTTGCAACTTTTCATGAAGGGTGCCAATATTTCTGGAGTTGACTGTATATCTTTGCACCATGTCTAAAAACGGAATTGTGCTGTTCAATTCTGAAAATTCCCATGTGGTTCTGAAAGACGTCTGACAGATGAAATAGAAAATCCACACCAGCATTGACCCAGATTCAGATTCTGTACAGCTGTCCAGCTCAATTTCTCGCCATCACGAAGGTAATTTTATTGTTGTCTTAATGTACATGAAAGTAATTAAACATACTCATTTACAACTCTCAAAGTGTCATTCAGCATGAAATATTGCCTGAAATAAAATAATTACCTGGAATAAGCCTTTTAGAATATCATTTCCATCTCAGTTATACTCTTTTCTTTCACTGGATGGTCTTTTGGGCAATAAAAAATGATTAATTGCTGTGTAGCTTTTTTAATGATAATTGTCTAGGAGCATTTAAAAATGGACGAATATTTGTCTGTTCACTGCCTATTTACAAAGGTTTTGAAACTGATTATGTTAGATGCACACATTACTTAATGTATTATGTGTACAAAAGATGCCTAATTGAAAATGGAAATTAATGCATATTCAATGGATGTATTAAACAGGTTTTGTGAGCCAGTGAAAATAAAACAATGGCACAGCCCTGGATTGAGGTCATCTCTCATGTTACCATGGTGATTCATCATCAGCCCTTCTGGCTATAGATGCCTACACTACAAAATGCAAACATTCAGTGTGCGAAAGTGCTTCGACATGCAGCATATCCCCAAAAAGCAGCATACTGTGATTAAAAAACCAGATGGGTATAACAAAATAGATAACACTTAACAATACCATGTATTCATAAATAAAAGTTGATATCAGTACTGAGGAGCCAGTCAATACAACTCAGTCTTCAATACAGGAACAACAACTGTTTACAATTGCTTTAATTTTAACACACAATAAGCATCTTAACATAGCTTTGCCCCATTGATCACAGTCACAATGCTAGATAACAACCCATCAGCCCTGTTTTGGAACATTGATGCCGTCTTCTAAAGCTAAATAAAAGTTTTTTTGTTTTTTTTTCCACATTTTAATGAGGATGCAAAGCATTTCTTTGTAAAACAGGCTCCTCTGTTTTTGTTTTGTTGAGCTCTGCTCTCATCATCTTTGCCTTTCCCTTCTGGCAAGCCGCTAGCCCAGTGCCTGTACATTTTGGTAAAAAGTGTGGGCAGACAATATCATGCAGAACAAAGCAGGTGTCTCACATGCACTGCACTCAGGTAATTGAGCAAGGCCTGTGTGATGGTGCTAGCTGCTTTTTGATCCTATTTAAACCAAGGAGAGAGCGTGGCTTGGCTTGCTGCTCAGTTGTTATCATTGCTTTTTGAATATCCGGCCAAGTGCTGGCTTTGGCATAGGTTTATTTCTGGGTTTTGGTTAGGGTTACTGTCATTGTCATTGGCAGAGGGGGGCAGTCAGGTGCAGTGGTCGAACAAAGACAGACATTAACAGTGAAGGCTTAATAGGGGACATGATGAAGGAATGCACTTCAGGTATGCAGTTAGGTAACTGAGTGTAGGTGCATGAAGTGGCTTGGGGCTAGTCTGACAGCACCCTCTTATGGTGATCCTGGGTAGTGACATGACATGTCCAGTCCCCAGAGTGAAGCAAAAGGTGGTGATGGTGATGTATATAGAATTAAAAGGCCATGTAAACAATCTGGAGTTAGTCCATTTGAAGTTTAACAAGTTATAGAAATAATTTAAGATCAATACAAAACCTAATAAGAAGCCAATCTAATGACATAAATACTGGCCTGATACCATCAAATTTTTGGCTTTAGTAGGAACTCTGGCTTTAGCGTTCTACACCAGCTGAAATTTATAGGAAGACCCATGTAAAGAGGTACACCCAGGAAATAGAACATTATAGTAGTCCAGCTGGAACGTATAAAGGTATGTTTAGAGGTTTGAAATCTCCTATAAGAATGACAGACTAGTAGGTATTTGTATCAGAAGTACTCTGAATTCTCTCTCTAACCTTATTTAGTTTTTCACTGAAAAATGTTACACAAAGTCGTTGCTACTGAGTGGTTTTGGAACCTGTGGGTATAATACTGCATGTTTCTTTGTTAATCTTGACACAGAATCAAAAACTATTTTTGTTATTTTCTATCAGCCTGGAGAAATATGTAGACTAAGCCATGACATGGAGTTGTCTGTAACTTAATAGGCTTTGTTTCCAGGCTACCTTGAAAACCTCCAAGTTAGTTGAACGCTACTTGTGCTCTAATTTGCGTGGTTTAAGTTCACAATTACAACCAGTATTCTAGGGGGCGTATTTCTTATCTTTAAGTCTTTTCTTCTTAAGCGGCACAATCGGATCAAGGCTGCTACAAAGCAAATGCAGGTACCTGTGCAAATTCAGCTTCACCAGAAGCCTGACCAATCAGGGTAAATCACTGTGGAGGCATGAAGCAATACAACAGCTAACTCTATCTGGGAACTGATGGAGTCGCAAACCTTGGTTGTACCTTGAAAATGACAAAATAATGATCTGAGAATGATCTGCAGAATATCAACAGAGTCAAGAATGGAGATGAATACTATTCTTAGAGGATCACAGTCATTTTCCAGGTCCCAAGAGTACTAACCAGGGTTTTGTGTTTGACCAGTGTTTCCTCGTTTCAGCCAATTGCCCTTACCCTGATTGCCCTCATGTGTTCCACCTGTCTCTTGCTATTTAAGTCTGCATCGCTCCTCTTGTCTTTGCCATGCATTTGATAGTGTTGTCACCAGTTTTGTTGATGTTCCATGGTCTTGTAAGGTTTTAGTTCCCAGCCAGCTTGTCCCCCTGTCTTGCCGGTTCATGCCCTGATATCTGTGATCATGTTCCCACCTACTTTTTCTCTGAATTCATTGCCATATTTAGCCCAAGTATTCTGGCAAAGCCTGGTGGTTATTTTCTGGCATATGCCATCAAAACCCTTCTGTAATCGCACCAGAATCCTTGTCTCTCTTGTCCATCAGCCATGCTACTTCAAGTCTGGTGATAAGCATGACAGGTACTGTCATGCTTTTACGAACTTAAAGCCAAAACTGTTGCCTTCCTTTCTGAGAACAACTGACCTCTCACCAACCTGTTTGACAAGGTTGCCTGGCTTGCACAAGTAGCTTATCTCAAGCGATTAAACACATTTAAGTTGTCTATGCAAAGGGGAGGACACTGTTTCTGAAAAATGTGGAAAAATTAAGGGGTTCAAAAACATAGCATTTTGGGTAATTTATTTTGGTTTGACATGTTTCTCAATGCCTGTCATGCTGTACAACAACTGGACACGTGAGCAAAAATGCCCTGAAGAAAACCTAAAGCAGCACATCTCACTAAACTGCAGGATCGGTTTAATGACTACTTCCAGGAGGAAGAGGAGGTAATGACTAGGGTACGCAATCCCTTTGGATTCAACACTCAGAGCAACATGTTGCCAAGCAACAAAGAAAGTCAGCTGGAGGAGCTCTCCTGCTATCGAATGCTGATATAAGTAATTCACTGAGGTAAGACTCCTCCAGTTCTGGTGCTGCAGTACTGTTATGGTGGAGTATTCCTCCCTCACCACTTATGCAATCAAAATCATCCTGCCCTTCAAAACAACATTTCTGTGCAAACTTGGCTTCTCAGCTTTGGTCCGGCTGGAGGCAAAGAAAAGAGACAGGTTGAACACTGACTATAACCTCAGAGTAGCTCTGTCTACCATCACTCCATAATCTGAGACTTGTATCAGGAACAAAAAGTGTGGCCAACTCTCTCATTAGTTTAGTAGTTAATTGATTATAAACTGCAAATATATAAAACCTTTAGCAGAAATCCCTCTGCCATAGATGATTCTTAGATTATTGCAGACAATGAGTTGTTTTTTGCCAACTTGTGCTGAATTGTGATGACGTAATCAATTACTGCTTTTGCACAATTCACTGTTTTTAACATAATGTGCCGATATGGGGTACAAACTCATAATAAGAATAGCTTCATTGATAGAATATCAAATTGTCACAAGTCAGTAGTCTCAAGTCCAAGTCAAGTCCCGAATCTTGGATCATCAAGCCTATGTCAGGTAATGCGATAATAATCCAATTCAAAAAGGAATAAAAACATTAAGTCCATTTTTCATAAGATGAAAAGTAACCAGCTGCTTCACATACCCATGAGGCTAATGAGGGTCATTAGCTCTGATTGGCACAAGAAAAACAGCAGTCTGATTCACCATAAAAATGTTTTATCGACTGTAGGTCGGACACTGGGTCACTCTTATACTATGGTTACACTACCATTTAAATGACAGGAATGATTGTTCTGAAAGACTGGCAGCAACGAATAATAATGGGTTTTTGTTCTACCAGCTACTTTTAACGCCATTGTTTTTTTTTATCATAACTTAAGACTATTAAGATTCACAATACGGAAAGTGGGTTATTACATATAAATGAAAAAAGATGATATTGACAACTGGATAGAGTGGTGTTTCAGGTGAATGTATTGTTAAAGAATAGATTCACGAGATATTCAGCTGAAAGGATTTTTACATCAGAAAGTGTGTCAGACAACTACACTCGTTATTATAGGTAACGTTTGGGTACCCTTGAGGGTCAAAAGGCTACTAATGGGATTATTTTCTATTAAGTATTAAATTGATTAATTTCTGTAAATCTCCTGAGCTCAGCAATTATAAAAACTTTATTACGCCATTCCTCCTTCATCTGACTTACACTACCACAATCCTATATGATGCAATGGCCCACAGGGAATCTACTGCAAACCTGCAGGTCCGGATTACCGCCACACGGCTGGACTGCGACAGCGGGTTCCTTATGGTTGGCCTGGAAACCACCTGTGTGAAATGCCTGCAGAGTGCTAATTGTCCTTACCAGGGGGTAGAATTGTCCTCCCTGAAGAAGCTTAAAGCTTGTCCTGGAGCAAAAGTAGAAATAAGAAAATGAAAGCAGGTTTTTAATACTTTATCGACTCTCAAAACAGACAGCCTGGAGTAAAACGGCTCTGAGGGTACTGCTGTTACCTATCTGCACCACAGGAGCAGTGCCTGCCTGTTTGGTGGAGGCAGTGGTGACCCCTGCCCCTTCAACATCGGTATCCTTGTTTATTTCCCTGTGTCCCCAGCAACCTCACCACTGCAGGGCTGCATCCTTGACTCCTGGATGAGAAGCCCTGTAGGCCCTTCCAGAAGCATCTATCCAGTACATGGTAATGGTGAGCTCAGATTCTGTTCCAGATGCAAGTGGCACAAGGCAAGACACCATGGTATACAGATAACAGTCAATTCTTTGAGTTTAGTGTTTTTATCAAATAAAGAAATTCCTAAATCAAGAATGTTTCATGCCATAGCAGTACAAGGCACACAGAATTTCTTACATTTTCTTTGCAACACAAAATGTAAAGAGGCATGTTTCCATTGGTTGGACCATGTTAGTTTACTGAATAAGATAGATGCAATACTGAAAGCATCAGTCTTTGCTGAGTTTACCTTACAGTCTGCCATGGAACAGATCCCATTTGTTACAGGAAAGACCTCATGTACTGATGATGTTTTAATGGAAGGTCTCCATTGGAGTGATCATAATGATCATTTTCAGACCACTTTTCCTGCTGAGGGTTTCGATGACAGCAAATCGGATTTTTCCATGGTCACAGACTTCATCACGCTTTGAGCTGATGAGGGGAATGACAAAACTATTTTCTGACACAGAGATGACAAAATGCTTGCAGGTACAGTAGTACAGTACTGTGCAAAAGTCTTGTGCCACCCCTCATTTCTTCATATGCTTCCAAAGAGCCAGACTGTCTCTTTTTTCTGTAGCCTTGAGGAATAGTTCTCCAGGCATCCTGAAGGACTTTTAATGTTTTTGGCTCTCATTTTCAGTCCAGTCTC
>JAACJT020000052.1:8631710-8647775 GCA_009936485.2 Gymnarchus niloticus | reverse complement strand
ACCAGATGGGTGACAAAAAAACCAAAACAACCCACGCAAACAAAATCCTGACCCCCCCCATCCATCATCCCCCCCCCCCCCCCCCCCCCATGACAGGAAGCAATAGGTAAAATAGCAATCAGAAAGATGCAACACATGTCCACTTGGCGGTGCTAAACTGCTGCAAATTTGCAACATTTAACATCTTGTATATTTTAAATATCTCTAATCCTGTAGATTTCCAATTGCGTTCTATCCTGTGACAGCCCTGTTGTAGAGACCGTGTGTCATTTTTAAACCTATGGGAGAGTCTGGTTAGTTCTGACCACTTTAGTTTTCAGTAATTTATGAAATATCATCATATATCCATTCATCTTCTATCCGCTAAACCTGCTCAGGTCATGGGTATATACTGTTCAGGCCAAAAGTTTTCACAAACCAGGTTTCACGGGTTCACACATATCGGGTTACCATATATATCCTGTGTGAAGTCGATCAGGGTATCTGCTTAATATCCATAAGACCTAATGTCAAAATAACTGATTTATTTCAGCCTTTATTTAGCTTATTCACTTGAAGTTTTGCAGAGCGAGCTGGAAACCACACCCTGTGTATGGATGCTGCACAGCACTACTGGAATGCATGCCGACCCTTGATGGACACGCCTCTAGGGAGAAAGGAGCTGAAGGCTCCTGTGGAGACAATCCTTAGAACCATGGCCAGTACCAGTACTAAAGGAAGAAAGGTGAGGTCACTGCTTTGTTCATTCGCTTCGTTTCAGTCCAAATAAGCCTCACTGATAATGGTAGTTTTAGAAACAACTCTGGCTGAATATTTTCTTTATTTTTTCATTCAGGATGAAGGGAGGATACCACCCATCAAAGCAAAATTTTTGCACGAGTGTTCGTCAGGGTCCTCAAAAAACTCCCCGTGTGAGTCTTGATGGATCATTCCCCAAAAATGCATGCGACACAAGTAGATGTCATGGCTTGGGTTTAGCATTGCTTTATAAAATTGTGGAGTAATCATCAAAGATCAAGACCTTGTGAAAATCTTTATTTGTTTTCAGGCGTTTTTGTACCATTTACCATCTTTGCACTTTGCAGCCGTTGGAATCACAGATGATGATCTTGGCCTTAGAGTGGCCATGTACAGTCTCCTTTTTCATATTCGTATCGAACAAGCGGACTGGATGGCAGGACTGTCGCTGTTAGACCAGGCTGTACAGGACATGCCATACTCACGACACACGCGGTGTGTAGAGGGGCCAACTGTCTTTGTTCTAAATGTGTGTTATGAATGTTACTGTATTTTTCTGGAGGTATTCAGCTTAGGTAACTTGCTCTGGGGACCTTCTGGTTGTAAATATGTGTCCTTCAGCACGGTGCTGTTTGTCGCTCTGTGGTTTTATGTGTATTTTGTCTTGGTATGGCAGGACCATCTATGAACACCGCGTTTTGGCAAAAGCTAGGCTGGGACACAGCATAGCGACGGACATGCAAAAGTTCTGTGACTGTGATGAAAAGCATCTTTCCTACGTGTGGTACCGTGCAGCTCAATGCGCCGTAGACATGGCCCAGCAACTGACGTGTTATCAAAACGCCATCATTTCCTTGAAGGTGGGTGCACATCTTAGGATTACTACTGATGCATAATTGTTATAAATGTCATGGATGACAGACGATATCAAAAAAATTATGGAGAAGCATAGAACACGTGGCAGGGTCACACCCTGGACAGGATGCCAGTTTGTCACAAGGCACATGCATGCAACAGGTAATTTATCAGACTGAATGTCTTTGGGAGAAACATGCTAACTCCACATCCATGTGCACAGAGCAGAGGTGAGATTCTAACCCCAAATCCTGGATATACAGTAGCCTACCCGGTTGGGTACTTTGCTGTTGAGAATGTCTTAGTTGTACTTTCTAGTGGTGATAGGACAAATGAAGCTTCAAAACCCAGGGTGGGTGGGGGTATCCTGAAATAACCAATCAGTGCTGGTGCTACATGAGGCTTCAAAACCCATGGTGGGTGGGAGTATCCTGAACTACCCATTCATGCTGATGCTAAATGAGGCTTCAGAGCCCACGGCGGGTGGGTGTATGCTGAACTATAGATCTTTGCGATAGTTTTAGGTGATAAAACCAAATGATGAAACATAAAAATGACTACATGTGTGGGTACGAATTCTGTAAAGGGAATGATAATAAAATTTAAAAACTCGTGCCAGGCAACACAATGGTTAGCACCTTCAGGGTTGTGGGTTTGAATCCCTCTTCTGCTCTATGTGTGCAGATTGCATGCCCCCCCTGGGTCTTTGCCTTTCCTTCTGCAGTCCAAAGATATGGTGTGTCTCCATTGCTCGTTGGGGATGATTCAGTGCTGTGCCATGGCCCACCCCTCCCCAGTCTTTAGGCCCACCCCTCGTCCCCAAAAGACCCTGAGCTGAATAACCAGTCAGAAAATGGATGGTGAAAATCTGTACTCTGACAGAAAAAAATACTGATATTATTTAAATACACTCATTGCAATTTCTGTGGAATTTGATCTCAGGATATCACATTAACACACAACTTATAATAGGCATTTAGTTGTAATTCATAGCCAAATTACTACCATTTACACTTTCATTTCTACATATATGAACAACTTCAGTTAAATATTAACAGCCTTTCTAGTGGATATAATGAAAAGGCCTAAGTAAATAAAATGTGTCATATCATTTTCCAAAGTATACAATTTACATTGATTTCAGCCTAGTATTGATTGAAGAATCTTTGTTCTTGGTTGCAACTTTTGTTCCTTAAAAATCTGCAGTCAGTGAGGAATTGCAGTGTGATTCGATTTTACATCATGTGGCAAAGATACTGGACATTATTCATGAAGTTCTACATTAAGCCTATGCATTAATTTAACAGTATAATATAATGCCTGCATGGCTCCATGTACTTGCAGGGTGCTGCTTCTCAGTGGCTGAAGATCGATTATCTGCTGGAGTTCGGCCAATGGCTGTACTGCAAGCATTTCCCTCTCGCCGATGCCCTGAACCAGATAGAGCTGGCCGTCGACCTCCTCTTGAACGTTAAAGCTGATGAAGAGGGTAATAACGGTAAGGGAGGTCAGCAGCTATATGACTGTGAATTGTAGTAGTTTTACGATTCTTTTAAAACTTGGATCATGTAGTGTTATTGAAAAATTCAAATCCAGTATCCCTGAGCTGAAAACAAAGACAGAAGGATAAAGATTCCTCACATAGGTATATGCCTAAAACAATGGGATTTTATGTTTTTGTTTGGTCAGAGCACTCATAGGGTTTAAGACAACGCTAGCAAAACAAAAAAAGAGACATTTGGCTCCTACAAGCATTACTGCCAAATATGTCTGCCACAATGTTTGTTTCTCCATTTCGTGATGGTTGAGGTCATTGTCTGTGTATGTCTCCTGCTCCACACTGCTGTCGAGAACTACACATTTATTTCCGGCTGACAGAGGATCGGAACGAAGGAGCAGGGCCAGTTCCCGAGCGATGTCAATCACAGATGGGAGTGAAAGCGGCATTATCCAGTCCATCATTGTGCGATCTGAGGGATGTGAGGCAGTTGGACGGGCTGGTTAGAGCACACACACTCCTGGCCACCATGGTGGGCAGAGCTTCTCACCAGCATCAGCAGCATTGCCTTCTGGCCTACTCCTACATTCTGTGTATATGGCAGGTAAACGTCTGAGTACACCCTAGTCCACAGGAGAGCGAAGCCAGGCTTCATTACCAGTTATTCTACGTCCAGTTATTCTGACAGGTGTACACCATTTTAAGTCACCACACTATAGCTGTTAATCTTGTTTTGTCATTTCGGGGTTTTTCATGTACATTTAAAAAGCTTCTAAACACGTAAGACATATAAAATTACTGAGCGGTAGGAGGCCAAAAACACAGAGGCAATGGTGGGTGGCCACGCTCAAGCCCCAGAGAAGCAGGTTGGTGGTGGAATCCTGAGACGTATCCTCATCGACCATGGAAGTGAGGAAGAGATGAAAGGGAGGGCAATGCCAGCTTGAAAGTCAAGAATCGACAAAGAAAAGGGGGAAAGCTTTAGCTGCTCACCTCTTATTGTAGATTCAAGCAGTGATTCCCTACATGAGTGAGCCCATTGGAAGGAAGCCTAGCAGCGCCAGGAGTCATTCTCGGTTCCTAGCCCTGTATTTTTGGGGCGTGGCCTTATGGTCATGTCCTCTCCGGTCATTAAGCTCGGACAGGTGACCGCCATTCAGTGTGCTGCAGCATGCACATGGGCACCTGTCAAGTGGTCAGAGCACCATATGTCAGTAAGTCCCAGAGGGCCTGTTTCCACAGTAAATACGTCTCTGGGGTCAAAGGCTGGGCTTAGCCTTTTGGGAAGCTTTGGGTAACCGAAAAGCTGCTATGCAATCCCTTCTGCACTAAGCAGTGGCGTATAAATACTCTATAGTGACAGAGTTTGTCAACATTCCTGCAAACATATTTCTACACCATGCATGTCACAGACCAGTCTTCTTTAATGTGTGTTAATTTGTCACATAACGTTACATTATTTTACAGCAGTTTGCTGTTGCCTTACAAATTTGACAGCCAACTTTGTGGTTTTCTATGCATTTCCTCTAATGACAGGTAACTTTGGCAACTGCAAGTGAAACTATCAGAGAAATGAACAAGAATACTGTGCAAACCCCCAAGCATTCACCATCACCCACAGTGAAGAAAGACAAGGGCAAAACATCCAGAGAGGTTGTTCATGGCCAGCTCTTACGTTGAATGAACAAATAATTAACATAATTCATCTGTTCTCAGTTAGCCAGGTGTTTTTTATCTTTGTATTTTAGGACTGTCAGGTTGCAATGTATCTTATTTGCTCACATATTTTTTTTGGAACAGCCACCAGTGCTGCCCCCTGTTGAGGACAAGCCCAAACAGAACATAGACATGGCTACTGTGCCTTCCAGCCCAGAGGACTGGGCCCAGTATGATTGTCCTAAGGAAGTTAGGTTGGCCTTAAGGTTTGACACAAGTATGCATTCTGTCAACCAGCAGAGCATCAGCAAGCAGGTGAGTCAACATGATACCATATTTGTCTGGTAACGGGTGTTTTTCTGGTCCTGAAGACCTAATTGCATCCATCCTGAAGTGCCGTTAAATTCTACCTGTGATGTTATTTTGTCTGATCATTAGACCCAAAGCCTGTTCTTCTTGGACCTTCTGGCAAATGAAGTGCATTCTATGGCATTGGCACACCTTACTCTGCCAGTTCTGCACCTTGCGGAGGTCATTGCACATGACTTAATGGACAACAAGAGTCTCTCTGATCTATACCGTCTCAGGTAGCTGGCCATACTTTACAAATAGTGGGTTGATTCAACATTCTCCTGAATACCAAATGTATTGGCATCATTCTTTCAATCAACCATTGAAATGACAACGCCTTCCTATCGCATGATTGTTTCAACCATTTTTTCGATAAATAAATAAAAACGTGAATGTCATGTGCGATTTTTTTTTAAAAATAAGATCATTTCTTTTTATGACTTAGACGAAGGTCAGATGATATTTTAGGAGCTATTCATGGGGAAATCCAGAAAATTCCAATTACTACTTCATCTCTTTTAAATGTTCATATTTTTCAGAATTGCAAAGAGCTGCTCAGCTTTAGGCTTAACTGTTTCAGCGGCATACCAAGAGAAACATATTGGCTCAAAGTTCATATATGAAGAGGAACAAATTGAGTATGTGAGCCATCTGGGATATTGACTGGCATTTTAACGTAATATGGAATGTTGTACACAAATAGAGTGAATTATTTCCACTTGGACTTCTCACAAGCTGTTATATCATCTAACCTGAAATATTAAGATTACAAAATCAAGTCTGTGACTATTTAATAAACATAAAAGCATGACAGCAAAATAACAAGGATTTGTGACTTCAGATGGTGTCCCATTTATTTTTTTGCAAATTATGTTAAATATATAAACATTAAAATCTTTTAATTCTTTAAATGCCCTTGCATTTAAAATTGACCTTGTCTCTGTTGATTTTTTTATGATTGTATTAAAGATGTCGTAAAGCTCTTTATCAGAGGAAGAAATATGGACTTCAGACCGTTTCTGACTGCGACGTCACAAACAAGGTTTGATGTTTATTTTCATACTGTAAATTTCTTTGCAAAAGAATGCCTGTGACTTCTGGTTTACTAGGCATTATGTAGCATTTGCCTAGCTTGTGCTTTTATCCAAAGTCATACACAATGCAGCTGTTTTCTATTAATCTATGCTACTGTTTGTTTATTTAAATGCCAGTGTACCACTTACCATTACTGAATGCTATACTTTTCCATTAATTTAATAATGTTGGTAAGCTTTTTGACTGAATAGGTCACCTTCATTTGGGGAAGATCAAGTGGACCTTGTGCTTACAGTATTTGGATTGACAAAGCTGAATTATGCCTCAATATGGGTTTATACCAGCCAGCCAGAGTTCTTCTAGCAGAAGCAAACATGATTGCCAAGGTTTGTATAGTTAAGGATACCTCTTAGGTACAGTCAGCTGTATGATTACGTCTATCGTCAAGCACTGAAGACAACTTTATAAAAACCTGATTGTTATACTGGAAACAATAGTACTTCCTTCTGTATACGTCTGTATTTATCTGCCACTCTTTCCTTTAGCCTATTATGTTGATGAAATGCATCAGTGGAGTAAAGATCATTTTTCATTTCTGTCCACCAATGTGAATGAATGGGTTTTGTGTTCCATGACCCGGCCAGGGCCTTCAAGACAAGGCTGCAGAAGCAAAGAGCTTACTCTTTCTCGGGGACCTGGCCAGACTTGAAAAGAACTACACTCAGGCCTTGGCCCTGCTGGAAGCAGCCCAAGAGATTGGGGGCGATGAGGACTTTTGGTACAGTCTGACCATGTATCTGGCAGCAGCTGTAGCAGAGGGAGGAGGCCAAGAGAGTAAAATACAGGTGGACCTGAAAGCAGTAGTGTTTTAAAGAATTCCATAATATCTCATCATTGACATGCAATTTGCTCTAAATATACTGTTATACACATGTGATGTGTAAACGGTATATAATGACACGTTATTAACAATTTTGAATTCATTTTGTTTTATCTGAAACAGGCATGTTTGATATTAGAGCATGCTAGCAGTGTTTTCAAATCTGTTTTGGATAAGAGGCCTAACAGAAATACAGTTTTAAGACTTTGGATTGCATCTATGGAAACAAGGTGAAATTACTGAATATTTATTGATCAGAATTTTGTTACCCATTGCCTCAGACTTCCCTGCTTAGTTATTATACATCTCAGTAAGCCGTGCAACTCGGTTTTCTGAAAAAATTTAATATTATTGAAATTGTCGTGACCAGAATGATCATAATATTTTTCTAGCAACATTATGGCCAACAAAATATCATGAAAATAATTTGTAGCACATTTTTGGTAATGTGACTGCCAGCCTGCCAAAGAATTCATTTACAACTGACTTTATGATTCATACATTTTCCTGCAGGAGAGCCATTTTACAGGTTCAGTCTATTAGTCTGTCTCGCTATGCGGGAGGTTTACATCCAGATTCTGTGAAGACATTAATGACAAGCTGTGACACCTTGAGAGAAACCAGTAATGAGTTTCTCATACTGGGGCACCCAGAAGAAGGGGCAGAAACTGCTTTGCAGCATGCAGAAATGCTAAGGTATGTTTTATATATATATATATATATATATATATATTCTAGGATCCAGTGTATTTCTTTACGTAGGGATTCCTGGTCATGTTCATTACAACTCACTGTCTGAAACGCTCCAGTATCAGTCTTAAAATGTCTATCTGCATCTTCAGCTAGTTGCTGAACTCTGACTGTTTTGTCCTTTGACAACTGGCTTGATTTTCTCTTTCAGTTTTAATCCATGTTTACAATCTGCAAATGGAAAGCTCTGTCATTCTCCCATTAGCAGAAATGCCCAGTTAATCATTATTGGTTCCTCAAATGCAGGTTTATTTATTTAAAAAAATTTTCATTTTTGATTTAATCAAAATTATCAAATATTTACTGCCACCTTATTTTGAACACTAACAATATATTTTGTGCCTTCAAGCATATTGTTTAACTTATTTATTGAAGTTTTTTAGAGGAGCAGATTAACAATAATTTTATCATCGATCAGCCGGAAAATTCTTTACACCTTTTATCCAAATACAATCAAAATTCAGTTCAAAGTTTTAAATTGACTTTTTAAGTTAATAGGCCTAAGTTTGGATAAAAACCCAGGCATGCAGTGAATATCTAACACCATCATGAAAAAATCTTGCTTTAAGTTTTTTGTCTTGTCTGTTCCAATTAAGCATTATTTGACCATTCCTCAGGTACTGTCTGTGTTCTTGATTCTTTGTCTTTATGTTTTCAATTCCTTTGAAGGTGTCTTGCCAAACGCACTGATAACATGGAGCTGAAACAGCGCCACCTATTGGACTCCTACTTTTTAATGCACAAAGCTGTTGCTGTACAGCTGGAAGTGGTCTTGGACACTCAGAATGTTCTTCTGCCTAAAGAGGTGCATGCATTTCTTTTATAAATAATAAAGTAAAATAAAATGTCCACTCTCAACAATGGAATAGAAAAACTCATTTTTGTATGCTTGCTAATTGTTCATTAATGGCTTCAAGCCCATTGTATAAATCTCGTTTTCATGTGGGAAAATTACTTGAAAACACTTTAAAAATAAGAGATTCTGAAGCTTACAGAAGTACAACTTTTGTATGAATGACCTTGAGTAAGGATAGATGAGTGTGACAAGGGAGAAGGTGAATCTTCCTGTAACTCAGAAATCGGCTTTAAAACACAGAGGTGAAACACTGAGTCTCAAACTGCCAAATAACCATATTCATGTCTCAGATACATTTTAAAAAAGCTTTTCATGATTTTGTTTTCATCAGATTGTGTTATGAACATGTAGTATTAATTTGAAAGAAGAATTGTCATATAAAGAAATCGAATTTGCTTGTCTGTAGTTTCTTGAATGTAAATTCCCAATTTTGTATTTATATTTGATTTAGCTATATTCAATTGATAATATGCCTTATTTCTAATTTTTTTTAATTGAATTAAAAATTTAAATTGGTACGGAAATAAGTTAATATTCTGTCCCACCTTGAATTTTAAGTAGTGAAATTTCAGTCATTGTGTGGCATTGATTTTAGTAGTGGTTTAACTATTGTGATTTATCTTATTTGAATATATCCTTATAGAAACCAGTGTTAGATTTTATGAGTTTACAATATACATGATCTAGCCTAGTCCTGGCAACAGATGGCACTCATCTCGCATAAAGTTATCCTTCTTTTATTATTATTTTTTTTTTCCCTGAACAATAAGACTAAATATGTTTTCAGAATCTAGACCTTAATAATGAATGGGTTTTACAGCCTGAATTAACAGTCTGCATTCTAGGATTTATTGGGCCTTTTTCAGTCCTTGGAGATTTTTGTTCTTCTTTAATGTAGCTAATTATTGTGTAGTCTCCAGTTATGCTTTGCTATTATTAAAGAAAACGTGTCTACACAATTTAGAGAAAACCGTGCTATTGTTGTAATAGAAGTACAATATTTGCAGGAATAATCTCTAGATTCACCTTGACTTTGCATTAGAGAAACACTTCTGAAAAAATATTGAATTGAATTATTACAATAGAGGGTATTAAAATCCTGAATAATATAATTATCCATTTAGCTACAGCAAAACTCATTCATGTAGACAGAAAAGGAATCACGAGGCAAACAATGTTTCCTGCCAGGTTCAAGCCCTGAGCCTACCTACCGCCAGAAGTCTAACTCGCTTTAGACTGGCACTGGTGGACGTGGCTCTGGAGATGCTGGAACTGGTTTGCACAGAGGAGAAGAAGCAGGCACAGTTTTGGGACAGGAGAGGCACCATTGAGAAAACTGTTGAAGATTTTGTACGGATGACCCCAGATTTAACTACCGTTCAGCAGGTGAAAGTGTTTATGTATATAATGCTTATCCGAAGGATGGAATCATAATGTGTTGCGGTAGTTCAGAGCTGTCACTTTCGTGTATGGCTGAGTTGATCCGATTAAAAAATGTTCTGAACTGAAATCTCAGTCTGTGTGAAATGTAACTCAACGTGCAAGGCTATATATTGTTGTGATTGTTTCAGCTTTATTCTCTTTTCCTGTAGGAGTGGCTCAACACCAGCAAGACCCTAGGCCAGGTGGTGCTGACACAGCTGGAAACTTTAACCAGCAGTTGTATGAAGAGTGTAGAAACCAGAGCCAGGGCGCTGTGCATGCTGGGAAGGTGTCTGAGATTGCTGGCTATCCAAAGGGACCCCCTGGACCTCTCCACCCAGTGGGACATCAAATTAGTGGTATAGACAAAACCATTGACTAATTTTAATAGGAGCATAATGATAAAGATTGGAGGCATCCTAAAGTGAGAAGAGCCGATATTTCAAATAATATTGATTATGTTCAAGGATTGATTACCTTTTGTCATAGTTAATGTTGTGTCATGGTAGAGTCATTTCCTGCTTTTGTTATTGAAAGACTAATAGAGCAAATAGTTAGCAATAGCTGCATTTTGCAATAGTCTGAAAAAGTTTGAAATAGTACTAACAACTTTTCAACTTTGAATCTAGTTGGTTGCTAGTTAGTCTCATTTTTTAGTTCGAGAACAAACATTTCAAATGAGCTTGCTAAAAGTAAATTTGACATTTAGCGACCAGGGACACATTTCAAGTTAGCCAACCTTTAAGACCTTGATGTAATAGACTGTGTGGAAGAACAGAAATTCAATTTCATTTTAAAATGCTTTGAAATTTCACCTCTTGACGTGCCTCCTACAGATGGCTATCTTTTGATGTATTGTGCTTATCTTCAGTACACATTAATAGCTTTCTGGAAGCCGTTGTGCAGCACTACACAAATATCTTAAAATAAACTTTCCAAAGTGCAAAATCGATAAAAACATTAAAAATGTACCAGCTAAGGAGTGGCAGACGAGTGTATGAAAAACAAGCTACAGTTATATGGTTATATTCATATATACCACATACATACATGGGGTGGGCAAAATAAGGCAAACGTAAGATGAAAAAGCACTTTGAAGTAACTATGTCACAATTACAGACGCAGCTACAAAGGTGAGTTATATGAGGTTAAATGCCAGTTAGCAGTACATGTCAGATATGAAAGTGGTATGACAATCAGCACTTTGATAGGTAAGTTTTCAAAGGCAACTAATACAGTTTCAGAGGGCCCAGTAGGTCAGTGCCCAAATTGCAACTGCATCAGTCACAAATAAAATTTGAGATGTCTTACGCTGAGGAGAACATGGAATCATGGGGGCATACGCCAAAGGTTGACCAACTACATCATCAAAGCAATCACAAGTTGAATTTCACTGACAGGAATGGACAGTTAACAGGATAGTTGCTGAACACCATAGTACAGCATCAGCATTTACAACAGAATTCAATCAGAACCTCTGTGAGCTTGTAGTAAACTTCATAAAGATGGATCATCTACACTAGCCAGTTCACAAAGATGCATACCCTATTGTGTGAAGCACAAAACCTGGACCCCTAAGCATTAGTAAAACAATAAGATCTGATGAGTTGTCCTCCACCATGTCTCCTACATATAGACAGGTTTCAAGAGGGCCAAAGGATTCTTTCAACCCACGATAACCGAGGTGTCCGTAACACTATGGGCAGTCATCTCATTACAGTCATTAGATACGATAATTGCCCAGCATGGGTTTTTAATGCACAAGGAAAACAAGGCTATGCCATATTGTGCAAACACCATCTCTAATCGTTATAGGACATTGGACATTGGGCGGCTTCCTCCCTCCTACATCCCTCAAAGAACGAGTCCTTTTATCTTGAAAAATGACCCAACAAACAGGGGCACAGGGGCATGACTATAATCACCGGCACTAATTTCGGGACTAAAAAATATTTCGGATAGACTACGATTAATTTTTTTAAGCGGGGGTGGGCTGAGTGCGACAAGTAATGGTTGGGATGACCATTACTGCTGTAATTATTGAAAAGATTCAGAGCTTCACTACCATTCAGTAGCGACCTTAGTGCCGCCCATACCCCAGCCTGTAACCTACTGTGTGCGGTTCAGTATTAGTACTACAGCATCTCAAGGACCTTTATGAAAGCAAATGGTTGCCCTACTCCTTATTATAGTTCTATGATATTAATACGTTCAATTATTTTATCCACTCTATATATCTATATATGTACATATATATAGATGTATTTGTGTGTATAGACAGTTGAGCACGTAGTAATGTAATTTCCAGTAAATTTTATGTTCAATACTTTTCATAGGCAAAATTTGATACATTAGTCTTAAAGCTTTTTTTCGGATGTGAGCAGGAGAAAAACAGAATGGAGATGAAACAGGAATATGATGAAGAAGCAAAGGAAGATCTACAAAGGAGGGCTGTGGGGTGGAGTAACATGAAGCAGAGGCCGTACTCGTCTAAGGCTGCTGAGCTGCAGGTTTGACTTCTTTGTCATGACTTTCAGTTACTTTAGTGTCTGTGGCTTTCTTGGTATATAATGTATGCAAACAAAGCCTTACGGGCAAATCTGAAATTTTAATAATCAAATTCTCTAAAAAAAAAAAATGATTTGTGAAGTTTATGGTGAAATATGTTTAAAATTTATCTGTGATTTCCTGTATTCCTGAGTGAGGATCACTATGTATTTATTGTGTTCTTCAGCAAAGGCGGAGCGCTGCCCGGAGACTGTTGGCCCAAGCAAATGAAACTCTAGCCCAGGCCATCGGCTTGTCCCTTCACCATAAACTTACCCACGTCCTGAGAGACGCCAGCCTTAATATGCTAGAATGTTATGGACAGATGGACTCAAACTTAGCTGGACAATACCTTGCTCTGTACCAGGTATGGCTGTAGTGTGTACGCAAGTCGTGGGCCAGTGTGGCTGTGTGTGGATGTTCTCCCATAAACTATGCCTTCAGTTATGTATTTTCCTCTTCAGCAACTTCTTTGCCTGTTTTTCTCCAGAGCTGCTGCTCTTCTGCTATAATGAGCGATGTGCTGAGAGTGGCCTGCGCTGATGTAAACGCCTCCCAGCTTGCTGCCTTGCTCAATGTGCAGCATAACCTACTCGTGATGCAGGAAGAGGGGCCAAGCAACTTGCTGAAGAGCATCGAGGATACATTGCAAGCACAGTCAAAGGTAGTCCCGAGGGACTTGGTTTGAAGTACCCTATTCTAAATATCCCCCCACATTAATCAGCCTGGAGCAAGCATAGTTACCTGTTTATCCTGCAGGTCTACAGACACCTGAGTATCGAATCCAATTTTTTTTGCATCTTGAATGAGCTTCCAAATTGTAAGATCCTGCTGCTCCAGCACACAGAGGATAGGTGTGTCTAATTTATTATTATTATTATTATTATTGTTGTTGTTTTCTTGGTATTTTAAGATGATAATTCAGAAATAAAATTTGCGTATTATATATTCATTTGGTTCTTAAAGTAATGTTACTGTGCTATAATTACCTTTCAGACAATAAGATACATTCAGAAACACAAGTTTGCTAGGAGGGATTAAGTATGCAAATAAAGAAATCAGTATTGTACTGTACATATAATTGTACCTAAATTGTGAACATTTATCTGTTTGAGATGTTTATTTAAGATTTTGGACAATTTACCGTAATAGAAGAGCATTTTTTCTGCACTCAAGTTATTTATGAAAACGGAGTTTTCTTTTCATAGTTTCACATCTTAATACCTTTCTGCAACCAACTATTCCTTAATGTTTTTCTTTTGATTTCTTTTGGATTAGCTGGCTAGTGTATTGTTGACCTCACAATGTACAATGATAAAGTCAATCTGAGACAATATTGACTGTCACCATAGATCCATACTTTATGGAGCCTGTTTTGAAAAGGCAAAGGCAGAGAGTCAAAGTCAGAGAGAAAAGGGAGCCCATCTCTCCGGTAAGTCTTCTTTAAGGGTGTGACTTAATAGCAAGCTGAATAAATACACTGCTGTAATGAATATTCACAACAGTATGAATTGTATTACTTACAATTCCCATTAACATTTGCTTAATTTTATTTGATCAGTATTTCAAGGTTATGTATTGTCATGTACTGACAAATAGCCACCAAGATTAGTAATAATATTGCAAAAGTAGCCCAGTGTGCAGTTTTTAGATAACTTAAAGAAATCCTAACTGTGCTGTCAGATACCTTAAGGAATTCTTTAAACGTAATACCTTAAAAAGCATAAATGTTGTTATACCATGGAGAAAAAAAACATTGTGATAGGTAGTATTTTTATTGACCAGTTGAAGAGTGTCCTTACTACTGAGACAGAAATCTCTTGCATCCACAGCCGTTTTATCAAATCCCAGGCATATGGTGTGTATAAAGAGTTTTCCTTATATTACTGCTTCAATTGCACAATAAAAATGAAGTGTGGACTTCCTGTGAATGAATGATGATTTACAGAGAAGGAACATGCATTGAGAGAACAGTCCTGTGGGGTCAATCACAGCTCTCTGCACTCATTACAGATACACTGGTATGTACGAAGGTGGCCAAAGCCAGCGTGGACCCAGAAGTCTTCTCCATGCTCTTGGAAAATGCCAGTTCCTTCAGACAGGAGAAAATGCAGAATCTACTGAAGGATGAAAACTCTGTATGTATATTTTTATCTGTTGTATATTTTTATCAGTCAGTCTTTGCCTAGTAACTGAATATGCATCATTCAGGATGGTATTGCAGGATTTGCTCAGCTGCTTGCACAGTGGTTAAATGTCATAATTTTACACAGTTATAATCTCTTTTTGTGTTTTGTGCTGAAAAATCAAGAGGAGCTACGTAAACCGAAGGTCTAAGGTCTCTAAAGCAGTAATGCAGTACAAGCTGAACACTCATTGACTGGAGCAACAGCATATAATTAGCATGGTGCAAAAAGTGAAAGAAGCCTTTTAGTGGGTCTTTTTTATGGTGTGTACATCAGGAACGATTGAAGGCAAAAAAAAGGCATATTGCATCTCAATTAGCAAACCACAAGACAGGAAGTCAATATCGTGTCTCTTCTATGAATAAGTTAATTCCAAGGCAATGGTTTTCTGATCAAATCAGCCTAATAAGTTGATGTTTTCTTCTTCATTTTTGTCTGTTGGCACTAAGATCAATATGGAAAAAAGTGCTTTCCATTTCAATTCTGTTGTGAAAGGAATGGAGAATTACTTGCATCCCGTTGTCTCTCACTTTGACTCTTGTTTTGGGTAAGTCAATGAAAAATGGATCAGAACATATGCATTAATTCTCTTTTTTATTTGACTCGTTACTTTTCCATCACTTTCTATGTGTATGTTTCATTTTATCGTTGACTTACGGATTAAAGGCATTATGTATAAGACTACAGTGATGTTCTATGCTTGGTTATACTTTCTTCGTCAGTATGGGGAGTATAGTCTATTTTTCATCTCTAGTAATGACTGAGACTTTGATTTGATTTGATTTGAAACCTAGGGTGCCAGTAACACATCCATTTCATTCTCCCATTGAATCTTTCATTTTGTGTTACAGAACCACATTTAGAGTGTCCATTCATTCACATAAGTATGAGAATACTGACTAATGTTGTTGGGTGATCTTCATTTTTTCACATCCAGGCTTAGAAGTACAATGAATTCCCATGTCGGTTATGCCAAGACTAAAGACAGGGAGGAGAAACCAGTAACAGATGAAAACCTTTCTGGTTGGTACCAGTCCTATCATCTAGTGCTTTCTGATTTTATTTGCCAAGAAATGACCAATAGATTTTTCAAAAAGGATTGATCACACCTTTATAGTTTTTCCATATCCTTTCACAGCGCTCCACCCTACTCTTCTATATTTTTCCAGACCCTTTCACAGTGCTCCACCCCACTCTTCTATATTTTTCCATATCCTTTCACAGTGCTCCACCCCACTCTTCTATATTTTTCCATATCCTTTCACAGTGCTCCACCCCACTCTTCTATATT
>JAACJT020000052.1:8593017-8631256 GCA_009936485.2 Gymnarchus niloticus | reverse complement strand
ACAGCGCTCCACCCCACTCTTCTATATTTTTCTAGACCCTTTCACAGCGCTCCACCCCACTCTTCTATATTTTTCCAAATCCTTTCACAGCGCTCCACCCCACTCTTCTATATTTTTCCAAATCCTTTCACAGAGCTCCACCCCACTCTTCTATATTTTTCCAAATCCTTTCACAGAGCTCCACCCAGTATACACATGGTTATGCACCAGCTAAGCTACAAGGTCCTCACTATGAAGATCTCTAAGTAACACCAGGTGTACACATGGATGAAGCATCAGCTAAGCAGCTAAATGTGAACAAACTGAACGTGCAGTGCCATCAGTGAGTGCTTCTCTGCACGATCAGGCTCTCCAGAGGAACACGGGGAGTGTGTGATACTGCTGGCTGACAGGCACCTGATGGAGCTGCCCTTAGAGGCACTCAGCATCCTGCAGAGGGACGGGGTCAGCTCCATATCCCGAGATCTCTCTTTACAACTGTTCCATAACCGTCTGCCACAAGATCAAACCCGTAAGTAGGAGTAACTTCCTGAAAATTTAATGATAAATTATTTTATTGTTAAAAAGGACTTTAAATAGTGAGGTATAAATGTATAAGAATGTCAGTAGATTCATCCTTCCATGGCCACAGTGATGGACTATGGCAGTAGCCTGGCCCCTATCCTAGGAAGCACAGGGAACAGTCTGAAAGGGTTGAACCCCTCTGTAAAGCCCTACTTATAAATATGTAATACATAGCTACATTATTAATTCTAAATGGCCTAAATTTACAAACACAAGACCATAAATGCCCAATTATAAATACTTTTTAAATTGTATTTGTTTTATGTATTATTTAAGCAATACTGGTGATTTAAACACTCCAAAATATTATAGGTGCCATTATTAGAGGTGCAATTAACAATACATTAACAAATTTTAAACAGATACCATAAAGGTATGCACTGTCAGGTTTATCTTACATTTGAAATATATTTTCAGTACTTTGTTTTGAAACTTTTTTTATATTGCTTGTTTTTTGTGAACTTTAGACCATAGAAAAATTCTCCATATTCTAAATGCTAATTCTGGTAAGGCTTAGCCAGAGTCTTTTCCAGACAGCATACAGCACATGGCTGAGGTACTCCCCCCCCCCCGGACAGTGTGCTGGGCCAATGCAGGGCACGCCCCCCTGGACAGTATGCTGGACCAATGCGGGGCACGCCCCCCTGGACAGTGTGCTGGACCAATGCGGGGCACGCCCCCCTGGACAGTATGCTGGACCAATGCGGGGCACGCCCCCCTGGACAGTATGCTGGACCAATGCAGGGCACATGCATGCATAGTCATTCACTATGTGCAATTTAGAGATACCAGTTAGCCTGGAGCCTATCCCAGACAGCATAGAGCACAAAGCTGGGGCACATAAGATGGTACTTTATCAGATGGCACACAAATGCCAACACTCATCAACACAATCAGGTTCTATGGGAAGTTCAGAGGCACCAATTAGCCTAACTGCATGTACTTGGACTGGGGGAGGAAGATTATTTAACAAGGAGAGAACATGAAAACTCCGGGGCAATTTACAGTTCAGATGCCCAACCGTCAGTTACGCTAAAAGCCTTGCACCTTGTCTGTTACAGATGAAAATGATGGGAAAAAGGAGGGAAAAGGTAGAAAAGGGGCTAAGGGGAAAGGAGAAGAAAGCAAATCCATCAAAGTGGTGAGTGACGTTAAAGCACTTGAGACCTGACAGTAATAGATAGCTGATGGACATGAACATGCATGTGATTTTCAACTTGGTTTATAATTTGTCTTTTTCTCATTGTTTTAAAGTACATTAATGTTTACAGACATGCTTTATACGATAATAATCCTTTGTATTTAAACCCATATTCCTTTCTCTCTTTCTCACGTTCTTGTTCCTTGTGGTTAACTGTCTGTTTTTTATTAAATAAAAAATTGTTTACCGATCATCATTTTCCCTTGTTATATTTCAAAGGTGCCCGTAAGTCGAGTTTTACCACCAAATGCCATTCCTGTAGACGCTCACAGCATTAAATGTATCCTTTTATCTCTTGTTTTAAAATGGGTGATTTAAAACTTCAGAGCAGAAGAAAACGTTTCCAATTGTGCCATTTTAGTGCCGTGATTTTCAGAAATTTTTACAGTTGGAGTCATTTCTGAAACAAAAGCAGCCTTCGTTTTTTGATGCAGTGGCATTCGCATTCAGCTACAGTACGTTCGTTGTCTTGTTGGCTTTTTGTTTTGGGGTGTTGAGTACCAGAGCAAAAGAAACATTTAATTTAAATTAAATATATTCAAAGAAAGAGTTAACTGTAAAGGAGTTTAGACTGGGTTGACTTTATTGGAGAGACTGAAGTCAGTTGCAGTTCCCACTTTCGGTATGCTGTATGTATATTAAAATTAATTCCTCAGCACGTAGCTTTCTGTGTCTTCCAGTGGGTTGTATTTGACCGTACCTGTGTTGCTAAAAATGGAGCAACAGCACACTTTGCATTTATAACATTTTCCTTGACTCCCTTCTCTAGATATTGTGGATCCTAACGATGAGGCTGAATGTTTCGGTAGAGTTTTTTCTATTTCTGATATTTGTTTACTCTTTATTTTTGTGAATCCCAATGAGGCTTCACATGCCAAACGAAGTATAAAGCAGCTTCCGTTGTTTGTTTTCTCTAGGGTCAGTATCTGACTCAGGTTCAGCTGCCTTTTTTATATTTACACTTTAAGAATTCAAGCTTCTGTAAAAATATTTCAGAGTCACAGCACCCTTCTTTATTAACTTGGTGTGTTATGCCCTCTTTTTGCTCACTCGAATTCAACTACGTCAGTTCTTCATTGTCTCCACGTTAGGGTGTAGCGGTCCTTTGGAGAGAATAAAGCAGATCGTGGAGGCGTACGGGCAGCAGTTTACCCCCCTTTGGGATGGGGTCCCAGGCTTGCATCACACCCCAAGGTTAGGGCCACACAACCTACACGTATGTTTATCAATTTCAGGTCCAGAGCTGGACGCACATAAAAAACAACATAATAGTCATAGTATTTAACTGAATGGCTGTTTAAAATTTAAAGACATGATAACTAACCCGTGTTGTGTCCGCTCTTGGGTTGCCAGACTGTCAGACTGAGTAATCCCGTAACGTAATGATTGCGTCGCTTTCTATTCTCTTGGCAGTGTTGCTGAACTTGAGCATTGGTTGCCTAACTGCAGTGCCTTCATCTTCAGTGGAATGGAGCGTTTTATAGCCTATATTCCGCCACCCAAGCTTGTCGCCCTCAATTTTTCAAGTATGTTAAAAGAAAACTTTATAATTCTGATGTTTCTTTTCCACATGATATGCCTTAGCTTATTATTATGCTGAATATCACATTGCATAAATACAAAAGTCTGAGAAAGTGGAACTTGTGTAGTGTTCTAATAATAAAAATAATAAAAATAATAATAATAATAGCAATCATGAACCTACCCCAGTATTCAGAACGATACCAAAACATACTTAATATATAAAAATCATAACACTGCATAAACAGGAGTCAGCATTCTATTCTTGACCTGATCGTGCTCCGAATGCTGCCTGTATTGACTGCATGGATCATAAGGACAGGTAAACAAGGCGAGGTGTCAGTAACGCAGGGGAAAAACACTACATAAAACAATCGATGGCCAGACAGGGAAAGCTTGTGTAATGCATAGCAACATGGAAAAGAATGGAAAACAACAGATATGGTCTCTTGTATGTAAAGGGAATTTGATCAATTTGCCAAACTCATGATTTGTTTTGTTATAATTATTAATAATCAGAGTTTGTAAATATTTTTATAATTTAGTTTATGCAACGTGTGTGATTATTATACGACTCAACAAATATCTGTAGGACTTCACGTCTAAGTATAAAGCAATGATTAATAAGATTAATTCATATTCATTAATAATTAGACATATACTGATAGAGTAATAATATATGTGTTTGGTAAATATGGGAAGAAAATTGAAAAATGAATCAGTTTTTTTCAGAACCATAAATGTAATGCAGGGTTGTAGATATCCGTGGATGCATGTACAGAACACTGCATGTGATGCAGATGCATCACAGGGGGCACGAAACCACTCAGATCACGTGTCTTTTTCACTATTAGAGTAAACCACATAAAGATGCACATTCTGAAACTTCCAAGTGACACAAATGTCTTCTCTTTGAGGAGACAGAAGGGAGAAGTGAGTTGGGAACTTCATTAAACCTGCAAGTACATGCAAAATTGAAGAGGGAAAAATGTTTCATTTCCCAGCATATGCTGTGCTTAAAATACTACTTACAAAAAAAGCTGTAAATTTAATGTAATAGCCAATTTCTGTTGTGTAATGTCCTGCTGACTGGCATTATCATTGATAGAATGGATATTGCTTAAATGAATGAAGATGAAACGCAATTCAAAACAAACAAGATCATCTATTAACCATGGATATGTTTGCAACAGAATAATAGGCTTTAGCTATTGTGGCAGATGTAGTGTGGAGGTCTGCCACATGAGCAGGACAAGCAATGTGTATTGAGAAAATTACAAATGATTTCCTCTTCACTAGTAAGTAGCATGTATACAGCAGTGAGTGTTACAGGCACACATATTTCTTGAAATCTGTTGATGGAGAAGACGAATCAATAAGCCAGGTCCTGGATACCTTAACGAAGGGAATGATAAACTCTAATCTGTTCTTTATGAGGGATTCACATAACCGTGTTACAGCCTTACACACAAGAACTCTTTACTGTTTACCGCTCTTTTTCTAGGGTGCAGGATGGCCATCCTTCTTGATGGAGCGTGCAGATCTATTAGCATGCCCAGACAGTCAAAGATAGATTCTCAAAAGAGGTGAATTCACTTTTTCATGTGCTACATTTGATTTGTGAACAAAAACACGCACAAGAAGAAATGTGTATACAGAACTTGCTGATAAAATTAACAATGTACTAACCTGTGTGTATAGTATACTACACATTCCAACAGTGTGTACATTGCCTTTTACAGGACATGTAAAAAACTTGTGTTTTCCATATGCATACATTTGGATTTTTCAGTACTTCATTAGACATATTAAATTTGCATTCTGTAAAATTTTGCTGGTTATTGGAGAGTAAGAGTGGTCCACGATAAAATCGTATGTCGTGTTTTCTGCTCTTTGTGCTTTTTAAAGTGCGGTGCAACTGTCACGGGACAGACTCCTGGAGACAGTGGTCCTCCTCAGTCTCTGTGGAGTTGGCTCCATTATGCTCAACCAGTGGCACACCACCGTTCAGAGAAATGTGCACAATATGGATCTGCTCATGGAGAGTAAGCATCTAGTGAAACATCCTTTCAGCGTCCATCTCCGTCTCCATGAAACAGTTCTTTCTCACTGTTTTTATGTGTGTCGTATACACGTTGTACAATATATATTATGTACATATATGCGCTACTTTTTGATGTAGACCTTATGAAGATTGGAATGACTTCAGGCCACACGGTCTATAATCTTCGAAGACATGAAGCACAAAATTTTCCCACCAATGGAAGTGTAGTACCTACCGACCGAGGTAATGCGATATATTCTGTTACATACTCATTCACCAGATATCACATGACCAAAAGCAGTGGGAGATAGTTGAATGAAAACAATAATTTCCAAGATTGAAACACTTGAATCTGGTTTCTAAAACACAGATTCAGCCTAATCTTAGACTGAATCACCTACTTAAAGGGATGTCTGGACAAAAATAAAAATTCGACAGCATCTTGTACCCGTTTCTGTGGCTGTTAGAAAAATTACAAACTCAAAAAAGCAAAGCATAACTACATTTACACACCAGACTTGCACTGATTGATCAACTACATATGTAAATTTATTTTTTCACCAGACTATCCCTTTAAGAATGTGCATTAGTCTAAGATTAGATTTAATCTCACTTGACTAATGAACATCCATGTTCTTTCATTACAAGAGTTTTGAAAAATGTATTGATTTGTTTATAGAATATAGACATGATTTGGCAGAAACACCGTTCATTTTCTATAGTTAGACTACCTGTTTGCTCCAGTAACTTGGGTACAGGTTTTGTTACAGTCCCATTTGGTTTTCCCAGTCTGTTAATCCAGAAGTTTTTGTTGTTGTTGTTGTTTTCTTGCTTTACAGCTACTGAGTCTTCTGAGCTTCCTGAAACCAGTAAGGAGGGAAGTAGTGACCCCTACTTCAAAGCTGAAGAAAATGTCACCTTTTCTCCCGAGGCTTTCAACTATGTAATCTATGGATTACCCAATTTAATTGTAACATGACACACTTTTAATTAAAAATAGCATAAATTTAATTATGTTTAGCCTAGTGTATTTTTTAACAAATTTATTTCGCAATGCATTTTTTAATTACCGGTTCATTTTTCAATAGTGTTTTTTTTCTTGGGTTACTATATTATTTCACAGTTCCCATATTAATTTCAATGAGACTAGATTGAGATGCTTTGTTTTAAATGACAAATATGCATGCTGGCAATAGATTACTGACTGAGCAGACCAAAGTTCAGGTCAAGTGTCCTGAAGGCTTCAGGGAAGAGACTCTGGATTCTCCGGTACCTTCTGTCATATGGGAGCAGGACCAATAGTCCATGAGAAGGGTAGGGGGGTTTCTCTACAATGCTACATGTTCAAGAGAGGTCCTGCTGATTGTTTTTCTATTGTACCCACTGTCCACTGCAGAGTTATGTGGTCTGGGATTTTACAAACCAGACAGTGGTATTAGAGAATATCTAATTAATTTAACTGTTCATTTAAGTGTTTATTAATTAATTGTTCATCTATCAGAAATAAATACGTCAGTACATAAATTAATCTGTGGTTCTTCCAAATGATGCTCTATGAAAATATGATTAAGCAAGAATCCAAGAATCACAGTTTCCAAATTTTTGTTAACTGGGAAATATGACTTTTATTTCTTCCAGGATTACATTAATCATTTGAATTTGGCTTCAATGAGATTGTGTCATTACAGTACTCAAACCTTTGTGTTTGACCAATAGCATTAATTGATTTATATGAACATTGTCATAACCATACTTTGCACCTGAAACTGGGAGCGCATCCAGGAGTAAAAGGTAATAAACATGGTATAATCAATGGAAAATTATCAGGAGTGCATAGCATGTGAGTATAATCGTATATTTGGGCAAATAGGGTGTGCTAAATAAACAATTGTGAATGCAAATGAATGTAAGAATATGTGTATAGAAGAAAAACCTTAAAACTTTTTAAACTGCCATGTAAAGGCCATACTCCAGGATCATAGGGTATTACCAGTTACACTAAGACGGCAAGAGAGTGACTGTGACAGCCAGGTTGTGCCGTGAAATGTATTATTGGACATGCTAAAAATCTGACCGATCATTGTGGGTGCATTATCAATATATTCTCAGATTCATATTTTCCCATGAAGACGTGAGATCAGTTTGTTTTATCTTACTGTAGAAAGAAACTGTGGTTTCATTATATGGATTTTTAAGCAGTGGATACTAATCTTATTCATCAGTTTACCATTAGTGTTGCTGTGAATGGTTTTATTGTACTAGTGACAGAGCATTTGAAATGGCTGCCTATTGATTCCATTTGTAACTGCTATCTGTGAAACAACGATGGAGAAACACATGTTGAAAAGGGAATAATGCCTCCCCTCTTAATCTCTCTTCACTGGAGAAGACAACACTCTCCCAATTAACTTCAAATGGTTCTCTGTCTCACTTATTGTAGAGACCTGCCTAATTAGCTATGGCGCACACAGCATCTGAATTGCTGGGTATTGCCAAAGTGCCTGTTGAATTTTAGCATATGGAGAAAAACACTGTGGTGGATAAGTAGAGGTTTTTTTGGGGGGTATTTGTTAATTGTAGTATATTTAAGCATGGCACTGAAAACAGCCAACTTCATGTACCCAGCCCAGGGACAAGGAGGAAAATGCTGCATGTCTGACTGAAATGGAAAAACGTGTAAGAGACGGAATGAGACAAGAGCCTCCTTTTGATTGGCTGTCAGTCTTCCTTAGGATTACTGTCGGATCTTCAGATCTCCCCCTATCACTAATAGCCCCTTCATACAATTACCCCAACCCCCGGGATTTCTGGATAAATAGGAAACAATGCAAGCAAATAATAACATTAAAACATTTTTTCCCCATATATTTAAAAATGTCTGGGCAGGATAACATTCCAGTGTGGATAGGTTAAGTAAATATTTGGCTCAAAAATGTCAGTTACCTTCGAAAAAATGATCTGTTTTCCAAACATAATTTACTCTGTAATACTATTAAATATCAAAGTCTTTGATAAAAGGTGACGTGTGTCTGAAGTGTGAGGTGTATTTGAGTCAGTGAAAGTAAAAGATTTGATCTCTAACACGACTTCAGATAAGCAGCAGAGCTGATCTATAGTCTCTAAAGTTCACAGTATTTGTTTTATCTCTCACAAAATGATGTCAATTATGGAAGACATCGGATTGCCAGAGGTGAGGCCAATACGCAGATAAGAAGTACTGAAATATTAAACATATAATATCGTTCAGTTATTCTTTATATATTTTCTATTTTCATCCCTGTAATTTAATTACTTTAAGACATTCAGACAGAGTACTATTAGTTTTACTCACACCTGAAAGGAGTATGCCCAAAGCACCTGGATCTACTACCTCATCCCCTATAGGTTATTACAAGTTATTAACCTATAAAATACAGGCAAAAACTATTGGTTTCATTTCCCTCACGGATAATTTGTGCTAATGAAATTCAGTTATTATTAGAAAGAAGCCCATTATTATGTCTACTGCAGATTATATATGTATATTGTCTAATGCGATGACAATGAAAGCTTTATGCAAATGCAAAAGAACAGAACAAGGTATTAAGCTATCGTCTATTGCTGCAGTTAAACTTCAAGGCCTTCTGTCATTCATTACCGTCTAAGAACCGCATTCATTAAATCTTTTTTAGGCTAAATAATGATTTGGGGGATTTCGCTGGATCCCATTTCTCGTTCTTAATTAAACACAAAAGTGAAATAAAAGTTAATTTTATAGAGGCAGGTTTTACTGCGGCAGTGCTTTTCAAATTGAAGTTAAATTGTTAAAGGGAAATAAAAAGAATGCTGATGTTTTATGTTCATTATGGAAAGTACTGGTAATTTTCCTTTGCCTCTATTTAACCAGGTAAAAACTTTCCTTACCTTTGCCCTCTTAGTTAGCCTCTTACATAGCATTCACCTTCAGAAATTCAAACAATTAACATTGACAATCAGAGTCCCCTCTGAATGGATGGAAACATGGCACTAGCCACATGCATCGGGTAGCTTGACGATGAACATCGAGGCCTGCATGGCCACTGCTACATGGGGCAGACTTTGTTCCCTGCTACAGGGGGTTGAACGAAGGAGCCACAGTCATTGGATGTCCTCTCCGTCTGTACCGCATCATCTGCCGTCGGGATCCGGGCTGCGATGGCTGCAATCTCGCCCGTATGGTTTTCACCCATCCTACCCCTTCTGTCCACGGTTTGGTTATGGTTAGGATCCAAGGTGTCCCCATTGCATTTAAACAGCTGGATAGCACACATTCTGAACTGTGGAGGGAACACATTTTGCAGATTAGTTAATTTATATCATTTCTGTTGAAAGCATTTAAAACAGATAATCCTAAGTCATAAAATGAACATTGATGAAAAGTAGATGGAACTTATTCAGAGCAGTATCTAAAGAGAAAAAACAAACCAGAAGCATTAAATATAGTGTTTCTTGTAGAAAAAAATGGTAAATATTGAGATTTTAAACTGCAACATAACATTTAACGGGAACACACATTAAGTTTATTAACATACACAAACACAGAAATGAAATCTTTTGAAAAAAAACAACAAACGCAAATAAGCAACACCTGTAAATTCACAGCTACTCTAAGTATAGCTAAAATGTTACAATATTGCTGACATATACTCATGGTCATTACGTACAACTGCATACTAATGCACACAGCCTACTCCTACAAAAAGTGGACTGCATCTCTGCAGCTGAATGAATATGGCATGCAAGCAGGCTCAAAATTATGCTCTAAGAAGCTTTAAAGAATTTTAAAGCTGGTGTGGCTGGTGGTTTCAGAACATCGACAGCGGCCGCCCTCCTGGTATTTTCACACGCTACAGTGTTTGGCGTTTACAGAGAGTGGAGCGACACACAAAAGGCATCCAGTCGGGGGAGTTCTGTGTCTAAGAAAACCTCATCGGACGAGAATGGCCAGACTCGGCACAGATGACACGAAGGTCACGTGTGCAAAAATAACGGCTTAGTATGATACTGAAGTTCTGATGGGCTTCCCTGAATGCAGGACCTGTCTACCCTCAAAGTGGTTCTGGAGACTATCCAATCTAATACAGAGGACACTGAGTGCAGCAATTGCAGATCTGGTCATTGTTCCCTCATAATTGCAGCTTCAAGACTATATTTCAAAAAGAAATTAATCTTAATTGTTATGCTAATCTTGATTATACATCAACACAATTGCTTTGGTTCAATAGTGAAAGGAAAATCTCTTGCTGCATCAAAAAATATGGGTGGTGACCTGACAATTTCAACAGAATGCTTAAATATGAACAATTTCTTTTAAAAACTGAAACTTAGTTTCACCACGGGCAGTGTATTGACAATGAACTTTTGGAAGGTTTCAAATAAAGTTGTACGTGGTCTTGAACACGTGTTTATATATGTTTACGCACATTATATGCAGCAATATGAAGTTGCCCAATAACTAAAGAAGCTGTAAATACACACATGTATATGATTTTTTTTTATCATGTAGGCAAAGGTATGCTGATACAGTATGAGCCTGTTGTCTTGCTAGCAGAATATTGGAGAATATTTCCAAATCAAGCAAGGAGAAACATCAAGTATTGTTCCATATGTTGCTTGCTGAGCCATCATTCTTCACAGAGTAAGCGTGTTAGAAGAGAGGCACTCAGACCTACGTTAATAGGCATAAAAGATTTAAGATACATGCATCTTTAAATAAGATTTCAAAATATCTGACAAGTTGCAGTATTACCACCCTAATTCTTGGTAAAATTTGATGTATGATGAACAAAATGTCGATTTTATAAAAAGGGAAGAGAAAAAGACATTTTCTGAGGGATACAGTCGTGCTATTGATTTTGTTTCCCTGAATACAGAAGAGAAGTCTGTCTCTCTGTCCTGGGTTCTACATGCTGTCAAAGAGAAGTCCAATACTGTGATAAAAAAAATTGCTCCAGGTCTGATCACTGTTATGTCAGAGCCACCTTCCTACATTTCATATAATCACCCCCAACCCCAAAACTATCAGAACTGCATAAATTCTCATATAATCTCATTTTTTGTCAGCCCCCAAAATTAGAATGATGTATAAATTATGTGTAGTCATCTTAATTTGATAAACAGATCACTGATGTCCAATGTGAATGGTTTTTGATTGATAATACTTAAAAAAAATCTCCATCTAAAATAGGACTTGATTTTATTGCTCATCGGTCATTACATTAATTGAATTATTAGTGATACAAGCCTCTTAGAAATACTGACCCAATTAGATTGTTCATCCTCATGTACTACAGGTGCAAAAGTAAGAGTTTGGATTTAGCATTCAGGGGATAATTTTACATTTGGCCATTTGAAGTCATTTTCATAGGTTTTAGCAGCTGAGTTTTCATAAATCAATATCACTTAGTACATCTCCCTGTCACATGGTGGTTTAATATTGATGGATTTTGGCAGATACACTTGTTTTCCATTATGGGCTCTGGGTAATTGCATGACATGAAATCAAGACAAATATATCTAAAGGGGCTGGATGTCCAAAAAAAGATGTAATAATGTCAGCATAAAGATATTAGGGGTTTTTTGGTGAGACAGAAGAGAGTGCTCGGAGATGGCTGACATATTATCTAATATTCAATCGGGGAGATTTTTTTTGCTAATTCATATACCATAAATTATTGAAAAATCTGTATTATCTTAAGGATCAGCAATATCATCCTACCAAGCATTCCGGAACATTACGCACAACATTCTCAAGACTTCTGACAAATTTCAAAAGCATTTTTTAAAAAGTTGCTAAAACATGAGATTCTTAAACCCAACAAAGCCTATTTAAGTCCCCATATCTCATTAAAAAGTTCATGCAAACCGCAAACCCATTCTACAATTACTGCAATGAGACGTGTACGTATTTATTTTTTGTTTCGCGTTTCCTGACTTTCATTGGGAAACGTGTTGCAGCATAACGCCTTTTTAGAAATTTAGGATTTTTTTTTTTTCCTCTTCAAATACAGCATGCCAACAAACTACACTTGGTGGGCGGAAGATTGTATTTAAAAAGGCCCGTTGGTGCCCTGAGAGCCCTTCATTACTAGCCACTTAGCAAGATGTAATTCTCCAGTAAAATATACAGTTGTACAAATGGCCAAAATAAGTCAGCAGTGTGACTAACATTCCCTCAAAACTGTCCTGAAAGAAATCACACCTCGTAAAGACTGGGTCAAGACGCTTTGATATTTACACACATGATACTCACAAAACCAGGAAAGCCCATAGTAATAGGATGACAGAGAACCTGTTTGTTCATGAAGACGTAGATGACCGGGTTATAGACAGCGGCGGTTTTGGAAAAGAAAGCAGGAACAGCAGCCAGCCGAGGGTCGAGATGGAGGGTGGGAGAGGCGGTGACGATGATCGAGAAGGCAGCGTAAGGGGTCCAGCCAACCATGAAGGCCACGATCATAACCACAACCATACGAGTCACCTGACGGTCTGGCTTTCTCGCGTTGCCCAATCTGCCATGTGTGTCAGACACCTTTAAAATAAGATACCACGTTAGCCCGTTTCTAAGTTATCTGCAGAACAGGAACACCGACATGTTAGACACTTCAGTGCCAATAAAACAAGATTTACTGAGATATGTTGTGGCTGCCAAATGAGGCTCTGAATTGCAGGATGCTGTCCACAGCTTTCGTTAAATGAGGTCAGTTTTCATAGCAGTCAGTCTACTTCCTTTACTGTCCTACTACACACTAGCTGACGTACGGCAGTTTGATGTGACGGTGCTTCTGCTGCAGCGTTAGGCAGCAATTTTTCAAGTTCATAGACTTGAAATGCATGTTAACAGCCTTCCAATTACCCTATACAGGTATACGTAAATCGGTGTAGTGATTTTTCATGACCAAGTTGTGCCTTCATCTTTCTTGGTTTTGTTTTCCCTTTTCTTCTTCAAGTTTCCACCTTAACGGGTAATTAATTTGAACCATACCTTTCTCAGTTTCCTCATCAGTTTCCCGTAGGACACAAAGATCACTCCGAGAGGCATGACAAAGCAGGTTGTAAAGAAAGTGACAATGTAGGTGTGATCAGAATAATTCCCAGAGTACCTACAGGAAAAAAGGAAAATGAGAACTAAATGTTTCTTTGGGCAGTCTTTGCCTGGCTCTTCATTAAAGCAGCTGCCTAGACAAACAAGGGTAACTAGAGGAGACATAAAAACAAAAGACGAGTCTGCCTTGGTTTTTATTTGAACTTTAAAGTATATTAATGAATGTAAGAAGAGTACTGGTACATGTTGATATAGCATACATCTTCTCCCTCCCAAGCGGCCATGTGTCATCAACATGGCTGTTCAGACTGATAAACTCAGAGTTATGGAAAATGAATCAAGAATCAAAATTGCAAATCTATTCATCTTCCAACCATGTGAAGCCTATCCCACACAGCATATGGCTCAAAGCAGGACATGCCATGGATGGGATGCCAGTTCATCAAAGGGTCTACGCATTAATGCAACAAGCAATTTAGGGAACACAAAGATATCTTTAAACTGCTGAAGGAAACCTGAGTGGCACTGTCACTTCACACTTTAAGGGTTGTAGGTTTGAATCTCATCTCTGACTCTCTGATTAGAGTGTTCTCCCTGTTTTATGTCAATTTCTCCAGGATAAATTTTCTTCTGCACAGTCCAAAAATTGTATCTTTAAATAGCCCATGCTGTGTGTGATGGACTGGCATCTTGCAGGGAACTTCCTGTGCGTTCTGATATATAGGTTCACTACAATCCTGTCCTAAATGAGTAATAGATGGGTGATAGATGGATGACTGTATGTGACTATAAAATAGGAATAATTTAACAATTCAAGTAGAATTTTTTTTTGATGAGGAATTTATTTTTCTCTGAATTTACTTCAATTAAAGATTTGATTTTCTCCTATTTTAGTTTGAGATGAAGCTACTTCACCAAAAGGTACATTTTTCTAACCCTGTTTAGCCATCTTTACCAGGCGTGCCAATAATTGTGGAGGGCACTGTATGTGGCTAAATCTTAAACACTGCAGCTGCGAGCCGCCCCAGACCCACAGTTCGGGTGCTCTGCCAAGCCCTGAGGACCAAACAGTAACAAGAATGAGATGGAATAAGTATTGAACAGAGGCTGACATTAATGAAGTGTGGGACATGTCTCAATTGCTAACTGGTATGACATGTGCACCCACCAAACCAACGTTACATAAACTGCATTCTGTCACAATCTACCTGCTGTGCAACGCTAATTTAAATCGACTGCAAATTTACTTATGCAGATGGAAGCAGTTTTCATCATTTCTAATTTTCTCATCGTGTATCAGCTTGGAGCCAGTAATGATTACAGCATTCCGTGTTTCAAATAAACATCTTTCCAATTTATAACTATTATATCATTTTCAACTTTTTCATGGCCCACAGCTGCTACTGTGACAGTATCAAACTGTACACGTGTGTATATGCATTTTAGCAAGTATATCCATCCATTTTCCAAACCCTTGTCACCTATTCAAGGTCACAGGGGGGCTGGAGCCTATCCCAGACGGCCTAGGGCATAAGGCGGGGGACACCCTGCATGGGCTATTAGAGCGTACACTACATATGTAGCAATAATATCAGAAACAGAATGATGTTTTCTAAAAATATACACTAACACTTAATCACATCGCCAAACATGCTATTGAAATGGAAAAAGTGTAAATATTGTTAGCTACTGTTTCTTCAGTTGAAGTCAATCAACATCTCACTATATTATTTGTATGAGAAGTAGAGCCCCAATAAGGATGAATATTTAAATCCAGTATCACTACATTATACTATGAATGAACTATGAAAAAGTTTAGCTACAAAAAACCAACAAAAGCAAACTGAGTGACTGAATGTAAAAACTGTAAAATACATGCATTATTTAGAATCCTAAAACAGTGTAAAATAAATTTGCAGCATATGAACGTTTAGTATTTTCTGTATTTTCTGACCATTTAGCTACTTTTCTGCATAATACATGTGTGTAATAATGGAGCACATGCCAATTATACAACTATATACAGCAGAAAATATAGTTTCCGACATTCTCACAGTGTCATTGCAAATAAATAAATAAATAAACTCACTGAATGCAAAATGCCTAGACCTGAGGATTGTTTAAAATATTAATGTATAACGAGGACTATCTTGGTTGCAATCCTGGCAAAATTTTCAGCTGAATAAAATGAAAACATTGCTACATTATGTGGCCATGAGCATTTATAATTATCCTGCCAGACTTTCAGTAATTTTTATTAAAACCTAAATAAAAGTTGGACTTTTGTTATAAAGCACCAGGGTTTTATAAACATGCTTAGGTCTTGTAAACTTGTACTTGTTAATACTAAAGAGCTTATGTAAAGTATTTTAATAAACCAAAATTGGATCAAGTTTAGGTTTCACTTTGTGTAGATTTCAAAAAGTTGCTCAAACTCTCACCAGTTGGGTTCACAAGTGGTACCAATTCTGCTAACGGTGTAGCTGCTCCAACCAAGCACCGGGGGAATGGTCCAGATGAAGGAGAAGGTCCAGACAAAAAAAAGGCCGAGGACAGCATGTTTCCCTCTCAGGCGAATGTTGCCCAGTGGGCGGCAAATGACAAAGAAGCGCTCAAAGGCGAGGACAGCCAGGGACCACAAAGCCACTATTCCTATTAGAGGGAAAATGTATCAGAGACCACAGTTTCTTTTGGTAGCAAAAAAATATCATTACACAGAACCACATTTCTATTATTCAAAGATACATTCTGTAAATTAGATTAAAGGCACAAACTAGCTGTTTTCACGACAACCCCTCAGAAATGGCACTATTAGAAATTGGTCAAATTAGCTTTAGTTTAAAAGTGAATGGTGAAGCCATGTACAAAAATGAACTATTAAGACATATCTTACACTATAGTATTAACTATCCAATGAATCAGTCAAATTTCACCATGAAAAACAAATCATATGTTTTCAGCAATGACCCTTTAGCTTCACATACATTAGGCAAATTTTTCAAAGTATTTTTCTGATTATTCTAAAAAGATAATTAACTTACAGTTAGTACAAGGACGTCGGCAAGTTGAACACTGCCATAAATCAGATTTTTTCACATTTCATTAACTTGTTCAATGTTTTTTTATAAGCACGCGAATACAGCAACAGCTCCAGCAACAATTAATAAATGATTTTCAAGAACCTTACATAACTCTGTAGCCGAAACTGAACTGTGTCTAACTGTGTCTGTTATTCAGGCAATCTAGAAACTCGTCCTGTGCGATGGAATTGAAACATATTTCATCTTTCATTCTTTAAACCACCCCGGTCAATTAAGCTGCTAGCAAATACAAAATGAGGAAACGTTGGTCTTACCAAAAAAAGTAACGGCGAATCCTTCCAAGACACAAGCTGACTTCCCCAGGAAGAAATAGCCTTTGGTATTGGTAATAAAACTTATGGTCCCACCGGTGAGGGAGACGAGGAAATCGGCGAGAGACAGATTAACAATGATGTAGTTCAGAGGCTGTCTTAATTGTTTAAACCTAAAGGTAACAAGCATTACAATGAAATTTTCAGACAACGATAAAGACGTAACAATAAACATCAGCGCTGCCAGCAATCTGAAGTTCCATGGAGCGATGGATTTAAGGGGACCAGCAAAAGGATTATAGGGTATTGTATAAATTGCATTAGGAGCTTCTGTGTGCAGAACTCCATTCAGTGGCATGGTAAACGCATCCATTCGTTGAGCCGTGCTGGTAGCCCTGGAAAAAGTTATCCTTAGCTTAGGTTGTCCGTAATACCCGAAAATATTACTTCCGACTGCTGTAGGGAATCAGCAATAAAATTAAAGCATTTCATAAATCTGATCGCTCAGATAGACGTGCCAGCCGTCAGATCCCAAGATAAATTATTTGTTAGGCACCTATAACAGAATTAAAATGTGGCATAGAAAAGAAAAAAAAAAGAAAAAAGGAAATTAAACATGTCTGGTAAATTATCTGTATAAAACAATGAGTGCGTTTTAATGCAATTTGTATTTTTTTTTTTCGGTGGGATGAAAGTGTTAAAAAGATTGACTCAAGCATAAGCAAATCCTAAATTTTAATGTAGCAATATTATCAACCTATTGCCAGAAGCTGCATTACACCTGGGCAATTTGATTTAAACAGCATTTTGCCTGCGAGGTCCTTTATATAACCTGCAGTCACCGGCTAGTTGCATATTGCTCGGCGTATAGTAACAACAAAACATCTTAGGCTTACGTAGTTAGCACTCAAGTGAATACCAGAGACTGTAAAGCACAAATTTAAATATCCTAAGAACATCTGGAGAGTGAAATTAATTTCATTATCTTACAAATGCATTCAACTGGAAACCAGCGATAGGTTCACATTCACTTTTATTTATTTTTATTATTTATTTATTTATTTTTGCATAATGATTGTTATCAATTTGTAATTATTTTATTATACCATTTCCAATAAAAACTGGAAATACGCTGTCTTCCATGGGCAAGACTGAACAAAACAGATTCACAGCATTCGCAGTTAACCCTTGAACGTGAGCCTTGAATTACCAAAAGAACTTTATGAAGAGAACCACAGACACAAATACCAGAGGTTGTCACAAAAAGAGGAGAGTTAAGAAAATTAAAACTTTATTAAAGCAAACAAATAGCATACCCCAAACTGTACACACCCACTTTGCCAAGTATTATAATACATGCTGTATATAACCCATTATTAATAGTACATTGACACAGGTTTTTGATTCGATGTATCACAGGTCCAGACCAAGCTTGATAAACTAACTACCACAGGTCATCTGGTAGTCACCACGCTGAACTTGACCCTACTCATGAGGCCATCAATCCAAGTTAGACAAAATACAACAGAAAAGTACAGTTAGCATATTTCACTAACTTGTACAGGTCATAAAGTTTTTTTCTAGTTTGCCTTTCTACCTTATGAGAAAAACTTTCAAACTGTAGTGATTTTTCCATTTGTAAATGTGATTTTACACATTTCAAATTATCTTCTAAATTCTAAAAGACTACTGCAACTCTGAATCCATGTTTTCTTGGACTGGGAAAAATGTCAATCAGAGGCACAGGGGTCCATCAAGGATGGCCTTACCTGGATTTCAAAATGTAAAAAGTAATAGTGTATCGATGGTTGTCACAGAACAGAATGGGTGGCCAAGTGACGGGAGATGATGATCCAGGTGTGAATACAAAAGGTGTGTTAATAACAAAATGAGTGAACACAACCACTAGGCTCTGCCATGAACACAGAGGTTAAATAAGGCAATGAACTCAAAGGAAAACTAGACAGGAACAGGATCACAGGGATAGGGGCAAGAATGGACAAGACAAGGGTTTAAGCAGGATCTTGCTTACAAAATTAAAGTAGAGTCAGAGTCTATCAAACCTGGAACACCTGGAATAGGATAATTACACCAGGATAACTGAACGAGTATTTGCATTTACTGCTTTCGTGTGACAGGATGTGGCCCTAGCGGTTTATCTGAGAAATGTTTAGACCAGGCAGCCGTCACCAGTTATAAAGCCATGTCTGCGAGCAGCAGAAAGATATAAAGCATTCCTTGAGGAACATCAAAAAAATGAAAATCAAGTGATTAGCGACATATCAAAAAAAATCTTCATACAAATATTTATCCAGACTGGCTACCAATAATCTGTGTTTAAATCAAGGTAGTAATGATACATCAAGGCATGCTGATGGAGATGGCAACACTGCTATTGCAGAATCAGCACATGGCACCTGAGTTTCATATCATCTGAATAAAGCACCCTGCACCCAAATGGCCAGCTTTTGCTGGTTCTCTGTCTATGGTACATACGGGAAAGTTCCATTTGTTTACGAAATCTACACGTGATTCACTGGAAAACAATGTTTTAGACAATGGTAAACAGGCACGTGAAGAGGGGGATGGCTGGGCGCCTTCGTCTCTCGGCACCTCCTGGATCTTTTAAAGGCAGAGCGTGATACTTTATATTAGCTTTCAGCACCTGCCACTCAAGATGCTAAAGCTTTTTCACTGTCTTCTTTTAGACTGTCAACACTGAAGAAATTATTTCAGAGCTATCACTAGAAAAACTGATATTTTTCAGTCTTCCCTTTGAAAAAGCAACATGCTGTTCTCCACTGTTACGTTTAATTATAGATTTTTCACACTTTTAACATTTTCAGATGTTTATAAGAAAATATTTACGACAACACCCACAATGTGATAAACAAACCGACTCATAAGGGAAGTGCAGTGTAGTCTAGATGGAGATCTGCCCTACTTTAAAAACACCTCTCCTTGCTCGTCATGGGTGATTTTAATGTGTCATGTTTTGCTCATACATCCCCTACATCAGGGATGTCAAACTTCAGTCCTGGGGGGCCGCTGTGGGTGCAGGTTTTTGTTCCAGCCAATTCCTGCTTTTACGTGAACCCCTATCTCATTTAACCATGCCCTCCATCATTCCATATTTACTGTCAATCGGCATATTCTCAGCGGGGTTTAGTTATCTTTTAAAGATTGTTTTAAAGGGTTAGACGTTGCTTCTTAATGTCACTCTCATTTCTCCATTTGTTGCTAATTATCACAGCAGTGGAAACACAAATTAGGTTATTGGTGCCGTTCAGGGCCTAATGAGCAGCAATGACCTAAGGTGTGTCCACTACTGTGATAATTAGCAATTGACACAGACCACAAAGAAACTGCAGGTAATACCTTTTTACTGAACTAACTTAATGTCCTTTGCCAAACTCTAGAGAGTCAACTGGAACTGAATGCACAAATACAGGTCATCTCTCAAAGTATACTACTCACTATTAGCCTAACTGGGGCCACTACTATACCTCTCATTAACAGGTATAAAATAACTTGAAGCACCTAGCACATCATTCCATTCCTTGACACCCTACACAACATACTGATTCCCGATGACCATGGGAGTGGGCCGGAGCAGTCCAAGATTGTCATCATCTGGGACAAGGTGTTTCCGCCAGTCTGCTATTGTCCAAAACTGGTTTATCAACCATCCACGACCATTTTTAAACTCTTTAAATTATTCTCCTCATGGAGGAGGAAGGTGTATGACCGCCAGCCCTACAGACGAGTGCCCCTTCTACAGGCAATGGAGGAGGCCTGTGGGGATATAGATTGGGGACATGGCAGGGTTGGATATGTCACTCCAGATGATATTTCCCCCGCTGTCTTGTCATGGAGAACATTGCTTGTGATGTACAGTAGATGAGGTGTTGTGGCCAGACCCAAACAGAAGACAGGATGCAGCCTAATTTGATTCCTTTGTAGTTCTTTCCTATATTTTCAAATTTTCCATGGCAAATCTGTTTCCTGTATCTTCTGTATTTGTTTTGCACATGGTTCCTGTCCCAGTAGAGGGCATGCTTGTATTTGTTTCTGGAAAAAGAAATAGGCTTTTCCCCTTGTATATATGGTTTATTGACTTCATGCATGTACTTTTGAAAACATTTATAGAAGTCTGACAGCCATTACTCACTAAAAGTGCAAAAGCGATTGCAGTGTTTTGCATTTATCCCCTCAGTGTGCAGCTGGTGTTCAGGATGGTGTACTCATTTTTATACTTTTTATACGGGTTCATATAGTTTTGTAAAAAAAAAACAAAAAAAAAAACCTGTGCTTTTGCAAGAGTTTTGCTATGTTTTTCATGTTGTCTTAGTGTTTTCAGGGTTTGTGTGTAGAGTTTTGCCAAAATGAGTCATCGTGTGTAAGCATTCAGAAAAAGATGTGAAAGAATTGATTCACTGAAATGAGAAGCATGTGGGCATGGTCGGCCCGGCTGGTGTGCGGGTGCAGTAAATTGGTGTAGGCTTCCTAAATACGAGGGGGGCGGTGGTGATACTTTATAAGGATGGCTTTGCTGAATTTCGCCGTGACAACAACTCGTTCTGGATGAGCGTTTTCGCAGCAGGTGATGATATTATATAGTTGGTTTTGTTGTGACGGAATGTGAAAGACGTGGAAATCGTACATAAACACAGAGGAGGACTTCGGCTGCTTCAATGTAAAGATATTCCAAACAAGTGGAGCAGCACTGCGCAGCCGCTTTCATAGTTATGCACCACGTATCGTTCACAATACAATATACGTCTCCCCAAGCTTCATTTCTTCCCAAATGATCCAGTCTTTCAGAATTACCTTAAAGCCTCCGCTGCACGTGTGGAGCAAATCAACCTGTTTGCTGTGTTTAGCACAGCAGCAACATGGTTGCGATTGAATTTGCAGTCTTTCTTTGAATAATCGAGTATAAAGGTGATTAACGTTTATAATATTCAACCCTGATTATAAGTGAACGATAAATATTATTTTTTTGTTAATGTTATTATGTTATATACGTAACATAAGGTTTCAACGTGTACTGTGAAACACGGTGGGAAAGCGTAAGATTGATTTGAGATGCGAAACGTGTGTGTGGCGATAAGGTCATGGTAATATTCAGTGTAAGCTTTCTCATATGCAGATAATATCAAAGTGATTGAATGTAGCTCACTGTGTGCAGTGGCAGTTCTAGACCATTTCAAGTTAGGGGGACATACTGGGGCTAGTCCCTCCCCGCCCCCTAGAATCACCAATGAGTATTTGCAAATTTTTCAGAGAAGTTTTGTTTTATGTTGCATTCATTCATTTTATGATTAATTTTTCTGTTTATATAGAGACCCCAGTTGAATTTGGCTGATCTGCCTTTGCACATCACTAAAATGGGGAAGGCTGTTTCTGAAATGAGGCCCTCTGTGGAGAGTAAGGAGAGGGGGGGCTGTTTCTGAAATGAGGCCCTCTGTGGAGAGTAGGGAGAGGGGGGGCTGTTTCTGAAATGAGGCCCTCTGTGGAGCGTGAGATGGATTGAACTGAGAGGTGAGAAATAAGCTTTTTTTGTTTAAAAGGCTGTCCTTGCCAGCTTTTTCAAGTCGTTATAACGTCATGCTTTACACATCAGACCTCAGTGTTCCCACACTGTGGGGTGTATTATCTTTCTGGATATGTCATTTTTTTTTTTTTTTTGACTGATCGAATAATCAGTCAGTTACTTGTTTAAATTGTGGTTTACCATTAAAATTTCACTGAGACCTGCATAACCAGAAGGAACACAAAATACATATTTTTATACAGTTAAACCGATGGATTTCAAATGATGCCTTAATGTTTTTTACTTGGTGCATGTCCAGTGCAGACAGGGTGAGTAGTGGGTTTCTTTACCAAAAATTAATCAACCATGCATGTCATCATACAGCCAAATGCAACTTTATTTATTATGTACTGTAAATTTAAGGTGAATAACTGTTTTACACTTCACTGCTTTGAACGACACGTGATCCTCGGGACATTTGGTTAACCTTCAGTGGGTTGAGGAATATTTTAAAGGTGTGTGTGTGTGTGTGTGTGTGTGTATATATACATCACGTATTACTGTATGTCTGCCAAAGAGTACTTAACCTTAGATACTTAAATTGTATATCAAAGTACATGAAGGCAGAGAAGGAGACCTGTAGATTACAAACTTCAACTCTTTCAATGGTGTCCATGTAATATTAATATATCTACTGGAAGACAGTGAGGTTACCAGGAAGGTTAATTTCCTCTTGCTGTGCGCAGTGTCCGGATGCAGAGAGCAGATTCACCTGTACCCAGCTGTATTTCCATGAAGAGTGACAGGTCAAGGAGCCTTCCACTCCAATTGAAAAAGGGAGCTTTTCCTACCAATCAGAGGTATACGTGCATTTCATTGAGCACTGTCGAACACGCTATAGAGAGTGCCAGACAGAAGGCATACAGGCAGGTGGATACTGAGAGAGAATGAAGACCTAAACAACAAACTTTCAATAATTCACATCTATGGTAAATAGATGAGGAAACCTGGAAGGCCTGGCTTGTGCCCTTATGATTTAGTGGCGTGATTTGGAGGTGTGTTAATTGGAAACTGCATTTTACACATCTGTCTACAGAATACAGCTGTGAAAAAGGCAGGCTCATATACTGCAGTATATGCATTAGGAGTGATTATCCAGTCTTAAGTTATTGTCTAATGGAATCATTAGATTGGAATACAGCTGGAGATGAAAACTGGAGGTTATAAACCTTTGCCTCCGGGAATGAAAAAAGACATTTTGACTCGTATGTTACACAAATAATACCTGCAGTAAAAGAATGGAATTAACTAGAGGGTGTGTCTCCGGAAGATTTAAAGTTGTTACGAGGCTGAGTTGAACTGGAATATGTGCTTATATGTTAATAAGACATCAATTATTGGCTTAGTGAAACGTCTGATGAAGTCGGGGTACGGATCAGAGTCAGCTCTAGTACAGCCTCCAGAAATGGTCATGTAACTTTAATATAGTGGCTCTCAGTTGAACCAAGGAGCCAGACTTGTGCTTCACTCTTCCCTTTTAAATAGTCACCTGTAAGTACAGAGGGATGGTGTTCTTCACATTGCCTTGGTGGTGCTGAATGGCCAGCAGCCGTATGCTTTATTATCCTAACAGCTCATTAGTATGCTAGTGTTATCTGATTCAGGGCATAAAGCTAAAACGGAATCCCAGCTACCCTAAGGTCTGTATATTTATTATGAAAGAAATCATTTGACCAAATATGAACAAAATAATCAACAATATTACACAAAATGGCTGAAACTATGTACATAGTGACCGTCTCACTTATGGCTTTGGCGTAAGTCGTGGATAATGGCAGCAAGGCCCCATCGTCATTTGTCTGTTTCCTTTTTCTTCCTTAATCAGCTAAAAGCGTAATACTGAAGCAGCCAACAGAGTCTGGGGACCCAGGTATTGGCCCTACCTCCAGACAGATCATTCCTCTTACCTTGTATGAGAAGGGGGGAGGAGGTGGAGATATGAAAAAATAAAACACAAAAACACCAAAGTCTGATGGATGTTGTAGTAATGTTGTTACACTTTTCATCAATGTATGCATTTTAATTAGAGTTTTTTTGCCCTTTGGACAATTTATTTCATGTCAAAGTTAACTGCAGCCTATTTGCATCGATGGACTCCAGATTTCAACTAATTTAATGGTACGGTGTCCATATAATGTCAGTGATAATTATCTTTAAGAGGTCTGTTTCCTCTTGCTGTCCACAGTGTCCAGATGCAGAGAGCAGACTCACCTGTTGTACCGTGAGGGATCTTGAATCTTAGATCCTCCCATGCTACATAGCATATCGGCCGGCAAGCGTTCATGCTTGTTTCTGTAGCGATTGTGGTTAGGAGGATGGGTCGCTAGCGCGACGTTCACATTCGCCCAGGGCAATTTTGCGGTGGGACTTTGGTGCCATCTACTGTTATGTGTGTGATGCCATTTAAATTCTAGTCCTCCTGAGTATGGGGCTGCTAGTGTGTGTGTCATTTAGTTCCAGTATGATTGCAGGAACTGAACAGCACAGAATTGAAGCTGTTTATAGTTGGTCTTAGCATTCATTATGGGTCAATCTCTGCTGTTGGTTGTGATCTTTATGGGCAGTATATTGAGGCGTAGCTGTGATTTGGAGGGCATCCGGTTTGGGGGCTAGTGGCGTTGGCTGCTGAGGAGGTCCATGGTGGTGAAGCGGGGCTTGAGTCATAAAATGTGACTCACTGTTTGCCAATCTGTCTATGTCCCTACCCTCACCTATCATCATCAGCTCTCTGTAATGGCATAAATAATAAGATGGGGAGCAAACATGGTCGAAATGAGGTTGGCCCACGGCATTGCTAGGCCAGTTGTCTATGACTTGGTGAGACATTCGGAGATCCACTGCTCCTTCAGGTTGATAGGAACCAGCAGAGGTGTACTGGGCATCTTACAGCATTGCCACCTGGATGGCTCTCAGTGGAGCTATTCCGGCAGTAATATTAGTTGGGGTCCTCAGTCTTTGCATTTCTGTAGATGATATGAGGTCTATTTGTGTTTTATTCACAGAAACCAGCAGGAAAGATGTAACTCAGATCTACGACATCAAGTAGATTTGCCATCCATATTTAAGGTTTACATTACCAATATGTATTCTTAGCTTTTATTGAAATTGGATAAATTTTATACTTTTCACAATAATTTTCATCTTGTTAAAGGAAGGACAAACTCCTATTGACAAGTGAAAGTTTAATTAATAACTCTGGTTTAAAGTCTTACTGTTTTTTTTTTTTTTAATTCAAATGATGCAGGAGAATAATACTTATCACCACATAAACATACAACAGTAAGAATAACAAAATTCAAGCAACAAACATCAATACATACAGAACACTTCACATATTTGTGTGCAAAAGATACCCAGAGGTAGAATCTGGGAGTAAAGTGTCAGATAGTGATTGTAATAGCAGAAATAGTTTTAGTGCATAATTAGAATTTGTTGACGTGCCTTTTTAACTTCATCTTAACACTCTTCCAGCTGCTACCAATGAAGCTGAGCAGCCCTCACGTCCCATAGTGGGATAATCCTCCCCAGGAATGACAAAGGATAGATGTCGTCTTTTATTTAGTAAGAATGAAAGCCTATATAATTTGGTTTATTTGTAGTATTGAAACATTGTAACGCCAAGGCAATATCTCGTATATAGTGGTGTGTGTGTGTGTGTGTGTGTCCCCTGAATATTGTGTAATGTCCTGACAGTGTGATAGAGTGCAAACGGCTTTTACGAACTTGAGCCCTTAAAAAAATCTATGGCTGAAATCACAATATGTGACCGCAGGAGGGCAGCAGAGAATCGGATACAAACCATAAAAATAGGAAACGATGTGAGTCCTCTGGCGGTGATATCTTGTAAGTTGCTACGTACAAAATCGAATAATTTTACATAACCAAGGTAACCTTAAAAGCATTTTAAATCCCTGTCGTGTGAAAAGTTAGTCAAGCATAACGTTTTTTTTTTTTTTTAAAAAAAAAAGATTCTATATTTGCTGTTAATAAAATGCTTAATAAAAATCGTTTTGTGTTAATACTAGGGGAAAAACGAAAAATTCTAATGTATTTAGGTATTTCTTTACAGAGTACTGACTTCATATGTACATTTTTGTGATTGCGGTGTTGATCTGTTGTGCAAAAGAAAGCTTAGCGGGTAAGGGAGAAATCTATTTTTATGTCATTTAAACGTAGTTTGTAGTACAAACTGCGACCAAAAAACTGATTGAAGTTACAACGTAGAACCACACGAGGGCAGCAGAGATATGGATATTTGAATACTATAAACGAAGTGGGCCCGTTAGCAGTGTTTTCGGGTCATAAACAAGAAAAAACTCGGCTTATCGAGGTAATTTATTTACCGGAGGCAATATTAAAGGCATAATTAAATGCTTTATTTGTAACATATTGTCAGTGCGATGGAACGTAAACGGCCTTTACAAACTAGAGCACTTGAAAAACTGGCTGAAATTATATATATATATAACCACAAGAGGGCGGAAGAGAATTGGATACAAACCTTAAATATAGGAAACGTAGATGCGAGTCCTCTGGCGGTGGTATCGTGTAAAATGCTACGTACAAACCTACGTTGGGCATTCGAACAATTTTATTCACCCAAGCTAACATTAAAGGCATTTTAAAATCCCGCAATGTGAGAAGTTAGTCAAGCGTAACGTTTTCAAGTTTTGAGCAATGATTCAGTATTTCTCATAACCATTGTATTGTTCATCGTTTGTAAATTACTTACACAAATAATCATATTGTTCTAATGCTTAGAAAAAAAAAAACAATCCAGTACTTGGCTCTAAAATCTTTTGAGCCGTTTCTTTCCAAATTGTTAAGTGGCTTAATATGCATGTTTTGTGCGCATGGATATTTAAATACAGTCAACAAAGACGTGTGCCCTTCAGCGGTGTTGTCACTGCATGAAAAAATGATTTAAAAAAAACTCTTTCGGCCCCTAGGCATTTGTCACACAGGACATTTTAAGGCATTTTAAGTTCCTTACAAAAAGTCAGTAACGGTAATTTTAGTATAGTATAACGTTTTGAGGTTTTTTTTTTTTTTTTTTTTTTTTTAGCTTAAACTATAGATTTGGAATTGTCATTATTATTACTCAGTGACTGAGGACAGGGACTGTAAGTTTAAACCATTCAGTGAAAAAACTATTGTATTTTTCCAATGCGCTTTACAATCTGCCAAGTACCCTTATACTAACGTTTTGTGATTGTCAAAGTTTATTAACTTAGTAATGAAGATGTTGTAACTGAATCCTGGTGTCAGAAGTTTGCATGAAAAATAACCTCAAAAACAATTTAATACATTGGTGCAGTTTTGGAGTTTAATTTAGCAGAAGGCTAGGCTTATTCTGAGAGTATAAATGATTTGGTTCTAAGTGAAATTGGTGAGAATCAGAATCAATTTACTGTCTAAGTAAACTTACGTATGATGAATTTGTGTTACTATGATGCTGTCAGGTACATTACAACATCAGAACAATAATAAATACTTGTACAAAAAACAAGTGACAAGGCAATAAATAAAATATACCAGTGATGCTCCCAAGTATAGAGGAAAATAACAATTACAAAAAAAATCAGTAAGTGAATTTGAAAATTACCTTTTTTGTGGCTCTTGGCCTCTTAGTGTGAGGAGTGTCAGGAGTGATGATCGGGGGAGGGTGGACTGTACTTAACATATTTGTGCTACGTGAAGTAATTGTACTTGTCATATTAGCGTGACGGGGCAATTCAAGTTTTTCAAAGCCAGTGTCCTTGGAATGGGAATTTCTAAATCACATTAAGTAAGCCATTATTTGAACATTTGCCTCACCTGGCCTGTAATCAGGTCTGCGCTTTACTTGGAGCGCACTTCCTACCGGGTTTGCTTCAAAAGTACTTTGCAATCCTGGCTTAATTCTGAAAGGGAAGGAAACCGGAAAGGAAATCAAGTATTCCCAGGTATGGGGGAGAGGGAGAAAATGCAGGTCCCAAGCCGACCCTCGCCGCGATCTCCTTCCACAAATGAGAGAAATATATGTTGTACAAGCTGTATTGTGTCAAGAGCAATACCCAATGAAATCAAGACAAGCACGCTGCCATCTCCCTTTAGTTAGGGCGTGAGAGACTGGATGTCAAATCGCCACCTGTTACCACAGCAATGTATGCAGTGTCAGATTCTAGGTTGACCACCATCTGAACCTTCCATGAGGGCTGTTTGGGGTGGTGGTCGTAGTTTCGTAGCCGTTCCATAACGATCGGTGACTTTGACACTGAACGGTAGATTAGAGAAGATGAACCATGGTTTGGTACAAAAGTTACTCTGGCAGCTTCCGTATCCACAAAGAAATCTGGAATGGTACTGTTCACTCGGGGTTTAATTCCCCTTCAGAATAACGACGTTAAAAGGCAGCAAAATATAAAAATATGATGAACTGATGTGCAGAAGTTTTAGCTTGTAAATTTTATATAAGTGAAAACCAATTGTGTTATGATAACTAGGTAGCAGACGTGACGTGCAACCTCTGGATTTTGGACTGTGATGGACCGCCTATTTTATATTAAGTTTTTCAACATTTGCAATAGTAGAATCTTAAGAACTTAACGTGTGATTAGACCTCGAATAGACTTGTATCTTTTCCAGTGGTATTTCTTTATGAGAGGTATACCGCTTGTCATTAACTCAATAATCTACCTCAGCACCTAACGACAGCCTCACACTCCGGATGTACTGTATGTCATCGTGGGTTTCCCCTTCACATCAGACCAGGTTTGTACATCGCCTGGTGCTTTTTTGCAAATGGCAGCTTTGTGTACAACATTGCAGATTCTAAACATAATGGAAGAGCAACAGTATACATGTAGGGCGATAAGAAAAGTGTGTCTAAAGCACTTAAGAGTTTAATGCACATTTTAACTTATTGGAACACAAAGTAGTTGGAACGGTTAAGCAGGAATCCCACCGAATTACAACCTAGTATTTTAGGATTTCCAAATGTGAACGTCTCTGTGGATGCGCCCAGAATGGAGATCTTGAGCCTTAAACCTTTTAGTTAAGTACGCAGCTCTTGACTGGCGCTATCACGTCACTACTGTGTCACTATGAAACCTTACTCTGAAGTATTTTCTTGAAGTAGTGATTCGGATAAGGTATCTCTTGAGTTCTTGTTTGGTTCAGTGGTTAAGGTTCTGAGTTCAGGTGGAAAAGGACCTGGGTTCAAGACCCACAGAGGTAAGTAAATGGTGAGTATCCCTCTCTGTGAGGAAGGGGGTGGGGTAGGGTAGGGTAGGGTAGGGTAGGGAAGGGGGGGGTGGAGAAAAAAAAACCTATCTAAATTATCATAATTAAAGTATGGTTGCCCCATTACAGGGCACAGGTTTTATTTAATGGCACTCATCATTAAATCTTTTCTTTCAGGTGGATCACTTTAGGTATTTGGTTCTAGGGACTAGCGGGGTTTGAACCGTCAACCTTGGGGTTACCTACCTGACCTCCTTATCCACTGTGCCACAGTCTCACCTGAGATGGGGACTATATTAAAAAAAAAAGTGTATCGCTACCTTTCTTCTTCTGAGGACTTAGTTAAAAATTTAATTGCAACAGTATTGTTGTTCCTGCTTGAGATGAGGAATCCTTGTTGCCAGATTTAAATGTTCCACCTCTAGATTATGAAGCCAGTCCATTGCCTACTCTGCCCCAGCAGAGCTTAAAGTTGACCGCCTTTCTTATATAGCCACTGTGCCTTAGGAGCATTATCTCATTAGAGCCTATCTGGTATACATCCTGCTGGGGCAAAGGACTTTATTGTAGAGTTTCTGTCCACTTTGGTCCCTTCCCCTCATGACAGCATACTCGATTCTACAGGTGAGCCCAAAGAAAGACATCCAGATAGAAACCTTTATTCATTTATATCATGAACCAGAATACCTGGATGGCTCGGTAGTTCACACTATAGCCTAACGCTAATGGCATTGTGTGTGTGTGTGGGGAACACATTTTCCCTGTACTTGCTGGGGCTTCCTCATGAATTTAGACCAGTTGGTGACTCAGCTTCTCACAGCATGTGAGCCCCATGACAGACCTCCTCCTCTCTCCAGGTTATGTGCTGCATTGGGCCTTGGGCTTCCTAGAATGGGGTTGAGCCTCAATACAGCACTGTACTAGATAAGCAATCAGAGAAGATTTTTTTTTTTTTTTTACCAATCAATTTATTCCATTACAACAATCAAAATACAATTTTACAATAAAATCAAACGTCAATGCGCTACTAAAACAAAACCCTCTCTGATCCATTAAGATCTCCAAAAAAAAAACAAAATATCAAAAATTTTGGTAAAATCATGTGAACATAAATGCAATACACTTTAACCGTTGTCAATAAACAGTTTTTCCAACAACAACAGTACTAATATCACAATGGTTAAAAAGGGATTGCTTCACAGCTCACTGCAGTACCAACTTTAAAACACAAGGAACAGGCAAAATGCTGGCACGCTCTGAAAGAGATTTCAAAACCATAAAACTCTCCACAGGCTTTCGATTAAAAAGGGACTCAACCCAGTCACATAGGGGTTTAGGTTGAGGGTTAAATCATGTGCAACATAAAGGTTAATGAACACCACACAAAAAACCCATACGCCAGCGTGCTCAGTTATAATAATGTTACACTTACTTTCTCAGGAGAGTGGACATCAACAAACCTCAAGTGGGACTTAAGCTAGAAACGACCTTCCCACCTACGCTTGGCTTTGCTGTAGCCTCACAGAGTGACGTCGCTCTCCATCCTGAAATTCAAATCAGCCGCAATCTTGTGACAAACTCCACGGGTGCTCAGATCAACCCCACAGAGGATGAGTGCCGACCTCGCGCTCCAAAGTTCACGTTTGGTGATGCGTATCAGCAACCACAGTCGGGGAGGGAAGGGAGTCTCAGAAGATGGAATCAGACCATTCATGGTACAATAAAAAGTTTGTTACTGTGCCATGGTAGTCCCCTTTGATTTCTATGACTGTGTTTGTCTCCATGGTTGTTTTACAGCTTTGTTCTATTGAAACACAACCGTAGAAAAGGAAGTTATTATTGTTTAAGTTCTCTTAGTAGTATGGTAAATTTTATTACTTGGCATCCAATAAACTACATTAACAAAATAAACTCAACACACTTAAAAAAAACTGCTACATAAACCTACGGGACATGGTGGTTTAGTTTGCACCGTTGCCTCGCACTTCCAAGAGTAAGGGTTCGAGTTCCATCTCTTCTGTGTGTAACAAGTTTGCATGTTCTCCTTCTGCTGTCGGTTTTCCTCCTGCAGTCAAAAGGTATTTCATTTAGGCTGATCTCCAAGTTACCCATAGTGTATGTGTGCCTGTGTCCTGCAACGGACTGGCATCCCATCCAGGGTGTACCTAGCATTTATGATCTGTGCTGCCCGGGAGATGGATCGATGTTCTCCAAGAAAATGGATGCATATACACTTAGCAATACAACAAAAACAAAATAACTACTATTTGAAAATAAGAAATTTCTGTCATCAGTTTAGAACTAATGTGCTTTTCAGAGTAACAAACAGGCATTTCTCAGAATAAAATGTGGTTAACAATACACTCTGTGTTTCTACTGAGCCCTGCAAACTATGGTACACAACTCTGGGTCTTAGGGACCAGGAGCTTATAATGGCAAGAAGTCAACTCGCACTCTGTCAGGGCTCGATAAGCCATCCCCTCAGCAGAGAACTGACAAATGTGAAACTAATTCAGCCATAAGCTCATATGCCCAGGGTGCAAAACTGAGGGCTTCAGAGGCTCCTCTGTACCATCGTAATTCGGGTATTCAACAGCACCTCCTCTGACGGCTCTGATGGCAGTTAGCTGGTAGAAATTTCATGTATCCACCATCTCTAATCTACTAACTCAAGCTGCATCCCAACATCAACTAGACTATTAATGCTGACTGCTGGCACAAAAAAAAAAATGTGCATTTCATTAAATCTTGTTTGCTTAATGTTTAACTCATTGTGGTTTCAGGATTTATGTCTGAGAGCAACTATCCACTCATCTCAAGAAACTCTCAAAGCCAGAAGACCAGTTACTCTAGACCAGTGGGGCTCCTCTGGTCTCTCTCACACACACACACACACACACACACACACACACACACAAAATGACGAAATGCTCTGTGCAAAGGTCAGGCAGGTCTGGTAACAGCTGAAGACCCTGCTATTTTAAATCAGTGTTATGGTGCATCATGATATGTATGGTGCCAAATAGTAACACACTGCGATTTGAAGACCCTATGAAAAGCACACGCTTGGAATGAACTGTCAAAAAAAATGGTGGTGTATGGGCTTGAGTTGAAACGGACAAACAAAATAAGAAAGGCAACAAAAATCACAGAACCCCCGGGGGTGGGCTCTCAGCTTGGTGTGGAGAGCGTGTGAACAGAGTCAAGTGTGTGTGTAAGAGAGAAGATGAACAAAAAAAAACCAAAACTGTCAAACCTTTAATTTGGCAGAGCATAACAGCTGCATTACAGGACAGAGTTTTTACACACAAAAAAATCTATCACTATTGCTTTACTCATTAAAGCCTCTTTCCATTCAAATGGGTGCATTCTTACCAGCCACCATCGCCATCGATCCAGGAGTTCAGTGTAACAGTGTTCCATTGTGGCACTCAAACCTCCATCCAGGAGGTTAGCCACCTCCTTACTGACTGTGCCATAATGGCAGCTTGGGAAAATGGTTATAGAAATGCCTGATCTACATTTCTCTGTGGATGAAATACATCAATAGAAAAAGTAGTTTGTCTCTTTACCCACTTGAGTATTTAAGCTCACAGGTAATCCTCTCACTACATACTACAGTAGAGAGGAAACCAGCTTCCCCCCCCCAATTGTTTGATAAGGAATCCTTGTTTCTTAACCTTTGACAACAAGCCGCTAATGGCAAGCAAAACAAGGGACTACACCTGCTTAAAAATCACATTTCTTCCTTAACAAAGAGTTTTTTGGAGTTGAAATTAATGATTATGGCTGCCTTTAACTCTGACTTTCAAAATTGAGAAAAAAAGGAAAACAAACATGACAGAGATGGAAAATGGAAAAGCTTTCTGAACAGGAGAAGGCTTTACCTTTTTTGCAGTTACGTGGTCATATACAAGGGCCAGGGTGAAAACAAAACCGAGAACAAAAAAAAAAAAAATTTAATTAAAATTAAAGCCCCATTTTGACGAGAAGGGAATTAAATCTGCGTGTGGTGGCCATCAGGCTGTGTACCTGGACTGGTTTGGGTTTCAAATGGCTGAGAGTAGCGTCCTAATTGTTTGTTAAACTTTACAAATGATGGATCTTGGAAGTAGCGTGAAACTACAAAAAGAAGAAAATAAAGTTTGTTTATAAATACAATATACAACTTCCAAACATATATACATACATGCTATATTACTAGACACATACATCGATACATATTTTTAAATACAACTTGTTCCTTTACTTATTCAAATAACGGCAAACTAAATTCCAGCACAGTAATCTGCCATGAAACTACCTTAATTACCATATAGCATGCATACCGTGCACGGAGCTAAAAACTAACTGCTAATAATCAGACAAAATATACACGATAGAAAGACAAACAAGACATAAAATTCCGCAAAAAATAAAAAACGTTTCAACTTACAGCTGTTACTTTCTCAAGCTCTACACAGGGAACCATTCAAACTGAGCAGAGACTGAATTAATTCGTGGGGCTTCGAACGACTTCGCTCTCTGATGACGTAACTGCTCATATTTGTTCAGTACCCAAACTGGTCACTAGTGGCGCTAAACCACCAAGCCAAAATGCAAGTAATACTCCCCGTCCGGCATCTATTTATTCCACTGTCTTCACACAAGTAAAGAAACAGCGTCGTCTCAATTCTGTTTGGGCTGAAGAAGAATAACCTCTTAAATAGGGTATACGTAGGCTACGGAGAGCAGTGTGGGCCATATATCTACTTTTAAGTCAGGACACTTACCTAGGAAGGACAGGGCCATGATCTTCCACAACCCCATCTGCTGTCTGGCTAAAGCACATTTTTCCCAGTTTACATGAGGAGCACCTTTTGAAAGAAAGTAGACCTCCAACACGTTGAGAGGCCTGTTACAGAAAGTAAGACCCCCTGAAACATTCTCTCTCACCTTCCAGCTGCCAAAGTACTTGACTACTTAAGGGTGGCCCCAGAGACCAAACCAAACACCTGGACCAAGCTCATGGTGTGACCGAAAGACTGGTCCATGCACGATGTTATCTGTATACTGGGCCAACTTTAATGTCTGACCACGTCTCCCTGGTAGCCACCGCAGAGCAGAGAATGACCTCTCACAGGAGCAGGTAGTCACAGGAAGGGTGAGGTAGATGGAGAGAAGCCAGTAGATGTTCGGGTAGTATTGCATGATGATCTTCTTCACTATTGGTGACCTGCCCAGGGTGTACCCTGCCTCTCGCCCGAAGTCAACTGGGATTGGCTCCAGCTTCCCCGCGACCCTGATGGATAAGCGGTATAGAAAATGGATGGATAGATGGATCTTCTTCACTGTTATCTTTGCTGCAATCAGATAAGCCAGTCAAAGTCTGTATTTTTTTGCATTTGTTATAAAATCTTTGCCGAATTAAAGTAAAGCCATTTATTTGCCATTTCACGACTTTCCGAAAATACCAAGATCCCAACCTTGGGGACCTCAATGGTGGTATGGATGTTCTCTTAAGCTGTTAAACATACTGGATTTTTGATTCGGAATAATCCACTCTGATCAAATCTTCTTTTAATAATCCTTATGTTTCTGGGCACTGTCCAGTCACAGAACAAAAGGGGATGAGAACATCACCATCACGTCATCTTAGAAGGTTATCAGCTGCAGCGTGCCATCAGTCTAATGCTTGTACGAGTCCAGGATGAAGAATTGTGTGGCAAAGATCAGTTCCTTCCCATAGTGGTCATCATCTGCTCAAAGACTACCCACTGCTAAATGCTTCCAGACAGTTAAATTATGTCACTCAAGCATCTCAGTATTGGCTCATTACCTTTCACAGGGGACTTGTTCCCCCGTTTATATTTAACAATGGTAACCTTCTTTGATACACTTGATTGCCCAGTGGTTCACAAAACCATTTCATAATAATTCAAAGACTACGCAGTACAGACATTGCTGGCAACATTTTATGTATGACTGTATTATTTGCACCTAAAATCTATTCTTAGGCATTTTCTTGTGATCCCATTTGCCTATCAGGCAACTCCACATGGGGTCACGACGCCAAGGTCGGGAACCGATAATTTAGAGAGTCGCTCTGACGAGCAGTACTGTGTCTCACCAGCTGTTCCCTTGAACATTACCATGACAACAACAGCCACACAAATGAGATATTGCATGGGCAGGTGTCCTTAAACTTTTAGCATTAGAGGGTATTCCAGTTTATCACTCTATAACAATTAATAGAATTTGAGTCTGGATACGCACTGTTTCAAAAATTCACAAATATCTACTACCAAGTGACAAATGGATATCCATGCACAGCATTCCATGGCAATATCACAGAGGATCTTGTATATTTTATACTCAGCATATCCTTCATTTATCTTATCCAGCTACTTATTGGAGAGTCAATTTGGAGGCCTGGAACCTCCTCCACAAGGCTAAGATACACCCTGTACAGGATAATACACAGTGCATCCAACTTTATCAACCAATTCACATATTAAAAAGCAATTCAGATATTTCCAAGTGAAACAGTTACCATACTTCTATTTAAAAAAACTAGACACCTAATATTTGAAATCTATATTAAAGCACTCTAACAAACAGGCATTCTCTAAAGACAAGCCATTTGTGATTCTTCTTCATTCTGTGACACAAAAGATTGGGCCTTAACTACAAATTTTGTTTTTCACAGTGTGCAATTTTCACGGAATCTGTTTTTTGGTTTCCTCATGTGACATAAACTGTAAGACCAACAGATGATTATGCTGTGGTCCATTTAGTGCAACCTCTATCACTTCCAATCTTCTTAATTGTTCTGATTGGAAAAGCAGTTCAATAAATACACAAAACATGATTGGAGGCTTTGTAGGGAAATCATTTCCGAGACAAATTCTTTACCAGTGTCGTTTCTGCCCCCTAGAGGCCTTTCCATTGCATTTAATATTAACAGCCAAAGAAACTAAACGTAAGATTGCATTACTAAGGTGTATAGAGTTATTCCTCTAACGATGAAACCTAAGACTTTGCTAGTCATACTGTGCATTAGTGATACTTCAGATGATATCATTTAAAAAGCCGAGCAATTGAGCAATTTTAATTACCTTTTGTGTAACTAATTTACCAAATTGTAATTAAATGCTGGTACTTGTCTCCCAGGCAAAGGGGGGACTGAGTAAATTCACAGCACTAAGGTTGTCACAATTCCTCATTTCAATGAATTTGGATAGAGGTTCTCAGAGTACAGCATCACACTGACCTATAGAAGTGCAACAGCATCCTCGTGTTCTAGCCCAGATACAAGGAATGCTAATTTACATACACACCTTGCATGACAACACAAAACTATAAAGGAAAGATAGAAGGAGGCAATACTCTGATGTCTCATATTGACACCACACTTTATTCAGAGGGTAATCTATATTTACACTAATCATTCGTATAATACTGCCAGCCTTCGCCTGGTGCCACAGAAGCCAATATATTCATTGGTTGCTATCACCAAATTACAGGGGTCTTCCTCCTATTACATACAGCCCTATACAGCGAAGAGAATGCAAAAGAGATTCAATTTGAATTCACACCTATGCAGTATATTCCATGAATTCTTTAACTTGAAACAGTAACTACAACAGACTGAAGAATTACAATACTGTTTGATTTCACACCTGGCTTCCCTCTGGGATGTTTGGTAAATTGATGACCAGTCTCTATCATTGTAAGGCTACGGTTACCTACAGTACATGGTCCACAACGGTGCACCTTCTTTCACTGGCAACATCTGGATGTTTTGTCCTCTTGCTCTGTTCTCCAGTCTGTCCTGCACCATTCTACCATGTATCCTTACTCTTGCTTGAAGAGGTAATTGCCCCAGTTCAGCATTTACACAAGCAAGTTCCTCCATGTTCAAAATTGTAATTCTGTTCTGCACAAATATGTCGGACAATTCGGAGTTCAAACAGCACCTCTCAGCATGTCACTGTATGTCACTGCTATGCTCCTCAAACTATTTGCACACACTCATAGCAACACAGCAAGGGAATTTTTCCTGCTGGAGCCAACCTGTGCCATCAAGGTAGACATTCATCATGAAGGAGTGGACCTAGTTTCCCAGGATGGACAAGTGACCTGAAGCAATCAATAGACCTGCTTCTGGTTAGCCTGTTCCAGTCCTTTTATATCCCTTTTCTCATTTGTACCATCTGCCTGCAGGGAAGAGCCAATTGTTATACTTAGAGATGGTTTTAATGTTTTGGCTCATTGGTGCATTTCTTCCAGGTATCTGGCATGTCTAGAGAACCACTATGATATTTTACCACCCATATATTTAGGGTAAATTGTTTGGATTGCATCCTACTTTCTCTGAGTTTGTGCGGTGAAACAGCAAGCTCAAACTATACAGACAACTTGTGCAGTTGATTTATGGTTCTTCAGTCAACCGTAAAATTGAAATCTAATACTGTCTGGGTTTATATTTCACATAAATAATGACCAGAACTTCAAGGGTTGGAATTTGTGTTGTAGCAAAATTACACAACTTACAAACTGACATCTCAACTTTCCCTCATAAGACATTAAATAATATTTATAATTGATGTGCTGTTAATATACAGTACTGTGCAAAAGTCTTAGGCAGGCAAAGAAAATTATGGTTAAGTTACATTTATGTTGCTGTAAAACTA
>JAACJT020000052.1:8577181-8592917 GCA_009936485.2 Gymnarchus niloticus | reverse complement strand
CTGTGTTCTTCTAGCCATCCAATCAGATATCAGTAACATTTTTGAAAGCAGAAGAAATTCTTCTTAATTTTGGTTGCGTTACTGTTTATTAGTATACAGTTTAATGGTCAGTTATGTTTTTTTTCCCAAGCCAATGTACACTTTCTGCCCAGATAAATGGCCTCAAAGGGCATCTTTGCCTACCTAAGACTTTTGCACAGTACTGTACAGTTATGCAATCATATTCCCAATTAGGTCTAGCAACATCTAATCTCAAAACACCGAGTAAAATTATTAAAAGTGTTCAGCTTCATGTCAGCTCAATTCCATGTATAATGTTCTTTAACATTTAAATCAGTGTACCCATTTCATACTAAAGATGGCTACTTTTCTACATACAGTAATTACATTTTCTCATTTACTCTCATTGAGTAATAGATATACACATTTTAAACTACACTGACGTGTTCATGGGATTGATTTAGTGACTTGAATTAATCGGCCGATAAGGGTGCTTATGTATAAATAAAAGTCAGTCAAAACTTCCACTGAAAATTGCAATTTAAGATGCTCATATAGCGTACATACATGCACTATATGGACAAAAGTATTGGGACACCAGTTAATAGGGGGTTCACATACTTTTGGACTTGGGTAATTAAGTCATATTCATTGCTGAAACCAGTGTATAATTAAACGCACAGCCATATAATCTATAGCAACAAACACTGCTGGCAGAATGGGTCATACTGAAGGGATTAGTGACATTGAATGTGGCACCATCATAAGATGCCACCTTCCCAACAAGTTGGTATCAAACTTCTGCCTTGGTTAACTGAAAGTGAAGTGATTGTGATGTGGAAACAACAAGAGTTCAGTTGTGATGTCATAGGCCACAGAAACAGAAAGGGACCCGATGACCCAACGTGAATATCCAACCTCACTGATACTGTTATGGCTGAATGGCAGCAAATCGCACCAACAATATTCAAACATCTAGTGTAAAGCCTTTCCCAAAGAGTGGAGGCAAAGGAGGACCAACTTTTTATTTACCCTTGCTTTTGGAATGGGATATTGCATAAGCAGGTGCCCCAAAACACTATATGGACTACAGTATCAACCCAACAACACTCAAAATGGCGAGATCAGAAATTTAGCATGAAATGGAGACTAAACCGTCAGTGGCACGAAAATTGTTTACCGTGGCCTCCATTCTCTTATACTCATGAGATACCAGTGGGACTTAACATGCATGCCTATACACGATACACCTTTTTGTAATCGGTTGTCTCATCAAAGTAGTGGTCCAGACAACACAGGGTGTGATGCATACTGTATTAGAGGCTTGTTCGAATTAACACAAGTCTGCACACACCAATCTCCACCTTAGACATGGAATATCCACAATATAAACCATGGTTTTGTTGAACATTATAAAGTGTTATCTAAAATAAACTTGGACCATTAGTCCACAGATATGCCACTTTCAATATAACTTGCCTTTCAAACTGGGACTAGTCTACAGAAATGCAACCGTGTACACTATTTTCAAATGTATTGTTTTTTTTTTGTTTATTTTCATAATTGCATAGTTTGTAGAATTTTCAGAAATCCAGTCCCTTTGTACAGCTACCAGTTTATGTTGCTACTTTTTGATAGGTTTTGAAATACTGTGGACTGTTTTTAATTTCTAATTCAGGTAAAGGTAAAAAGTTTACCTTTGTGATATGATGAATGTTTCTTGTGTCACAACGTATATAAAAACAGGCAAATAACCGGCCTTGGTAGGTTACTCTAAGTATCAGAACCGGCCACTGAAAAACCAACCCAGGTCGACCTCTAGATTGAATATTAGAAAAGTGCCATACTGTCAAAAGCAGCATTCCCTATGACACTATGCATGATACCACGCCCATGCCCAGCTAGCCAAACCTATTTGACCACCAACACCTAACATATCTTCGTTCCTCATCCCTAGAGGTCTAACAGGCAGTGTTCAATGACTCGGTTTCCTTCATGTTCCCCTCAGCGCCCTCACATCAGTGCGAGGTATTGAGTTTCCTAAACTATTACTGAGCATTCTGTTGTCCCTGGGTAAGTTTGCCCATGCATGATCTGATGGTCTTTGCCTTTTGATTTTGGATTTATTAGCTGTGCTGATAGCCTATTTTCGATTTTGACTACTTCTGCCTGTGACCACAACTACGTCTTTGGATCACCCTTTAGATTTGGAAATCTTGCCTGTTCTGGCTTTGATCCTGCTTGACCCTAATAAAAGAGCCCTACTCTGCAATTGAGTCCTGTCCCAGATTTCATTACAAATTATATGGATTGAAAGATGAATAGACTCAGGCACTTCAAAGATCTCATCGGGTGATTGAAATTACATGGCAAGATTTAAAATATTTATATCGTCTTCTGCAGATTTATGAGAACTACCTGCAATTCATAGAAGAGTTTCTAAGTTAAAAACGCTAAACGTTTATGGCAATAATTGATCTTCTACTGCCATCTTGTGGTTAATCGATTACAAACCACTGGTTTCCGCTAGGTTTTTTTGTTCTTGTGCTACAGCACTGAATTATGTAATCAAATTCCGCACTTTTAAACACAGCTGTAAATCTAGGGCATGGAGGCAGGACCAGGACAAGCAAACTAATAAAAATTACTGATAATACAAGAACGGTCGTACAACTCTCACATTATCTGTAAATCTTCAATCGTGCATCGCTATTCCCCGTGCACAATACTACGTATTGCAGTGATTTTTAAATATACACACCAAATTACAGAATTTTCCAAAAATATATTACACCCAAACACAGAAACCTACTGCTGAATTTATGCGGTATTATATCGTACTTTAGGAACTGATGGATATCGGAGTATAGGAAGCTGCAACACAAAAGGTACACAAAAGACTCAACTGTTGATCGAACAGCAGAAAACCAGGAACAGAAACAAAGAAAAGAATAGAAAGAAAAAGCACCCTCAAGAAATCTAAAATCCTGATGCCATTTGCCGGGCTGCTGAACTAATAAATACCTTCAGCACGGAAACAAGATGCTGGCTAAGCAGAAGAGTGAAACTGGAGAGCAGACGCCGGCACACTGAACCGCAAAGCCAGTGACTGTGTTGGCAACCCAGACCAAAACGAGGAAATAAAAGGCAAACAAGTCAAACCAAGCCTCACCCACCAAGAAGTAACCCGGCCCACCCTGAGCACTGAGCAGTGACGACGACTGTGAAGCGATCAACGCTCACTATTCAGTTCAAATAAGACACGAATCGCCCAGTTACATGATTATAATGCAGCACAGGTGTAGGAGTTTCATCATGTAGCCTAACGATAGGACTGTGTAACTTACTGTATGATTATTCCTTATTTATTGACTCTGAAAATGACAACTATCAGTACTTATATTGCTAATACACACATGACAATTATTAACGTCTGATATTTCTAACTACTGTCAACCAGACAGCCGACAGATGACTGACAGGTCTGTTAAGAACATTTTATCATTATTATTAGTAGTAGTGATTCGATAACTTCAAAATAATTAAAGGACTTTGTACCTCATTTAAGAGACATCGGAATCTGCAATCGATTTTATAGTAAGTTATATTTAATGAATAAATTAATTTAGTTAGCTAGTTATACTGAAGAAATCTCGAGTTTCCCCGAGATCACAACATAGTTTAGGTGTAGTGAATGCCATTGCACAATCCGTTGATGAACAAGTATAATCAAAAAGTTTTAAACTAACAGGGGACGGTAACATTTTTTATTAATGCCACGCTATCCACTCCTAATCCAAACCTCTTCAGTTCTTACGTTCTTAACCACCTACTCCGGACAACACAATAAGCCCTCGTCAGGAATTTGCACGGTCAAAAATCTACCAAATCCGGCTACACTTTTATACGGATTTTACTTCTGCAAGTACTTTTTATAGTGTATTTTTCATTACTGTATTCCATTGACAGTGTGAGGTGTGTGAAGTGAATTGCGCAAACCCAAATGACAATTAAATAATTGAAATATCGGCGCATTTCTCATTTTCAGCATTGCGTAGAGAGAGAGAGAGAGAAAGAAAGAAAGAAAGAAAGAAAGAAAGAAAGACAGCCAGGCAGAGAGAGAGGGGAATAGATGATTGATGATATTAATGACGACAACGATGATGATGATGATGATGATGATGATGATTTTGTAAAAATTGTTAACGGTGGTGAAACAGGTACACCTTACGGTCGTTGTAATCTTTTAATCACGTTCAGGAAAACCAAGGTAGTACATTGGATACGTCCTCGAAATAACACTATTTATGAAGGAAGGAGGGGATGGAGGGGGGAAGGACATATATATATATATATATATATAATCTCTCTGCGTAGAGTTAAGTAAAGGCTGGTTTACATAATCTATATGGTGGTAAACCTTCTCTATTTAGTTATCTTACTAGACAGTTCACCCCCAAATCTCAGAATGGAATTATGAATGAAAACTTCATCAAAAGAACCGCAGTTCTCGTCACATTCATATTTATTATGCGGCAAACAAAACTGGACAATTTCGAAATTAAATCAAGTTTAACAATGTTATACGGAATTGATGTCAATAATATTCCACAAAGCATAATATCGTCATCATCGTCGTCAGTTTCAAACAGTTTTCCCTGGTGAGTGTCGTGCTGCATAATTTAATGTGAAATGTAATGTATTTATTTTTTCTCTTGCGCGAACGATGATGCACGAACTCTGAAAGTGTAAACTTAGGAACTGCTTTGGGATGCTATGTGCGCTTCCAACAATGACCGCAAGAGGGCGCATAAAACCCGTATCATGCGTGTACTACTTGCATTACATCAAGTGCCGTCAAATCGAATATTTTCACATCGTTGTTGTTACCTCAGGTCATAACTATTACTGCGTTATTCAGAGGGAATCCGTATATATTCACCGCATCTCTAATTAATGCTAAGAACTACTGTTATTATTATGTAAGTGTTTTAGTTCAATTATGATCAATATATTACTAAGTGGAACGTTTTTTCTAGTATATGCTGCACTTTGCTGAGTGAAATCCTTTAATTGATGAAATTTGGCTCATCTGTGCCAATTTTGTCCCTTTACGTTGAATAAACCAAACAGTCGCTAAAATGCAATGTTCATGTGCTAATAAAATATATGAATTTTAAAATCATATCGGGTGAACTTTGTATTTTATTAAGAACGGTTTTGAAAGGCTTATAGAGATCTGCTTTATATTTTACTTGAATATGGCGAGAGACAATTTCGTATGTTTTAAATAGGCATAAATCAACTCCTATAAAATGTCATTCAAAATGGAATGATTGACGTAAAGGTCTTTCATTTCCATTTTTCATATTATTCTAGTGTGCATTATTTAAGTCCAGAAATATAAGGAATAATCAGCAGGAAAAACCCCACAATTCTTTATGTCCAAATACAGTTTTCTTGCAGATTCTCATCCCTACAAGTGCGTCCATGTAAGCGGACAATATCTGCAGAAGTGGTGATTGGTAATTTAACGAAATTCCTATTGATAACATGAACTGTGGTGAATTTTAAGGATACACGATTATGTGAACTTTGCACGAAGTACAATTACAGATTTTGAAGTACTTACAAAATGTATTTATTTCTGAAACAATAACCCGTGTACAAAGTTATTAAATCTTTCTTATCCAGTTAAAACGTTGCAAAGCGTTATACGGACGATGTCCACTATTACTTTTATCTGTTGGAAAGGCTAGTCGGACCCATTATTTTGAACTTTATAATCCATGTAGTCAGACCGGTTTCACATAAATCAGTTAAAACCGGAATATTAAAGATTAAACATAAACAATTAACAACAAAACAAATTAGTAAAACTAATTCGTAACACTGAGATAGCAAGCATATACATATATATATATATATATACACTACTGTTTCTTAACATAATTACTGTCATATTCTCAAAAAAATAATTTATATCTAACAGAATATAAAAGAACTAAATTCAAACACTGAAACAAAAAGTCTGTGGTGTGCGTGTTTAATTCTGCACGAAAATATGTGACGAAGAAAAATTTTCACATATGTATAAAAAATAATGCAGAGGCAACTAGCAGAACTAAATGCAGTGATGGTATAGGTTTGCGCTTTCTTAGTTGTACTAGACTATAATGCGTATGGAAAGCAAGAAGACTTATCATGAAAACAAAAATATACTTCACTGAATTATTGCTAAATGCAAGGATGGCTCGCTGAAATCCATATAATTTTGTTTTCTTCAGAGATAATATTTATTACAAAGCTATTATGCGAACGTCAGACGCAATAAATAAAATAGACTTTGCAATAAATTAAACTCCCAAATTAGTTGTAGGCGATAAAAGTAAAATTGTTACTTCCAGAAAATCAACTTCTATTTATGTTTATTTTCAATTTTATTCATGATTAAAAGAAGATGCTGCTTGTGTTTTAACTACACATATTACATTATCTATAAATTACAAGATATAAAAAAATATCAAGTAACTATTGTTCATATATTTCTTTGTCATACGCAATACATATAATAAACATTTTATGGATGACCGCTTGATTATCATAAATATAATCATTTTAGCGAATTATATTTGTATTACGTAAAAAAGCACGTTTTCCTTTACATTTGAAAATATGACTTCCTTCTGAATTCCTTTGCAACAGTGAAAATCCTGGTATGGCATACGCGCATTGAGGTTAATGTACTTACTTTGTCAGCAGTAATTGGTTATAAAGTAAATCTATCTTTTTGTCAAATCCTGAAACAATGATTTCTACAGTACGATGCGTCATTAATAGCAGCACAATAAGATCTTGATAGAGTGAGCCTTTGTCAAAGTGAGGCGCATGCAAAGTGCCAAAGTCCATGTTCTCCAATCAGAATGCAGGCTCGCCTAATGTTATCCAATGGGGAAAATGCAGACGCAGGTGCCTGCGCGGTTATCAGTGCATCCCGCTGCTCTCACATCGCAGCCCGAGTCAATTTAGAAAGTCGACCTAACTCCTACTATATCCAAAGCACTAAGACACATCATCTGTTCCTTCTACTTCCGAGTGGATACTCATTGTGGACGCACGCGGTAAATACTCAATACTCAAGAGACTGTCTGAAGTCCAGCTTTTTGAACGCTTTTGAACGAACGAGTTAGAAAACTGCGGTTTAGGACAGTGAGCTTCTGCATTGAACTTTTAACTTTTGCAGCTGTTGGGATCAGCTCCGGAAGCCTGCTAGCTGTATATGTGTAAATCTGCTGCTTCTTCTTCGTTTTTCTTTATTTTGTTTCATTTTATTCTGTTTTGTTTTATTTTTTTACTCGCTCGCATTTAGTGGTTCATGCTCACAAATGTTAGCAGTTGGGCAGATGGATACTAATCGGCAGAGTGCTTTCGTCCTAGGCAGTACACCGCTGGCAGCTTTACACAACATGACTGAGATGAAGACGTCTTTATTCCCGTACACTTTACAAAATCCCTCGGGCTTCAAGGCTCCTTCGCTCACGAATCTGAACTCACAGCTCCCGATGGGCACGCCACATGGAATAAGCGACATTTTGGGCAGACCGATCACAACAGCTGGACAGCTGCTCTCAGGATTTCCCAGGATCAATGGCTTGGCCACCTCTGCAGGGATGTACTTTAACCCGGCTGCCGTTTCTCGCTACCCGAAGCCCTTGACTGACCTGCCTGGCAGAGCTCCCATATTCTGGCCCGGTGTGATGCAGAGTTCTCCATGGAGAGACCCACGGCTCCCTTGCCCGGGTAAGAGCTGAGTCTCGAATGAGGTTGCTTGCTTGGGTGCTAAAGAGAGAAAAGGACACGCCACGTGACATGCAGTTTTTAATATGAACCAGCTGAAATGGGTATAAAGTTTACTTACAGCGTTGTAAAGTCACTACTTCAAAATGTTACGCTATAGCAGGAGTAGGAGAGCATCAGCAACAACAAGGACAGGGAAGGTAATATCATGTTGATTATATTAAAGCGCTGCGGCATAACTTTGTTTTTACTTTAAAGAATTCACAAGTGTCATTTAAAAGCAATGCGTTAGCTAACCGTAGCTGGCAGATAATAGAGCATCAGTGCAATCAAGGAAAATCAACTCGGTTTGCTTTTAGTGGAGATCAACGTGATCGTCAACATTCTATGCATTTGCACGTTTTTATTGACACTGGGATCTGTTATCTCCTTAGCCCAGACCAACATGATGCTTGACAAGGACGGCAAGAAGAAGCATTCCAGACCCACATTTTCAGGACAGCAAATTTTCGCACTGGAGAAAACTTTTGAGCAAACGAAGTATTTGGCGGGTCCTGAAAGAGCACGTCTGGCATATTCTTTAGGAATGACGGAAAGCCAAGTGAAGGTAACGATATCATTATTATTATCATTATTATTATTATTATTATTATGTTGTTGTTGTTGCTAACAGTACATCACTTTTTGATTTTTTTTTTTTTTTTTTTGCAGTACATTGTACAGTTTTTTTATATATTGTGCTATTAGGTTGACCATCAAATGCCTACTAAATCTAAATGATTGCTTATAATAGGCGTATATTTAAAACGTATGAATATCATGGAGGCGCGATGAGCTGCCGTCTCATAAGTGATATTTTACATTTCTAATCAACAGGTTTGGTTTCAAAACAGAAGAACCAAATGGCGGAAGCGGCACGCGGCTGAAATGGCTACAGCCAAAAAGAAACACGATTCGGAAACGGAGAAGATGAAGGAAAGCTCGGACAATGAGGACGACGACGAATACAATAAACCCCTGGATCCAAATTCTGACGACGAGAAAATCACCAGACTGCTGAAGAAGCACAAGGCGACGAATATGTCCTTAATCAGCCCGTGCAGTAACAGCTCGGACGTCTTGTGATGACTGAAATGAGCGGAGGACTCCAATAATTCACCACTAAAATAACCAGGGTATATGAGCTGTGTGTTGTACATACCATCATGTAAGTGAGATGTATATATTTTTTACTGAATAAGTTATGTCATAAAGCTCTCTAGTACAGGGAAGCAACTTTTCCGCAAACCACAAAAGATTCTCGCGTTAATATTAGCTTAATTTTGTTGTTAAATGTCACTTAACGAGCAATTCGCGGTTTTCAACTTTAAAAGACTGCAGAGGTACATTATGTAAAATGTTGTAAATTATGATGTAAAAAAAAAATTTGTTCACATTTTCCATGTAGACAGCTTTTTGTTATATTTGAAGGAATTTATGTTTTTATTTTACCAAAAAAAACAACAAACAAAACTCGATTTACTGTTTATGTTGAATTAAGAGAATATTATTACTTCCACGACATGTAGGAAGAAAATCTTTGTATTATCAATAAATTATTTAACAAGACATTGTTTTATATATCCTGTAGCATTTTAACTGGATGGTGCAGCATAAATACACATTATAAATGTTTGTTTAAACATTGGGACAACATGAAAACAGCTTCATTGTACAATGTTATTTGCACTGTTACCTGTTTTTGAATAGCGCTAAAATACTGCGGGATACTTTGGACACGCCTTTTCAAAACAGTAACTGTACTGTCTTAGAAAGTTACCGACACTATCTAGATTTATAATGTTTATAGTTAATATTTCACTTTTAATGAAATTGCTTCTTAATATTACCCATTTACCAAAATGGAAAACAGCTCTATTTTGCCCTTACAGTTAAAGTTATCATTTATTTTTTAAACGTTATATCATAGGCGATACACAAAACTGATTGACATCTTTTAAACGTAGATTAACAACCCATTAAAAAGCAAAAGAGATCAATTTAAAATAAGATCGATGCGTCCCTCGTTGTAGTGTTTCACACCTTGCTTTAGCCATGCAGCTCAGCGTATAGCCATGAAGGCACACACAGACATATTAGTTACTACAGATGCACTTATCACATGGGCACTTAAATCACTGCACCTCTACTCCGTACTTTACCTTGCATCGTGAAAACATTTATAGACTTAATTTTGTAATAAGCAATATCATCCAGTATCCCGTTTCGTTAACAACGTTCGTAGACTAATCCGAAATATTCCAAGACAGTTTGTGGCATTTTAAAGCAAGGTTTATGCCTGCCATACGAAATCATCTATTGTCGGCATGCGTTAGGCATCATTTTAACGGCGTTCTCGCAATATATTTGAACGATACCAAACTATTGCAGCTACAGCAGTTTATATAAAAATAGACTACAGATTGGGCAGATTGCACTTAAAACAGGTAGGCCAAATAAAACAGTCGCATACTAACCATAACGGTATCTCCAGTCGCATGCATGCGGTAGCCAAAAAGCACAGAAAAACAGAATGCGGCAGACAAACACATATTTAAAACCTGCACAACAATATATTAGAAATGATTCCGTTACGCATTAAGGCGAGAACTTGCTTGAAAATAAAAAAAAAAAATCGCTTGCCTTAGTAGTATTAAACAAGTGTACGGCTTATGTGGAGAAAGGCAGTTAAAGTAATGAAATACATTTGATGGAAATAAATCACACAATTTGAATTATAATAATTTTATTGCTTCAGAGCCACATAACCAACTCTAAAGGCCATGTAGCCTACGGGGTAGAACCTCTATGTACTTGAAGAAAAAATGCGATTATACCGCGGCCATCTCCACGTTATCACGTGACCTGCAAAAAAAAAAGTTTACAAGCAGTTTTGTCTAAGAATCAAATCACACTGTCAAGACGACATCAATTCTGAGGCAGGCACAAAATTATTTCCACTTGCAGTCATTTTGATGAAGAATCAATAACGGTTTCACACAATCCGTGAACTCTGTAGTGTACTAAATTAAATCAATAAACTAAACGTTTATGTTTCATCAATAAACTTCTTAATCGCAGTTTAATGCTGTAATGAGCTATGAGAGAAATTAGTTGCAACACAACATTGAATGTTGCAGATGGCTACATACAGAATTAAAAAGCAAATTTTTCTGCCATTTGAATATGTACAATTTATAACTGAGCACATCTTCGTCTACTGTTGGATTAAACTTTTAAATTGTCTTTCACCACTCTCTTATTTAAATGTACAATACCTGGCACTGTAATGCAGTAACAAAAACAGGAAAAAAAAGTTTACAATTTTTAGATATACCCAAGCCTAAAAACATCACATTCAGAGCCATATCATTATGTAGGAATAAGTTAAATAAGAATAACAAAGTGAGCCTACTTTATGTGATATCTTATATACTTGAATGAGCTATGGCACTGCTTAAAATACCTTTGACAGGCTATATAAATCAGGATTGCTGAATAATCTAAAACTGCTAGATTTAAAGGTCTTAAATGCCTGATAGGGCATCTGAAACAACATCCAACCAAACAAAGTTTAAGATATATCCCTAATTCAACAGAGAACGTTGGTAAGAATTTAAAATGATCCTTAATTTAAGTAAAGACAATGAAAAGCAGCTGATGAGTGTGAGGATTGGCTGTGTGTGGTATGCACACAAATCAGCAATAACAAAATCAATGAAATGAAAATGACTACCTATGAGACCACAGAGGCTGGTCAGAAAAGAAAACAGCATTAAAACCATCAATACGTCTACATATACAATTCAGTGTACAAATAAATCTACCAATATAGATATACAAGTTTTTTGCATTGCACTTTACTTTTTAACATCTTACATACTGTATGGAAGTATCTTTCTTGTAGAGGCATTTCTAAAAAACGTAAATATGGTATCTAAAATACGTAGTATTTTCAGTTTCTATTAGAGTTTTGGCAACAAACTTGTCACGTGTAAAACAGTCCATATTTCGGGGTCCGTTACGGGGAAGATGACGATCGGCGAGGTAAGTGAGGGATTTTCTTCAGCACAGCGTTTTCTGAACACAGTCCAATGTTCTATGTGATTCTTGAGCACAGTCCAGATGTTTGAAGCATTGAGAACAACGTGGAGTTAAGGACTTGCCAGCAAAGTCTGTACAAATTTCTGTGTTCTTATACTGAGTTGTGTTCTTAAAAGTCGGTTTCTTGAAAAATATTCTCCAGCCTTTGGCATCGCTTACCTGCAAAATTGAAAGCACGCTAACAATGGAAAGCAACAGATGGACAAGTCTTTTCCAATTATATAGTGGAAAAATAATTCAGGACTAATAATAATAATAATAATAATAATAATAATAATAAAATAATATTTACCACAACATCACTGCACGACACAACACTTGTGCTTATTTGCATTAGGTTTACCTGCCCCTGCTGTTATTCGAAATGACAGGAAGACAGGCTGCAAAAAGAAGAGAGACACAAACACCTTTACCTGTGGATCAGAATTCTGAGGCACTGAGAAGTCTCAGATTTAATGACATGTTACTTTTGAAACACACACTCAAAGATACCGAAAACAGACGCAAGCAAATACATCACTGCACAAAGTGCCTGTATACACTGTGTAATGAATGGAATAGAGGCGCCTCACCTATGAAGTACAGTTTCTACATCAGAAATGACTAACACACCACTGTAACACATATATGTATAATGACATCCTTATTGCACAATGGACTGAATGTTTATTTTTTTCCACTACTCAACAGATTCAGCACAGATTTCAGTATATCTGATCTGGGATGTTGGGGTTATAGCTTGTTTCATGATCACCTAACATAACAACATAGTTTCTGAAGACCGGAGAGAGAATTTTGAGGCATAACGTCAACGAAAATTAACCTTGAAAACGCAACTGAACTTTACATTCTCAGATATGAACACGATATATTTGTTTGCACTCATGACGACAATGCGATTAGGGCGGTGTCATAAATGAGGGTTTTAAAAGCAGCAGATACACAACCATTTACAATAAGCAGTGAAGGATCAACGACAGTATGGCGTGATTCCATCATGGGTTGGGATGGAAGCAAAAAAACAAGAAAAAAAAAACTGGACAGGACAGGACAGGACAGCTGTCACCTCTTTAACAAATAAATTGGTAAACAATCCTGCAAGTCTTTTCAAGCTGGTGCAAATTAGGAGGCAGGGGTATCACCTGTGAAATGACACACCATCAGCTCGCAACTGAATACTCACGATGGAGTGTAAGGCATTTGAAATAGTATGCCGCCCACAATGTTTGCCATAATAGTGAAACAAAATGCAGGAATGAAATAAAATCCAAGTTTCTTTAGATTAGAGAAATTTTACCTTAAAAAAATCCTTCCAGTGGAAAAATGTACATGGAATGATAGTAATATTGACAAAGGATAGAAACATAAAACAAACAAACGATGGCGAACGTAATACACGACATCCAAACAACAGACCCGATGAATTAAAGAAAACTAGGCAGTCGGAAGAGAAAGATCAGTGTGATTACCTTGTGGTCCCCCATACAGACATTAGGTCCTACATTATCATAGATCACAGCTTTGTCCTCATTTTCAGGCTAAAAAAATATAAACAAATAAACAAACAAATAAATGAAACAAACAATACAGTTACATTTCTTCATAAATCAGTAAAAATTAAACTGAACGAATTTAAACAAAAATTTTACACAAAGACTGAAGAAAATGACAAAACATGTTACGACCAACAGAAGGATACCATTACAGAAGCATAACATTTTTGTTAAGAGTAACGATTAATTAATAATACAATAATGAGTTTTATTTATTCTTCATTTTTACAGTTAAAGAATAAATTAAAGAACATTATATGCCAAGTCCTTAGAATATTATTAGAATTCTTCTAACACTTTCTCCTTAAAAAATTATTTGCAGCATCTGTAGGAAGATGCTTTCAAAGGATATAGAAAGGTGGGACTTTATATTAAAGGCTTCATATTGAAGTCTACAAGTTGGACGCAGCCAAGTATGACTAGGTGAGATGTGCTTAAGGACAAAGAAGGAAAAAATGAACCATAAACTTAAATTTGAATTAACTTGGAAAAAAATAACAGAGTGTAAGGTCAGCGCCACAGCAGTGCACCAATGGCAGCACTAGAACACAAATATTACCTTTTCGTAAGGCATGCATCAGCACTTTCCAATATGTTTGGGGAGCATCGTGCCACTGACTCTGAGAGCTGGGATACATTCATCAAACAGGACTTGATCATTTACAAAGGCAGCATAAAATTGTGGATTTTCGGGCTGCATAATCTTTAGACAGATAAACAAATTACCAGGGCTTTCCAGCAGAAACAAGCACACACTCGGGTGAGCATTCATTACCGCATGCTCTGCGCTACCGACGAGGCGCCCAGGCAGTGGGCAACCTTTGGTGTGTTAGGGCTCGGGAAGCAGAAAATAACATGATGGCGAGTTAACGGACCATGCCATGATAGATGATGCCGCGTGAAGGCTGTTTACAGCCCCATGTCTCTACAATCTGTGGTGCCTTGTGTGTGCGTCGACGTTCAATGCCCCGTAAGCTCATCTGTGAAGATTCACACATTAGGGACTACAAAACTCAGACTGGCCCTCATATCATCAGTGATTAACAGGCAGAAAGCTATATTACGCAGTTAAGCAATACACGCGTGTGACACTGTCTTTCAAGTCCTCCACTGGAGGTTTTCCGCTCTTAATTTGCCGACAGACGATTGATATTTGGGTTTTGTTGCAGCTAACAACAAAGAGGAGGACAAGAGGTGGATGAGAAACGATATTCAACAAGCTGTTTGCTTACATACAATTTAAAACAAATGTTTAGGCTTAAGAACCCCTTTCTATTTAGAACTGCCTTTAAAAAAATTCTAATGGCCACTGAAACAAGATTATCTCCTCAAAGGTGGTAAGTTAAGGTAAGGTAAGGTGAGGTGAGGAGCTCTGTTTAAGGTAAAGTATATAAACACATAAAGAGCTCACAGGTACTTGAAGTACATGAATGTAATGGATTGAAGTGAACAGGTTAATAAGATTCCACATTAATATGCGGGAGACAGTTGGAATTTCTTTTGAATGTATTATCCAACTATAAAAAAAAAAAACTAGTCACATTGTTAGCTCAGTTTTCCAGGCTCTTTAGGGTAACGTAGCAAACGAACTGCTGTTTGCAGAACATTAATATGCACAACATTAAATTACACAGAACAGTGTCTAAAATGCTACCTACATTTTAAACAACAACTGTGGTGTATCCATTAACAGTCAGTCATTGCTGTATGTCAGAATTTATTTTAAAATATTTGTCTTGTCATACCTAATTTAAACTACCAAACTATTACATTTAAATACTGCTTAAATAGAAAATATTACTGCAATATTATTTCATTACTACTAAGTCCATAGCATGGTAAACACCCTATTTTTTATATCATCGTTGTGTTTTTCTTAGTTATTAAATACAAATGTTAAATTCCTACACTACAATGACAAATTAATCTTCTAAACTATGTTTTGCTCTGTAAGCCAAGATGATTTCTTAGAGATTCTATAAGAAAACCACACTGTAAGATCATAGAGATTCCATAGGAAAATCGCAGTGTAAGATCATGGAGATTGCACAGGAAAATTGCAGTGTAAGATCATAGAGATTCCATAGGAAAATCACACTGTAAGATCATAGCGATTCCGTAGGAAAATCACACTGTAATATCAGAGATTCTATAAGAAAACCACACTGTAAGATCATAGAGATTCCATAGGAAAATCACACTGTAAGATCATAGCGATTCCGTAGGAAAATCACACTGTAATA
>JAACJT020000052.1:8542680-8562274 GCA_009936485.2 Gymnarchus niloticus | reverse complement strand
CGCAGCCCGCGAGCCTGCGGCCCCGCGGGCGGACCCCGGGGGGTGGGGGGGCGGGGGGGGGGGGGGGGGGGGGGGGGGGGGGGGGGGGGGGGGGGGGGGGTCATGTTCCTCCATGTTATCCATCACTCCAAACAAACATAAACACATTTGTTTCTGCATATATGTTTTAATCATTCAGACAAACCGCAAAAACATCCCTCTCATTTCACTCCCGGTATTTTGCAATACATCTTGACCTTAAGGACCATGTGTACGGTTAAATTCCCTTTTGTAGACTCTTTTAACAATTAGTTAAACATTTGACCATCTGTGTTTGAAGACAGTTGAATGAGATAATCTGGCAGCCAGCGGTTCCCATACCACACCGCAGGCTCACTGGCTGATTTAAATTCAAAGCACAGATTAGTTAATCAGGTCAAGCCAATATAACAGGAAAAAGGTCTTTAGACTGAAATGTCACAAATCAGTCCCGTTTTCCCGAAACGGCACACCAGATTAGAACAAACACCCAGAAAAACTTAAAGTGGAACAAGCCTCCCAGTCTCTTGAGCTGCTTTCTAAAGACCTAACAAATCGCTCCATTTTTCACTCATTTAGACCCTCCAAACGCAGGGTCAATATGGTTCCCTGGCATCCAAATGCTAATGCGCTTAAGTGCGTTTAAGCAGCTTTCTGCAATGAATAGGCCAAAGAAGGAGCTTAAAAAAGAGGGCAAGGCAGAGTTACTTTTCCTGTCAAAATGTCATTGCCACCCCAGTAGAGAGAGCAACTCAGGAAATTCATTTTTCTATTGTTAAATACATAACGGTAAAACCTGGTTAGCAACTATAGCCATTCTGTAGCAAAATATAAACAGGATACAGTCCACGTTAAAAACTTTCAAAAGAGAATGGGAAAAGGTATATTATTCAAATTAGCCTTTCGAATTACTGACTTTTATGGGCATTGGTCTTTTTTTTATTATTCTTTTCAAAATCCCTCCTGTCAGCATCACAAATCAAAAAACCAGCCAACCAGAAATCTCTTGCTAATTCAGACCTGCTCTGAGTGCCAAACACACAGCTTATTTAAATGAAATACTATAGTTTTAGGGTACAGAAATGGTTTCTCTATTCATGTTAAAATTATTCTTATAATCCAGTGGCTGAAGCCCCTGCCAAATGTTGCTTGGATGTATGGGGGGGGGGGGGTCACACTTCCATGTCAGTGTTGATGGACACTCACCCCCCTCCCTTCGCTGAGACCTTTTTACCACTTTTACTGCTTCTTAAACCTCAAGCCCATGAGCTCATACTTTGGGTTTACAATGCCACAGTTGAATTTGCATTCTGGGTTTCCCCTATCATGCTTATTGTTATGAGACTTGTATGATATGTCCACCCAGAGCCCCCACCCACACTGCTAATGTTATTGCATATTGTGATTTTTCAATATAAGCAGGATCCCAATTATCATATATTTTACAAATGAAAACAAAATTCATCTACTAGGAGATTTTGGAGAAGGCTGCCTTAAGAAAGAACACAAATTTCAAAGATACTTGACATTTTTTGGTATAAAGTCTAATAACTACTTCAACTGAACATAGAGGCTCTCATGTGGTATACAAGGCTTGGTTCAGCCAGTCAGTTCAAGTAATGTGGACTCCAGGTCAGATCTAATACTGACAACACTTACACATCTACATTTTTGAGGGAACTGCTTTTGTCACATTCACAGTTACACCGTGTGGAATACCAGGTCACGCCCACAAGTCTTATCCAAACACTTGGCAAGGAAGACAATATACACACTGTGCTCAGCTCCAGACAACACGTCAAGAAATTAGAATGCTTTATTTATACAGAGCTGACCTTCAGCCCAAGGCTTGGACACAATTACAAACCCTACTGCTGTAAACAAAAACGAAAAATGCATTTTTGAAAGAAGAGAAATGCTGGCTACAAGTTAACCCAGAAGGTTGACAATAGTTGACAATAGCCACAAAACGCCAACAATTCTGATTGCTGGATTTAGGTGAATGTCTCAGGAAAGACACTGGGTTCTTTCCCACTGGATCGGGGGTAAGAGCCTAAATTACACCTAAACTGCTCTCACTGCTCCTAAATGACTAACATATCTCAATTATCACTTTAACTTTTGAGAATGAGGGAGGATATCAGCTGCTAAATTAGAGGTATGAAATGCATATCTTTCTTCGTGAATGTCCTGTCCAGTTGGAACTTCAATCAAAGTTCATCTTCTCAGAGGTAAGTTATGCAGAGGAATTCGCTGGAACAGCACCAAGCGGACTGGTCACACGAAAGATTCCCTGAACGCTAGTAAAGAGAACAGCTGTCTACATATGACATGAAAAGTATCCAGGCCACCAACCAAGAAGAATAAAGAAAACTCAGCCCTAATCCAAGCTCTTCAAATAGAACCCATGTCTTCAAGACCTGGGTTGAAGCTGTCTTTTACACACCAAAGCCACATATCCCACTTCAGAGCAGCCGAAACTCTAAGTGAGGTCTTCTTGACTCTCTTAGAAAACAATTGGAGAGTCTCTCTGTCTCTCTTACAGCACGCACAATAGTCTTTTACAGCTTATACATATAAAACAAACTATGTGGGGTCTTCTTGACTCTCCCAGAAAACAGCTAGAGAGTCTCTCTCTCTGTCTCTCTTACAGCACGCACAATAGTCTTTTACAGCTTATACATACAAAACAAACTATGTGGGGTCTTCTTGACTCTCCCAGAAAACAGCTAGAGAGTCTCTCTCTCTGTCTCTCTTACAGCACGCACAATAGTCTTATACAGCTTATACATATAAACAAACTCTATGTGGGGTCTTCTTGACTCTCCCAGAAAACAGATGGAGAGTCTCTTTGTCTCTCTAAGAGCATGCAGAGTCGTATTATACAGCTTATACATATAAAAAGCCATTTTCACAGTACAGACACAATCCACAAAACAATGTCCAAACAGTACAGAGCTCACATCAAAAGAACACCTTTTATAAGGAAAGCACCGTGCACCCATAAACCAATAACTAAACTAATTTACAAATCATACCAATCAATTTTGTAACTGTGGCCCTTCAGAAAGTACGAATTGTTACACCACAGTTAAAATTTTGCCTGGCTGGTCACTTCATATCACCTTACATTTCATTCTGCAATCCAGCACTAAATAATAAAGAACAATAAGCTTTAATAAAGATGCTGTAACATTTCAGATTGTTCGGAATCAAGGCTACTCATTAAACCTTTTTTTTTGTCTCATCATCGCATACACAGATAAACCAAAAGTCTCCCATCAAAAGTGATCAGGAAAAGAAACGTCTGGTGCATTACTGGTTTATGTACACATTTTGAAACACCTAACTTTTTATATGTTCCTAAGTATTTTATTCTAAATCTACATTCAGGTGATACAGCACAATTCTGCCTCAGTAATGGGATTATTTAACCAGATTCCACTCAAATTATCTATTTAATTTGATTTCACCGTTCAGTTTCATTCTCACGTGCATTGTAAGGTGAATAACCTATACTACTATTACTGCTACTGCATTCATTTTATTTTTAACTCTCGTGAATCCTATCTCCATTCTCAAAATATTATAAAGACATTTCCGAGTTTGAAATCGTACATCTAGTGCCCCCAAAACGAATTCTCCTTCAAGTATGCAGTATTTTACTCTAAAGCCCCACTAAGGATACTGAGTGTTCTCGATCGTGTTTGGGTATTTCAGTAAAAATACATCAGTTAGAGCCAAATTAAAGCAGGGGAGAAATGGGCAGAATGCACTACCCTAGAACTAGATTGGGTATCATTCTACACCGTTCTGGGTATTCCCATGAATGTAAAGCCAGACCATACCAGGACCTCATCGCTGTGTTTTACAGAGTCCTGGAAAAGATTGCAGGCGGAGCTGTATGAAACTGACCACAATGATAATATGCCCCATTTATCTGATGCATGTAACATCTGGGAAACTTCTCTAAAACAATGGCTCATCTTCCTACAAGTGCTATTCTTTCCCTGGTTACTTTTAGGTGCCAGTAAATGCACATTTGTCCTGAGACAGATAATGGACAGGCCACAAATCATCTCAACACAACAGAGTGGGGATGTCACCACAGGAAAGGGTCTGTACACCCCCCCCCCCCCCCTCGGTTTTTAACTCATCTTCTGGCCCATTCTCTTGGGCCCCGAAGAACAAATTGCCCTGCTTGGTTGTCTTTCAGAGGCAGTGCTGCACACAGAGAATGGGACTGGGCTGAAACATAGGCAACAGGCCCATAAAAATTCATCACTTTGACCCCGGTGACCCCACACTGTTGGGGTTCCGCACACAATCCTGCAGCTTTTGAGCCCCCTGAAACAAATGCATGCACACACACACATATACACACACATCTTGAGTTCTAAGGTTACTTTAAACACTCGCTCCATTTCTTGCCGCCCCCCCCCCCCACCACACACACACACACACACACAGTCACACTCTTTTCCAGTACAATACCAAAAGACCCTACAGGAAAAGCCAGGCAGATGCTTCATTGTGTCTATACAAGTAAGAGCAGCCTGCTTTATTCCGCATTTCGGAGCAAATAAAGAGATGCTATTGTTTCAGGCCAAGTTCCTGACACATTACTGCCTGCTGTACATAGAAAAACCAGTGAAGGATTTAGTCCTAAAATTCAAGCAACCCTCTTCATTACTGCATCTCAGCACCTTGAACCCAGGACTGTTTGACTCGGGAAGAAAAAAAATTCTTCAGTGCTCTGAGAGGCAATAAACCCCCTGTAACCTTCTTGATGAATAAATGTTAAAAGTATTCCAATACTGCTAAAGGTGTTCACTTAAAGAGTGCAGCCAGCCTGAAACCTCTTGGAGCCTTTTTCTCCCTCCTTCTCCAGCAAAGCAACAGTTACCACAGGAAAAACAGCAAGACTGCTTGACGTTTTTTGCTCCTATTTTGCATCGAGACAAAAAATGTACTGTGTCTGGCTCATTTTCCACATGTAAAGGTTCTTTTGTTTACTTATAATACTACGGTATCTTCTAATCAACCAACAAAGCTATATTGTCCTTATGGGCCTAGATGTTTCAAGTTGGCAAGTCTACGATGGCTGTTGCAGAGCAGTCGGTAGAAGGCAGGAGAGATGTGCTCAGATCGGATATTTTTAGTACGTGCTCAACAATACTAGCTAAATGGTCATAACACATCTAGTTCATTACCATTAAGGTCAATACTGACAAAGCATAATGTTGCCTTAATCACGGTGAATATCGAGTGCTTTAAAATCATGCACAGATACAATTAATTTAGCATATCTTTTGTTGGAAAATAATTAAGAACTACAAAGTCAGTTATCAAAATGAATTAAGACTGTCCTGAGGGAGAAACAATTCGATACTTTGTATGGCACTAATACCATAACAAAATACTTCTATTTTCACATTAATGTACTTTTGCTCCATCGTCCAGATCCGACACACCCAATCTAATGTGCAGAGAGAAAAAGTTCTTTGTCACTCAGGAGCCCTTTCTCTCCTTGCCTCTGTACAGTTTGAAAAAGCCAGTACAATGACGTTACTGAAACAAAGAACAATGATTCATTTTAGATGGCCTTTAATTGTTTGCCCCATTTGCTCTAAATGATGCGCCTGTCCATCAGGGTGAATGAAAGCCCTGTGGTGTAACTCAACGCTGGACAGAGGTAGAGAAGGAAGGCACTGCCTTCACAACTCCACTCTGCGCTAAGCAACCATCTTGTGGGTGGGCTTTGTCATACATTTTACCAATTTTTCATGCCCATCCCTCTAGATGTGACCCCACTCTGGAGCTTTTATGCCCCTGACAACTTCACGCAGGAAAACATGCAGCCCCTCTGATAGCATGAAATCGAGAACAAAAGCCCCCGTGGAAGGCAGGGGAGCAGCGAGGCGGACTGAGGCATAGGACCCGCCTGGCTCCGGACACAAACAGATGTTAGTGCGGCCCGTCCTCTGAGCAGGCTGAATGGGAAGCCTTGTAGGAGAAATGGGCCTGAAACACATTGTTTTGGGGCGCCCCTAAAACAAAACCCCCTCAAAGAGTGGGGCAATATGGCCGTCATGGATAAATCACAGAGCAAAGAGCCGCATGAAGGCCATGAATTCTCAATGTGACACTTTATGGGCCTTTTAAATATCATTTGATATTTATCCAGGGCTGTGAAAGAGAGGAGCGTTTCTTAATGTCAGCGAACAGGGCTGTTTAAATGGCGTGGGTGAAATAGCAGGTCTTTCAATGACATTTCTGCGGGGAAAAAAAAACAATACTGGCACTGACATAGCGGGTGTTTTCAATTTTAATGACTAAAAAAATTACAGTTCAAAAAAAGAACCACGTTTGGAATTTCCTTTCCTTAGCTGAATACAAACTCAAGCTTCAAATTCTATCACGTGCCCCTCATATTCATCAACTTCTGAATACAAGGTACAACAGAAAGAACTGGAATAGAGAAAAATAAAGGAAGCCCCAGAGCAGCCAAGTGGCACTCAAGGACCTGAATAAAGCTCATCAGGAATGTACAGACAGGAGCCCTTGGCATCAGTCGGGTTGCCGCATGAAGTTCTGAACCAATAGCAGCAGGAGATGGGAAGACTGCTCAAATTTGAATGCTGTTACATAACTGATAAGACAACACACAGTGTGCCCTGGATCCGCTTGGCACGCTGTAGACACACACACACACAGAAACTATTATTGTGCGACTGCAAAAGCAGACTGAATAAGTCAAAAATAGACTGACATCATACAAACAAGTACTAGAGAGAAACACAATGATAGCCTTGTGTCTAACAGTTTAAGCTACATTTCATCGCACTGAATAAAAGGCCACTATTGTTGGTCTTGGTTTCCAAAGAAGTATTTTGCCCCAACTTTTGGTACATGCTGATCAGTCGGTTCAACCAATTATGAAGCTCCCCTAAAAAGAACTTTGATTTAAAAAAAAAAAGTCATTAGAACAATAAAGTTTTTTTTCTGGCAAGAAAGCTATGCACATCCTCCATTAGAGACTGATGCTATTTTAAGCCAATTAAATGATATAGAGAGAAAACTCATGCCCAGGATATATCAATAAGCTTTGGCATTAATTAAATCACATCTTGACTTTGGTCAATCAGGTTTGCCTACTAAAACCATCTGTACATTTAACCAATATTCTCAAGCCAATTACAAAGGCAGCCTTTCATTGAGAATAGATCACGCCCACAAAGAAATCTGGTTTTAGGATTCACGTTCTCATGAGATGCTAATTGTTGTGATCACCACTTTGAAACACTGGGAAGCTGCGAAAAAAAAAAAAGAAATAAAATGAAAAATAATGCTCTGGACAAAATAAGCAACTGAAGTCTCAAACACGACATCAGAAAAAGAGACTGAGGATATAACTCAATATGAATATCAACACGAGGAATATGAGGTCCAGGTGCATCAGCAGTGCCTGGTGGGCCAGAAGACCGGGAGCAACTGGAGACGACGGCACCAGGCAGCGCCCTGCCCCGTGTCGCGGCCGCCCGCGGCCCAGCGCCCTCTGCTGTTGGGCACCGTGACAGAGGAACCAGCGGAGCCAGGACGAGGTACGCTGTCACTAATGAAGCCTCTGTCATCAGAGAGCGGAGTGGCGACCGGACTAGATGCAAGGAGAAGACTCCATCGGAGGATCGGTGATGTTATACCATAACCGCGCAGAGCCTGCCTCTATTTCATTTACATGTCAAACCGAGGACATGGATAACACTTTGTCCATTGGGAGTAGTCTTCCTTTATTCCTCTCTGTGTCATCGCTCAGATAATGAAGCTTTATAGTGATGTGCAGCCTCGATAAAACTGGATTGTCTCCGGGGAGAACATGCACATGAAAGTGAGCTTATGGGCCACGGGTCAGAGGGGGGACCGTACGAAGCGGTGGGAGTGTCACATTTCTCTCCGTACCAGAAAGCTTCTCCCGTGTTCACTTACCAGGGCAGACCCCAAACCAACACCCACAAGGAATTCTTGTTTATTTCCAAAAACACTTCAGGGCAAAGTCTCAATGGAATCACAGCAGATGGAGCTTGCTCTGAGAAGAAGCTTGTTAAGGGGGACTAGTTGTCAAAGCAGAGAGCAGGAGCTAAGCTGACAGGATGGGAGAGCTATTGAGTTTATTTGCTTGCATGTGTGCATGCGTGCGTGCGTATGTGTGTGTGTGTGTGTGGCCGCGTTTATGTTACGTTGTGGGGACAAAATGCCCTCACAAGGTAATACAAACCTGACATTTTTGCTTTGTGGGGACATTTTTCGAGTCCCCACAAGTCAAAACTCAATTTTATAAAAATCTGTGAACACAATCAAAAAACCCAAAGAGCTAAAAGTCTTGCATTTTGTTAGGTTACTTATGGTTAAGGTTAGGGCTGGGTAAGGGTTAGGGTTGTCTTAATTAGTTTTAGACTTAAGCACATAGAAATGAATGGAAGGTCCCCACAATGTTAGATTTGCCTACACTGAGTGTGTGTGTGTGTGTGTGTGTGTGTGTGTCAGTGACTGGAAGGAAGAAGGTTTCGGGGGGGCGTATCCGGCAGAAGGCATGCTGCTGCAGTCATGTGTGTTGCCGGGGAACCAATCACTGCATCCCACTGGCTAATGCAGGGATGGATTGCAAAATTAATTAGCTTGACTAACACAGGGCACACTTAATTAGAATACAATGTTATCATTTATACCAGAACAAAACAACAAATATTAATCAGAGAGAGGGTACACAAAAAGGGCTTTTTTTTCCCCCTAATCGTGTGAAGATGATTGGAGAAACTTTTTTGCTTGATGACTATAAAGCATCTTTAGGCTTTGTGAAAAGTTCCCTCTTTTCCTCCGCTCCACACACATAACACACACCTGACCGGCATGCTGGACTCGGAAGAATGACATTTACTACCCCCACCTGTCGTTAAGTTACATCTTACAGCATTAATTTTGAGCAAAGCTTGTAAACGGTAACACCTTTACGTTCACGGCACTCCAGCAAAGAGAGACAAGGACAAAGGGAATAAGACTGATGGCCCCTGCCTTCACAGGTGCTGCGTGTGCTTCACAGAATTTACTAGAACAATGCCTTTACTATACTCAGGAGACACTCATTCGGTTTTAAAATACCTCTGCAATTCCCAGAGACAGCAAGCCACAGAACAGTCACATGCACTCGACGTGCATAAGGAAATCTGCTGCATAGCAACGATAAACTGCAATTAAAATCGGCACAAGTCATGTCATGAGGACAGTAGATCATGTCAGCAATTAACCTCCTAGCTACCCTCTATCAATCCTTAAATTGGAACGCCCAGCATGAAGTACGCAATTTTTCCCGAAATTAAATTTACATTCTATTAAGTTTAATTGCGAAGGATTTTAAATATACTAGAATCCAGGCACAGGGCCTCAGTGCTGTCAGGAGATGTGATTCATTGTGTTGGTCACCCTGGGGTTTCAGAAATCCCATCATGCACTTCTCTCACTCGGCCACAGCTAGAGATCCAGCACACAGGTGGTCATTCTTCATTCGAGCCAATGACACTCAGGAGTTACAAAGAGACGCACGACAGGAACTACGTCACTGTGGACTTTACAAGGTTTGTGGAATGCAGCTCTGCAGTAATAACCGTTGAATAAAGCAACAAGAATGCATATTATACATTCTGAAAAAAATTGAATTTGTGTACAGTACAATATTTGTCATAAAATCTTTATTCCTTGCAAGGTCAACGCAAGAAGGTTGGTTGAAAAGATAAATATCGTAGACAAAGTACAGATAAAAAATAAAAGGGTCAAAATGCTGAGTTGTTTATCATGTATATAGCTTGTCGCTCAATTCAACAGCATCAAGGGGCTAAGTGACTAGACCTCTTCCTGTGCAAAGCTGAAAGCTGGAGATTTTCTCAATCATCTGTAAAAAGGAGGACCACCTCAGTGGAGATCAGGGCCACCATTAGTACCCACGTGGCTGTGTCTTTTGTCCTACTGTGAAAAGACCCCCTGAATGCAGGTCAATTGAAGCCAATTCCCTCTGTTTGTCACCATTAATAGTGAGCCCTGCTCTGTGGGCCGGTCACAGCCAGTGGTTACTGACCCAACTGCGGAAGCATGTTAAGAATCCGGCACCTGTATCCAGCCCGAGACAATGTGCCCCTGGGTTACATTTCAGCTAAGGGACGCAGGGATGACACCCCCCACCACGGAAGACACTTCTCAACACATAATTCCCACTTCTGCTTTCGGCAATTTTCTTTGGCCTGAGAACACTGAAGCTTGGCAAAAACAGGAAGGTGTTTTATGGTAAAGGGCTTCTTGAATAATTCTCAGTCTCAATTTAGCCTTACAGTTGTGGAGATTTACGAGACAGACTCAGAAACAGCAAACGGGGCCAGTGTTTGTCCAAATCAATCTCACGTTAAGTATGCACAATCAATACAGTATGGCCAAGCTCAACCTGAGGACCAGGAAATGCACAATAATTGTGCCGCTGACATTAATTGCCATTAAAACACTAAAATACATCTTTGCTGTCAGAGACGTGGCTGCAGATACCTATTCCTTAACTGAATATATTATCTTATAAGAACTATAAATTTGAACTTTGTCCACCTGAAGAAAGCATTCTGCGAACAATAAAAATTCCTCAAGCAAAACAATTTGGCCTGAAATAAACTGGCCAAACAGTAAATTTAGCAATTAAAAAGGAAAAAAAAATGACAGATATTTGAATAATTCCGTAAAAAGGTAAAATACACAACACAGTACATATGCATTGAAGATATCGTATATGCAGTACGTACAATGCGTGAGCCTCAAAATCGTGCAGAGCCATAGTGGACCGAACACCTCCAATTCTCAGAGACAACGACCGGGAATGGGCATTTCATGGCCCACAGCCTGAACTTCCTTAATCCCTCCCTCAAACGAAAGCCCCCCTGTGGGGTAGCCCTCTCTCTCCACGCCGCAAAAATCAATTGGCAACATCTGTCCCATCACCTGGAGGGGAAATGCCACCTCTGCATGTGAAAGGAAGAGGCTGACATGAGTGGGACGCAGCTAAACTCATTTATGAAAAAGGGGTTATGACCTCCATACATTTGAACAGCACTTTCTGAGTGGTAGACACAGGGATAAGACCTCTGACGATGTTTACTTACTGCAGCGCACAGAGTCGATAAAGAACGCCTGTACAGCATGGGAAAAATCACAGAAACCGAACGAAAACCAACAAGAAACTGTCACCAATTGGTCTGAAGCAAGCATTTCGCAAATTAAGAATATCTATCACTCCTACCTGTGTTTGGTATAAAGCTTTACAACATGTGACATGCTTTATTTTGACAATGGACGATTTTTGTTTTAGGAGAATTCTGCTGAAGATTCATTCTGGAAATATCAATACTCAACACACTTAAAGTACGTCCCAATGAATACGTGTGTATCACAGTGCAAAGCTATTAAAAAGGTGCCCATTTCAAACACACTTCAATTAAAAAAAAAGCTCGCTATAATAAAAAATAACTTCAGCTCGCCATACAAAGAAACCTGTCTGACACCATGCCGGAAATCATAACTTTATAAGCATAGAAGAAAACATCCAAATGTAGCGATGAAAAAAATGTAGTTCAAAGACTTATTTTATCTCCATCCAAAGGGGTATGGTCAAGGCTGCCCCTAGAGGCAGGATACATACAGCTATACTTCACTGTACAACAACTGCACCTAGATTACCACAGTCTTTTCAGGACCATTTAACTGAAGACCTTAATTCAGCAGCCCCCCACCCCATGAGCCTTGTTCCAAATGGACAATAGCACCTTGCAGTGAGTTACTACAGCTACAGCATTGTCTGTGAGCACAGCAATTACCATACAAGTGGTCCCACTCTTATCAGAGTGTCTTTCTGCTTTCCCCTTTTACAACTCATTATCTAGCAACCCTATCTCATAATGAGGAATGCTAAATGACAGCACGGCCATTCTTTCAGGGATTCATTTGCACGTCATGAGGAGCGACTGACCACTCTATTCTCTGCTGGGTGAGAGCACCCGACACATAACAATGCACTTGGAGGGCAAACACAGCTGGGCCGGCCTTGGAGAAGGGAATAGTGAACCATAAATCTGAACGCCTAAGGCCCCGCCCCTATACTCGGGTAGGAGAACGACCAGGAAGAGGGCCGAGTCTACATGCCTCTAATATGGCCAAGCACGGAGCGCTACCAGATCCTGCAGACATCTAGAATAGAGGACCAAAAATAAAAAACCACATGCAGCGCCCTCCGGAAAAACATTCTCATGTGTATATGCTCAGCTGAAGTGGGCCTGAAGTAACGAGTGGCAGCCTGACAGGGAAGGCTGGATAAAGACCTGATAGCAGCAGCGAGGACAGTAATAATAATAATAATAATAATAATAATAATCTGCATTGCATTCTTTAAAAATTCAAATTCTGGCTTAAGGCAGCAGAGAGACATCACAGTGATAAAGAGTTAAATTAAGAGGTCTGGACCTCATGGAATCTGGTTAAAAAAACAAGAGTGTTGGCAGTATTGCTGAGGCTGGGACAGCTTCCAAAGGAAACAACAGGAGAAGAATTACAATTATAGATAAAATCAGACTCATGTATAGTGGGATTTACAGACACGCACATAAAACACACATACTCACAGATCAATGGTTAGCTACTAAATAATACCGTAATTAAATAAAATGGCCTACCTCAATAACCTGCTTTGAATCCAGCCTGAAGTTAAAATCCCCAAAGACAAAATATGGCACTCTTTCAAACCGCTGGTCTGTAATCCTGCAAAAATAAGTAAATCAATAAATTTGATTTAGAACACTCAAATAATGCTGCATATATCTCAATAAATTCCAAGCAGTAAGATGCACCCTTGACATTAATAGCCCATGTTTGTTTTCAGTGCTGCTCCTGAAGAGAACAGCACCACCTGTTGGCAGCAGGACGTGACTGTTTTGTACATATGACATATCAGTTATTGGGAACTTGTCTATGTATGATCTAGACATATTAGTTATTAACTGGATTAAAGCAAATATACAGAATGCTTCTTGTAACAGCATGGGATGCAGTGTGATCTGGCAGGAAGGTCACGCTTGTGTGGAGCTAGATTTGCTTTGTCATATTTGTCAAGTTTAGTTTGAGCAGTGGGCTTGTATAATTAGCTTGTGAATTGTTCGATCTGGAAAACCTTTAAATGTGCCATGAGGTTTGTGTAGTTGGTTTGATCAGCCTTATTTTAATGCTCTGTTTGCATTTTTTCATCATTTGTAGACCATCTCCAGTCTGCTTGTTTTATTACTGATTCTGTATAGCAATCTGGTGGTTCTGTACAGTGGAGCTTTTTGCACACCCCCATTTAGGGGACATTCACCAGGAGAGAACCTCAGGTAGGGAATAAAGGTGCACAGAAGCAGGAGTTCTCTCAAGATCTCTGAAGTCTGGATTCTGATACCATGGGGTTCTCACAAATCAGGGACATCCCAAAGTAAAACCAGCCAGCATTTCAGTAAAAAATACAATGTAAATACATTTAAAATACAGTTAAGCACGGTATCATTGACTCCTTTAACTAATCATTTACTTGAACGGGTCCAGTAAAGTGGAGAGATAAGACATTAAAATAAAAGGCACCTTTGAGCAAATAAGGATTCAGGATGCTTGTCTAGCTAATCAGAGGTATAAATCTTGGATCACAATATTTTTTTGATGCCATGAAGGACGGTCAAGCTTCTGGTACCTTCCTGACCCTTGCTCATGAAATAAAGCTGGTTCCTTTCTGGAGATGGCTTCAGGTAGAGGGAGTCATGCCGATGAAAGGGAGTTACCTTCCACTGGGCCCGTTTTCAATCTCCCGCCAACTCGGGAACCAGACATATTCACTAAGGCCTAACTAACACCCAAGGCCTTGTGATGAGAAACTAGGTGATGAGACAAATGTAACAAAACCCACTGCCATGTCACCCTCTCAGCCCGAGCTGCATCTGTGACAGAACCAATCTGTCTAGGTGCTTCCAATAACTCGTTGATGAGATTTAAAATATACGTCTACTCAAAGCAGGAAATGATGTGACAGCTTAACAGCACTCTGTGCATAAAAATTTACTTCTGATCCACGGATCTCAAGTGGACTCAAGTGGTGTAGCATACAAGTTCAAGGATCAATGTTAAAAGACGTTTTTTCCACATTTATTTTGAAATGATAAAGTATATTCAGCAATTGTACAGTCCAAATACATTTGGCACTTGCAGAGATGACTAAGTTTTAAAAGGTGTTTTACCTTTGAAGTAGATATATTGGAAATGAGAGCTTTGGCTATTGGCTGAAATATTTCCTCATCAGAGTCATAAATACAAATCTACTTAAGATACTATATGAAAACATTTTGTCATCTTTATTATGGGCTATAATACCAGGCAATGTACAACTTAACTGAATGCAAACATGTCTGGTTTTTGTTCATGCATTCATGTCATCTTTTCAAACGGCAGTGATAAATGAGAAACTTTCTCATAGTTTAAAGCTTTAACTGTCCAGTCCTACAAACATAATGCTGTTATTGTACTGCAGTTTGTTTATCTCTATCTATTTTCATAGGCTGCTTGTCATATACGGACACCCCAGTGTTTAAACAATTTAGTAATAACAATACGATGCCAAACCTCTTGACTGTAACATTTGGATAAATACTATACAATTTTAAAAATAGGTGGGGAACAAAAACTGGCAGAAAGCCACAGGAGAGGAAGAAACAACCTTCTGTGAAAAGCTGATGAAGTTAAAACAAAAATCAGGTGTAGAGCAGGATAACATTACAGCTGATCCTGAACCAGCCCAGCCAGAGAAGGCTCTTCAGTGGCAAGTACTGGTCACAGCGGTTAGATGGAGGGGGGAGAAGCCACTGTGTGTGAGACCTGACACAGTCTCTGACAGGGCAAACCAAACGAAGGAGGATAAATCCTAATGTATCCACAATAAGATACTCCACGCAGACGCATTTATGCATGTTATGAACCTATTATAACACGACTAGGCATGCGAAGTTTGAGATGCCCTATGAAATGTGTATTTTGTATAAAAACTCATTATCTAAAAGGTAACCATTTTTACAGGTGTCTTAACGCTTTCATTTTAACATTGCACCAGCTATTCTAAATTATTTGAAAGATTCAGCATGCAATGCAGAGGATATTAAATACCATCATATTAACTGGCTTTTTGAACAACAGCGAGACAGTAAACAGCATTACTATTTGAATGAGCAGTATCTTCTGGCTTCAATATGAAGAGCCGTGCCAATATTTTGCAAATAGGCTTTAGGGAGGTGATATTCAAAGCTCATTAAATTCACTCCACAATTCCTGGGTCTGGAGATCTTCAGTCAGCCATGCTTTGGTTTACCGTGTGAGTGGTGCCCACAATACACACGACCGACATTAACAAATCTAGCGTTACTCACCAATCAGAACATAGCACTGATTCATGACAGCATTTCCAATACAATTTCATGTACACATAACTGCAATGCTATATCAGTAAATTAGCTAAAGCTCAAGTAAAGTAAAATGTAAAAAAATTGTGAGATTGAACTAGTGACCATTAGGCTACAGGTTCAAATCTCAGACTCTACTGTGGAGTGCTTGAATGAAAAGACTATAACTATTAAAATGCTAGACAAGTTTCCCAATACATGTAAAAATAGAAGTTGAAAAGCAAAATAATTCTGCCATAAACCTGTCATTTTTTGATTAAGGTGTGTTTTGTTATTATAATCATCATATCATAAATATCTTTATTCACTGAGAAATCAGCAAGCCTCAAAAAACCTGGAAAAGATGGCATAGTACAGCGTCTAGTCATTATCTGAGTAATGTCTCAGCAACTGTACACCTTCAGCAATTACAGATGCCTTGACAATGTCAAGCCTATTTAGCACCATGTAATTTCCAGTATAGTAGCCAGCAGCTAGAGATAAACAGCTCTCTCCACCGTGGACGAAAGGCTATTGGCTCAGCCTGGTGAGCCAGCTGAAGGGACCTCGCTGGCTTTCCTTGAGGATTTCTCCTCAGCTCTCATTGAGCAGGGAGCACCCGACTTTATTCCCATAATAGCCATGCCTAATGTGATAGCCTCTGTGGTTTTGTCCACAGTCAAGGTATCAGGCGCAGGTCAGAAGGTAACATTCTGTTTACACAATTATTTCCTAAAGCACTTATGGTGACCCAGCAGTGTGAGAGTTGACTTTTCTGGCCTTTGTGAAGGCTGAAGAATTGGCAAATTAGCCACAGTGGGCTGAGCGTGAATTGACAGAGGTGGGGGGTCCAGGGGGGCCCCCTACGGGCCCCCCAGCAGGAACCCTTATTAGCCGCGTCATGACAGTTCATTCAGGCAAACTGTAACAGTGTCACCGACATTCCCACACAAAGACGCAGTTCTTTACACAGTCTATAAACATGCTTCCCCCCGGCCAATTCATCGTGCTGTGACACCCCTGAAAAGGACTCTTCACAACACTGTTCTCACTGAGGGGGAGCTATTCGTCAGGCCTTCCTGGGAACACAAAAAGCCGGGGTCAGTTGCTAATTTATAACACAGTCCCCCCGCTCTGCTCCCAGGCCCCTATGGCAAGTCACAAAGAACTAAGAGCACATTGCTCACACCCTCTCATTCCACACACACAGACTGTTTTTCTCACAAAAACACAGAGCTTTTCGCAGTACCGCACCTACGTGTGCTCGCACGTATTAGCATGTCTGTACTTGCATTTTTATCTATGATCACTTCTTGCTGATACTCGTTTCTGGGCAACTGATGACTGCTAACCCCACTTCAGTAATAACATTTTGCCACTTTTAGTCGGCGAATTCAAACAAACAAATAAAAAACGCATTTATAAACTGGTGATTTTCCAACAAAGGAATCAAAAATGTCACTAACTCACATGCGACGGACGGCTGCCAGTGTCAAACTTTTCAGGGGGGGCTTGTGCAAAACAAACAGCCAGACGACTAACAAATAAATTATTGTTCTTATGAATGTGAACTGCTAAGGAAGTTAGCCCATCGTTCGGTGCTGTACTGACGTTTACATGTGGCATCAGTTTTAAGAAAAAAAATGATTACTAAGAACATGAAGCAAAGAATTTGTAAATAATCAACTGCTCAATGCATTGACAATGCAAGTGAAGCGTCATGAATTTGTCTAATAATGAGAGAATTTAGGACAATGATGACCATTTTGAAGAATAGGATCCATGATAGGATGGCGATTAGTCTACAGGAGGCCCTGAATTGACCTGTGCCCTCTGTAGCCATAGACTTATTCTACCCATGACATGTTCAGGTTATGCCTGTCCCAGTAGAGTGAGGAGGTGTCCGACCTGTGGAGTGGGGGGTCAGGAGGGAGAGACTGTAGTAGTGGTGGGGGTCAGTGAGAGGTTAGCGGATTAGCCGTCACGCAACGTGACCAGATTCCCATACGCAGCACTGCGGATCACCGAGCTCACCTGTCGAAATTTGGAGCGAGCCACCGGCACGTGCTTTTAATGGTCTCACTGCTGCCAGCCCTAATCTAAGGAGGATCATGTAATATTTAAGGTGTATAGCATAAGCTCCATGTGATGAGGCAGAATACACTGAATCACCCCTCGCAGAGAAGCGTCTGTACAGGTCTCTACTGAACGGGGCAAAATACGCTCTTGGTAGTGTGATAAGAATGCTAGAGAATACACAGAATAGTCAGAATAATGTAATAGAAAAAATATTACTGGTTTTGAAGCCAAAATTATATAAACGCACTGAACATGAATAATTGGGCATTTTTCAGTTAAAAGAAAGACCATCGTTTAAAAAGGTTTGAGAAAAAATGTTTTTAAATACAATTTGTGTATACAAATAATGCAATAAAAGTAAAAACAGCTCACACATAGATTCACTCAAAGTGTTTACTAAGGCCCTCTATTTAGAGAACACAATAATATCTGATTTCTATTGAAGATGCTGTCAAGAAATTCTTAAATTACTTAACACTGGAGCAATGATGACATCTGGAAGCCAATTATGGGATGCTGACAGTGAGGTCAGACCTTAAAACTTCCAGATTTTGCAGGAAGAAAACTTCATATCTAGACAAAGACAAGCCAGGAGTCAGAAAGAGCTGAAGTTGATGTGACAGAATCCTGAAGAGCTTGACCCCTGCTGAGAGACCCCCCAAGGTGAAAAGGCAGTTCACAGAGTCACCGACGGGGACATTAATACCCCCATTCAGCGGGGAGCTGGGAGACAATCCCTATCACAGCCGCCGACGGCCCCAACACGCCACCCACAACATTCATTCTTATCTTAGGTCCCTACGCACCCCTGTCTACGACAATCACATGACAGACCTTTAACCGTTCTATAAAATCAATAGTCATCTGGGAAAGTCACATATCCTCCACCTAAATCAGCCACTCTTAAACGAGTGCCCTCCACATACACCCAAGGGACGGCGTTCGCCGCAGCAATACTACGACATCCACCCGACTACGTACAGCTTCAACATTGCTCCAATTTTGCAGCACCCACTTCTGTCTCAAAAGCGATTATAACGACTTTTAAGACCATACTTTAGATTTACCGGCCTCTTATCTGCCTGAAAATATCGTCATAATCATGAAAACAGCCTCTCAAAGAAGCACGCGGGATTAGGAAAACACGCACCAACATTATCCACACACAAACCTAATAGATTCATCTGGCTTTCATAGGACATTCTCCCTACAATTCCTCCATCCCCCTTCCAGCTGAAGATGTCTATTGCCTAGAAACTGAGTCCCTTTTCTCTCCGCTTTCAGCTGCTTGTTCTGGGAAAAGCCGAAAGGGAAACATTTAGATTGGAGGGGTCTTTGAGACACACTGACAGTTGACTGATGACCGTCCATAAAATGACAAAGAATTGTTGTGTGGTAGCCAGTGCTGCCCATCGCTTCCCCTGGGAAACTAATTGCTCTGAATTGTTAATGGCAACATTATTTTTCTGCCAATCATGGCTTTTCAATGCCCGAAAATGAGCATGAAACAAGCCTTTTGACTGAACATAAAAGTTAAATGTCCCAATGTTGATCAAATTAACTTCAGCTATGTGACAATGGACTATATTTGTGAGAAAATAATGGAGAGGGACAAAGGAGGTCTTTATGCTTGGATTTCACAGTTGTAATGTAAAATCGTTCCTGCTAATCTGGACCATCCACTGCAAAAGCAGAAGAAAAATATTTTCCGTATACTATTAATTCTTTTTATCTTTTTGAATATTTTGTCCATTTTTGTACAGGCACAGTTAGAAAGCCCAGAATTATCATGAACCTGTCCATTACACCCAGCCCTGGCATATCGAAACAAATTAGGAGTCTTTTACAAAATAGAGATCAGCTTGTTTTTCTTTATTCCATGAGCCCCACCTGGCCCCGCCCCCACTCCGGGAACAGCTAGAGGCGACCCCTCTACCATTCGCAGACACTGTCCCCCTCCAATCACCCCA
>JAACJT020000052.1:8524360-8542670 GCA_009936485.2 Gymnarchus niloticus | reverse complement strand
CCCCGCCCCTGCTTATCGTAACAAATATGGGGCCTCTTACACAAAACAGGTCAACTTTTTTTTCTTTATCCCCACAGCCCCCCCCCCCCCCCCCAAGACAAATGTACTAACCCACACAACAACACTCAGTTAAATCCACTCAGAACTTTACCCAGCGAAACAGGGGACTGCATCTCCAAAAGCACAATTTTACACGGCTAAAACAAAAAGCTTCCGAAACAGATGGGAAGAAGAAAATGCTAAATAAAAAAGCTGGATGTGTTTTAAGTTTCACCTCGTTACTGGCTAAAAAACAGATTAAAACAGACGCAAAAAAAAGAAGTGTTTTTGATGTGATTCAATGGGAGTTTAGCTGGCTAAACAGTGTTCCTTCTCAGCATTGTTCATAGGACCTTGAAACGCCTTGGTGATAAACAGTGTTTAGCAGTTAAAAGGCCAGGGAGGAAAAGCCTTATCAGATCAGTTTTCAATAGGCTGTAAGCTGTATTATTAGCTTGGGGCAGATAAGAGAGATCTGGCGCTTGGCGTGGAGCCCCCAGCCAGTGTGACCATCTAGCACTGAGAGCTGGTACAGCTGAGCTGAAGGTGTTCAGGAACAGCCCCGCCCCCTGCTGCCAGCTCCACCTCCAAAAAGAGATTAAAGTTCCGGGGGGGTGAGCAAGAAGGGGGGGGGGGGGGTGGTGGTTTACACACTATAGATATTCTCACTTTCCCTTTCCTGCCTTTTCTGCTGGAGGGAGTCAGGGGGCAGACAATGTGTAAAGATGGTTCCCAAAGCCTCAGTGAATGGGACACTGTTGGTGGTAGCACTTCATTTAAAAGGAGCCTGGCTGTATTGTCCTCCCGGATTGGCAGATGAGAATGGAGTTCGCTGGTGGCTGCCAAAAGGTTAGCAGCTTCCCTGAAAAGGGGCTTCGTCTGTTATTCACTGCTGCTACAGAGCCTGAGCCCTTTGTGTGGGCCGGCCTGCCGTATTTACGCTGGCAGTCCGGATCTGCGCCCTGCTGCGCCCACAGAGTGAGCGATTCAGGCGCAATGCGCCCTCCTTGCGCGAGGCCCGGACTCTGCATTCACCTCTCCAGTGGCCTTTCCCTTTATCCACCTCAAATGAAAAACACTGTCACCTTTTAATTGGATACCAAGAAGAGCTCTAAAGAAACAGGCGAGAAGCATGGAAAGATTATCTGGTTTTACTTTACACTTAGACTCGCAGTTGGGACAAATTTATAGGTGAATTTTTAAAAATAAATCAGTTTCTACGGTACAACAAAGTCAGAGAAAAATATGATGAAAATCTTCAGTGTAAGCAGTAGAGAAGGCTTTTTTAAACTTCATTATACCCATAAATCTATTTAACTTACAGCTTAATAAAAAATGTAAAGAGTGCCATACGCCTACAACATTCCAGCTTCCCTGTCCATTAAATCCACTCCATTCTCTTACCAAATGAAAAATGATGCGGGGGGGGGGGAAGAAAAAATATGGTCTTTGAAATTTAAAACGAAACTCATAGCTCACGTGTCAAAGCCTTGAGAAACACATGCTACCCCAATGAATAGTTACTGAAAACAGACTTGAACATTGCTAAAAGTCACCATGCAACTGTAAACAGCAAATGAATGAGTGAAGTTGTCAAGACACAGAATATTGGAAGAATGTTAAATGCTGAATTTTTATGTTAACACCATCCCTGTGAAGAGGAAGGGATAACCAGGTACTGAGTGACAGATGGACTGTTCTTCTCTTAGTACCACATGGTCTTGTGCTGTTTGCAACAAGGCAGGATGCGGTAGGTGGGTCATGAAAGACATGAGTAGTGATTCCAATCCACCATCACGATCTTGTAGTTTTTCTTTAGTGCAAGAACTTGTGGTTGAGCAACGGTGTAGACAATTTTTAAGTTTTAACCATATGCTGCCTGATCTATACATGTGTACCAAATCTGGTTCGAGCAAACATCCCAAAATTTTTTTGTGTTCATTATATCACTAGCCATCTGAAAAGGTACTTCTCAATTTTTAAACATAATCACAAAAAAGCAATAATAAAATCATCAGGCAAATGGGCAACAATAAATGCTTCTAGGTTCACAAGACGCGTTTAAGATTGATGACCACATGAATTAAGAGTTCCAATGTCTGGCCAAAGATATGGTTTAGTACTCTGTTTAGAAAGACGTCCTATCACTGAAAGCTCAGTCGTATATCTAGCCATAAATACAACCTATATAATCATAAAGAAAATCAAACTGCAAGAAAGAATACTGAAAACTCTCTGGTGAGTTTCTCCTAGAGGAATGGTTGTGAATATGAAGAAAAAAAATATAACAGTCAAGTTAATGTATATTCTATAAAAGGAAAACCCCATTAATAGTCCCTTTGGAATGCCATAAAACACTGCTGCAAAATGGAGAATTAACAAATGTTTCCACAGCATAACAGGGCAGTCATAAATTTGCCATTTCTCATTGTACCATTTGATATCACTAGCAGAAAGTCAAAGCTGTAATCAAGAATCAAATTCCAGGAAATTCCAGGTTTTATAGGACTTCATTCAATGAGGCGACTTTACAATCTGGGACGGAGACAAACAGCCCTCACCTGTCCAGGACGTAGCCGAGGGCTTTCTGTCGTGTTCCAGAATACACAGATGGACTCTTCTCCCAGGCTACGAGGTTGGAAGCATCATGGAAAAGATGAATGTTCACCAGGTCAAAGGTGCTGGTGGAAATAAAAAAAAAAAAAAAAAAAAAAAACAGCAGAGAATATATGAAGATGGCCATCCCAGCATACAGCATTGTTAGCATAGAGGGCGGATGCTACGAGACATGCTTTGCCTTTCACTGTGTTCACCATTTCACCAACAGGAGTGGGAGACATAACGTTTTAGAGCGAAGGTTTTCACCCAGGAGTCAAGACAAAATGATGATAATTATCACCTGCTTTTTGATAAATATTCATGGGGAACCGCAAAGACGTACAGTATATATTAAAGCCCTTAGATATATTAGTTCTTAGTTACTTTGTGATCATGTATTCATGGTACAGAGTCCTTTGCTGTGGCCTATTTTCGTCCGGAGGTTGCCGGTTTAAAAAATCTGAACGGTACCCGTTCCAAAGCATAAGCACCCATTGAGAAGACCGTACACAATAAACCCATGCACCTACACACACACACACAAAAAGCATATACAAAAACAGTCATGTGAAAATGGGTCTTAGAAAATACAGTTTTTATTAGCGAATAAATCAGCAGCATGAAGGACTGAAGCCCATACTAGGCCGTGACTACAAAGACGTCTGTTAACTATTCCACAAGGCATAAATAAGTGCGCTCGCTCCATACCTCTAATGAGATTCATGATTCGGCTCCGCCCCCCTGCCGTGTCTCATCTCCCCATTTGCAATCCGGAATACCTCTGCAACATTTTCATCCCTTTCATCCCATGTCATCCCTCTGTTAGAATATCATCCCTTTCTTCTCGTGTCTTCCTTCTATTAGATTACGGCCCGCCCCAGAGGACTAGACGTTGATATCCATCCAGCGGAGGCTCAATTGCATGTAATGATTTCTGTCATCTGTCACATGCAACTTTTTGACTAACACGATTACGTCTAATCCAATTGACCAGATTCCCCACACAGCGACAAGAGTGGACCCAAGTGGCTCCTTCCATTCAGAGACTCGTGATGGCGAACGAGGCCTACGAGGGAAGCTAAGGGGGTCTGAGAGGTGTGGGATAGGCAAGCTTACCAATCAGCCATAGCCCATCTGGTCCTGATGAAGCCTTTCCTGGACCATTTACTCTGCAACATGACAAGAGTACTGTAATCACCAGACTGCAAAAAACACACACATGAATCATATGAGTTATACACATGCATGAATATTATTTTTTATCTGGTATTCTCAAGAAAATGATTATTGTATCCGCACGTGAATGAAACCCCACGACCTAATCCCTCAGCAAACTTTGAAGACTCCATACACCATACTTCACCCATTTATCCCGCCGAATACAGGGACCCTGAACTTGGGACTTGAAGCAGATGCCACTGATGCAGAAGCTTGTGAGGAGGAGTGTGTGACTCTCCTCAACTTGATTAAAATAAATAAATGAAATTCTAAAATACTTAATGAAGGGTAAAGGTGAATAAACAGAGGCTTAGGTCACATTGACTAATTTTATTTAAAAACTCAGATGTACATTAAAGCTTGAGAGGCATCTGATTACATCTCACATCCTTCAATTTGAATTAGTACAAGATTAACTGCATGAAACTGAATTGGATTAGCATACTTAAATTAATCTATATCACCTCGTTGAACATAAAGTCATAATTACAGTTCGCCGTCTCGTATGAGGCTGCTGTGTGTGTAGTAAGCAAGACAGAACCTACATTCTGTCTCTCAAAAATTGCATTAAAGTGGTCTTTTCAATAATAGGTAAATGGCAGACACTATTACACTGCAATACAGTAAAACCATTCACTCCATTCTTTCAAGTTCATGATTAGAGGAATAGCCGGGCCGCCTCTCAAGACCAAACACTCACCTTTGAAAAATTGCCATGAAAGACTTTCTTGGTCGAACATCAGAGTGGTTTCTAGGTTTTTAAATATTTTAAGTAACATAATTTGCCAGTCCCAAAGTATCCAGGATCGAAATCGTCTCCTAACACGTTATTTACAATATAATTTCTTTTAGATCGGGAACCCCAGATAGTCCTGAAACAGAAACCTTTGTCGGTTGTATTTTAACATACCGTCTACCCACAAGGTGAGTAACTGAGGCAAGACATTGTTTAACAGTGGATGAGTTTGTTTGTGTTCTCAACACTCAGAAGTCATTAAAAATCTGTTTAAATGTCATACATTCTAACAGTCATTTGGTAAATGAACAGCGCTACAGTGTGTACAGGACCTAGTCAAGTTCCTACACGACATTTTATACCAGTTATATTAATATTTCACATTAGATTCACATTACACATTCACATTAGATTATAGTCAAAGCTGAAGTATTTTTGGGATCAAGCCTTACAACATAATTACCCTTCTTTGAATACATTTCAATCGTTAAATTCCAGGATTTAAAGACAATTTTCAAAAAGTATGTTAGATTACTGCACTGTGGGAAAATCTTATTTATCTATATTTAACTTAAAGACCAATTAACTACACCCAACCAAATTTATCACCTGCCCAACACTAAATTGAATAGATCCTCAATACCTTCACACGACAAATAGTGTTAATGGATTTTCTTTAAACATGACCAGTTTCCAATCAGAAATGTAAGCATACACACAGGAAAACACACACGTGGATATCAGACATCACTACTTAACATCTTCTATGTAGGTCAAAATGACATCTCTAAAAATTCCAAGACAATAAGTGACCCTGGCTATGATAGGAAAGAAAGTCACACAGAGTTTATCTAGCTGAGTAACTCTGAAGACTCAAAAACATTCACATACCAGTACACTGATTTATTGTTTTTTGAGTATCTGTACTCACAATTCAATATATGTGAGCAGCGTGTGACTCAATGAATGCAATAAACTATAAACCAATAAAGTATCCTCCAATCAAATAGGCTGCCATTCTCCAGAATGACTCAAGTGACTTCTTGTTAAACTTCATATGAAATGGAAGAACATTATACATTTACAAGATCAAAGGCTTCAAGAATATTCATACTCTTTATAGCACACAGTCAAAGACTATTAAATCTCCTAAATCATCACACTGCTGTAAACCTTGTATCGCTAATTCATTACCCTAAATATATGGCAATTCATATAGAATAAAATTTCCAGAAATAAACATAGCAAATAGCAGAGAAATACTGATGTCTAGTGCTCAAGAGAATATTCGGAATAATCAATTCAATGTGAGAAATACTGCCATTCACGTTTATGGTTTGTGATGCCTTACGGGGGGAGAGGGGGGATCATAAACATGAAGAACGCTTACGAACACAAGTGAATCATGTAAAATATGATCACATAAAGTATATTAAACCAAAAGAATACAAAGGTCTACCTAGCATAGAGGGTCTCTGTGAAGTAGTGATCACCCTTCTTGTCCCAAGTGTTTAGGTCATGTCAGACACTGTAGGTGACATTGACTGACCTTGGACAAGGAGCACTGGGTCTCCGACACTGACAGTGATGAACGGGAAACAGGCTTGCAGCGTGCTTCAGCCCCGTAAGTTACAAAGTGATGGAGATGGGAAGGAGGGAGGGCTGTCAAATAGATTTTTCATTAAAGATTGCAAGCACAGAAGTCCATAAACTGTCCACTTGCGTCTACTGAAAGTTTTCCTTCTATAAAATGTCACGAATGTTGCATGAGCAGAGACATATTTCCTTATTTTATTTGCTGACCTTTTTCCATCTAAGAGGAAAAACCACCTCTTCATAAATAACAAGGCTGGCAGGTAGGGGACAGAGGAACACCCGGGGAACGAGATGTGACACAGGTCCAGTGTCAGCAAGGCCCTGTGAGTAACAAGTCATACACACAAACCTTGATTAATACAGCCCAATGCAGGCCTCCATTTATCTTTATTGTATCATCCAAGAAGAGGAGGGCTCAAATTAGAGAATGACCCTGGAGGCGGGGGTTAAGAGTGACCAAGAGCGATGGTGTTATCTGATTGGAGTAGCCCATAACAACTTCAGCTAGATACGTATGATGGTTGTAGCAGAGGGAACACTTGGCTGGAGACAGGTCTGGGAGCCATCTGGATGAATATGGGCTCTAGTCTAATCCTTCTACCCCCAGCATCTCTGATTCCGCTACCACAAGTCTGCATACATTCTGTCTTAATCAATAACTTTTTCACTAATCTCATTACCACACTGCACTCCAATCTGCCCTCACAACTGGGTGTTTATAGCTGTCAGAAAGTCATGCCTTAGGATCCGCAGAGTTAATAATAAACTTGCACAAAATTTTATGTAATTGGCCTGTTTTTTTGAACATCGAGATAAAATGCAATAGGGAGTTTGGAAATGGTTAAAAACATATTTACGAAATGTCACCTTGATGTAATGTTTCTAGGAAATGTGCAATCACACAAAAAAACAGAAACGCAGTCGGCTGCTAAAGACATTACAAATCAACAAGAAATGACAGCTGACCAAATCCGTCATGCCCGGCTCTCAAAACAAACGCAGCCGCTGTGTTGTCCGGTTCCTTCTTATTCAGCTTTTTAATTAATGTCCTCCCCTGCACCCGGCTTGGAGCCATAACTCATGGAGGGGTGTGTTGACTCTGATGTGTTTTGCATATGGGGAGGGGCCACACCGGGGCAGTGCATAACCTCCACCCAGGAAAGAATCAGGGAGGGGGTCAAGGGACGCCAGCAATCACTGCTGAAAGTGTGCTCCAACCAAAACTGGAGTCATACGCCTTCAGTGAAACAATCTAATCAGACTCATGCGAATGACACAGACGCATACATGGACACAATAGTGAAGTAATATCTTACTGGAGGGGTTTAGAACTGAAACAATGAATGTCTTCAAAACCTCCGGATACATGTATAAAGATTATTATTAAAAGTACTCAGATTTTGAATGTGATGTAATATTTACACCACTTTTCAAGTCCAGTGTTCACTTGTTTTCCAGAAAAAGGGTTTGATCATTTTCATTAGACTGATGAAAAGCTGAAGGTTGATGCTGTAACAAAGCCTTCATTTTTTAGGAAAATGGAAAGCTGTCTACAAGAAACGAATTCAACTGCTTCTTCCCCCCGTTTTTGGCCTGACAGCTTCTCCTTGTCACTTGCCATGTTTTCATGCTCATTATGAGGGCTTTCCGTTCGCCCCGCTTTGTTCTGCGACACTTTACTCTAAAAACAGGGCACAAAATCCACAACCTTCCATCTTGTCCCAGATCCTCTGTTAATAGGATTCCTTAAGGTTGCAGATGGATTGCAAATCTAGGTGGTTTCATCTACTAAAAGACAACATAAATCAGCTGTGAGAAAGCAAAGACCGGCACAGGGGTTATCGCAAGACTGCCTTGCTCATGAGAGCTTTGCATTAAAGCATTAGTGAAATTAATTCATCTTTCATAAGAGGTTTGAGCAGTATCTGTGATCTATGATAACAACCAATTTCTCACTACAGGCTTTAAAGAAACTCAGCCCTGATAGACTACACAAATCTGCTCCTTTTAAATGGCCTAACATTATCTAGAGTGCTGTTCCCATGGGGATCATCTGAGATTCATAACCCTACCCAGAAGGACTCATAAATCACACGGAAACTTTTGTCATTTTTCTGTTTGCTCATTTTTTTTTTTTTTTGTTTGTTTTGTTTATTTTCCTCGACAGACCGAGTCTGAGTGGTAATTATTTAAAATTGCATCACGCCTCAATCAATGTAATTAGTTCTAGATCATCTTTAAATGGAGGCAGGAAAATTAAATGGGTTATGGCAAGGGGGGTAAAAAAAAAAACAAACAGAAAGATATTTTAAAGGCCACCCTCATCTCTTTTGCATATATTTGTATGCTGCCTGCTGGAGCATGGGTAACAGATGAGGTGAAAAATGGAGCTGACACTTGTGCAGTCACGCTGGAAATGGTCTTTATTATTTTATCAAAAGAGCTTGTAGAATCACTGCTATCCAGTTGTGTGTGGGGTGCCAGCTTTCAGTCCGTCTGACAAAACCATACCCATTACAGGTCAGAGTGACTGACTTCCTGAGGCAGTCCGAGTGGCTCAGATACACCGCTCAAAAATAGAGAATTCCACAAAGGGCATTAGGTTTTAATTCATCTCGCAGCTCCCCAAAAACTCTCACGATTTAGATCAATTTGATCAGAACGAGCAAAAATTCCACTGTCAATGTTCAAGGGCAAAAATGCCACCATTCATGATATGCTATGCTCAGACTTTCATTGCATCTTTCAATAAATTATGTGAATACAAGTAAATAATATCAAGCATATAATAATGAACATGTTCAAAATAAAGCGAAAGACATTAGAATTGCGAGCCTCATTTTTTACATGGTCCTTTGGAGCCCGATATCCAGTTCATGTTGATACAAAAGGCAACTTTTCACTCAAGTCTTTCAGTGCAGTTTTTTTCCTTTTTGGCCATAAATGATTTCAGATTCGTACTTTTTCTGTTCAGGTGACGCTTCGATGTTCAAACTGATGCAATTTTTTGCTCATTTTTACAGCTTACATTCAACAGGGGGCATTCAATTTTAGTGCTTTGCTCAAGGATACTAGAGCATGTTCCTTTGTGGGATTCGAACCAGTGTCGTCGAGGTTACAAGACAATGGCCTTAGCCACTTCCCTGCCTATTATAAGCCTACAACTTCAAATAACCATGAAAACAGGTTAAGTGAGTGAGAAGATATCAAAATTGCACTGAATATAATTCAGTCAAAATTGTGTATAGCATGACACAAGGAGAAATTTAATAAGGATATTCATGTCACTGTTTATAGAGGGCTCTGTGGTATTGTTATTACACTCAAGTTCAACATATGCATAAGCAGTATTGGCAAGCAGGAATTCAAAACATGAATGAAAAAAGAAAATCTACATCTATTGTAATGCACAAACAGACACAACAGACAAGAAAAGTTCAGCAAAAACATTTAAACCAAATAAAAGGGGAGACAGGGGGGTATAGCTGAAAGAATACGTCAGAAGCCAGAAATAAACAGACTGTTGCTAATAAAATGCTAAACAGCAACAGGAAATAAACAGAATATCTTTAAGAAGAATTAAAATGCACATATTCGAGAGCTGATGTGATTTCACATTTTAGATCACCTTCGATTTCTCAAGTCAGCCATCAGTCTGCTCAAATTTCACGACGAAGAGAAAAATAAAAGATTGACAACTTGTTTAATAAACCCGGAAAACCTACCTCTGGGAAATATTCCTGCGGGAATTTTTCTTTTTCCACCATTGAAGTACTTTCTAGTGTGTCTGAGTAGATCTCTTTCCCAATCACCTTCTTGTATTTCTTAGCTAAAAAGGGACAAAGATGAACAGCAATTACTAATATGTAACATTACCACCGGGGGCATGTTAAAAATATAAGAAAACCATTAGTCAGATACTTGATTGTGGATGCTGAGGCTGCAGCTACTTGGTAACAAACCATTCTAGCAACTGCTCCATCTACTGGTCAATATTGGAACACTCCCCGTTTCCCGAAATGAGATCATTCAACTGAAGGCAGTTATGTCTGTCTTACCTTTCACCTCATCTGAAATAATACAGTGTGTCAATTATAAAGTTAACAGTGACATTTAAATTACAGAAATGTCCTGCTGCTATTATTCGTGTGGTTTTGGCTTCCGAGTTCCTGGTTTGTTCATGCATGGGAGAGTATGAAGAAAACGATTCAGCTGACTTTTCTACTACAATCTGAGCCCATTCAGAGGCCACGACGCCACGGAAATGGTGCAACACTGTCACAGAGTTTCAGAACGGACAAATCGAGTCCAGTGAAAAGTCTGGTGCCTGCAAACCATTCCAAGGGAAACTAAAACAAATCGGAAGCGAAGCTGTGGAGAATATGGAGAAATTTGCATAGCTAACTTTCTCAAGTGGCCACTTTTGAAATCATGTAATTTAATAAGCCAGCCCAGAGGTTTGAGAATGGGGAGGGGGGAGTGGCTGTCCTTCACTGGGACGACCTGTGTTAATGCTGACTCCACTGTAATGTGATGCTTTCCTTCATATCTATATCCCAACTTTAATTAGTGTTGCCTCAGGGACACTGGCCCTGTGACATCAGCCAGTGATGTGTCAAGCTTAACTGTTCAATAACTTCCAGGCTCAATTATTGCGGAGGTAATCTCATGAACGAGATGCTAATGATGGCATGCATATTCCAGATGGATGGGTAACAGTTACCATGTGTAACATAAGTTACAGCAGGATTCCTTCCTAGAACAAAACAAACATTACCTTTAAAATCAAACTGCTGGATGTTTTTCAAGGTTTCATGAATAAAATAGCAACTTCCAAGTGCCTATAGGAAGAAAAGAGGAAAGGAGATCATTATCAAAAGTATGAACACCGAGTAATATGTAAGCCAGGCACTCTCAGGTAATGGGAAAATAAGTCAGAGCCCGCAGCACACAGTCCATGAAATATGCAAGTAAAGCCAGCCTTACGCTGATGAAATCTGTAAACGGATGATTTTTTCAGAGTAGAATGATGATGTTAAGGGAATACACCCCAAATGCTATGCAATGCTGTAACGTTTTTTTTTTTTGTTAATATTTCTGAAAATGGACAAATATATTTACACAAAATACTCCAATAATTAAAAGCATACAGCATATGTTACGATAAACAGACGGACCAGAGTCGGTCCCACAGAACAATGAGTCCCATTACGTACGTATAAAACAGCCCTGAAGTAAATGGGCTAAGAAAAACAACACTGTAAAATGCAACACGACATGCCAGGTTCGTTTTTTCGATAAGGAACAAAAAAAAAAAAAAAACCATGCATTTTCCACACATTCAAAGCAGGCTTTACTTCAGTACATTAATTTGACCCTTGAACCCATGTGAACACCGGCAGTGTAGTTACAGTACATCCCATGGTTTCCAGGTTATTTCGGGTAGTAATACTCATTCATTACATGTACTTCACCAGACGTGTAGATGAGGGAAACTGAGAAAGCACGAGAAAAGAGCCAGAGCGAGATTTCAGTGGGAAAGGATTTAGTCCCGGTTTGTCATCTTCCTTTGTGGCAGAGACGGCCTCTTGGCAGTCAGAGTTTTGGCTCACCGAACGCTGCATTATTTATGAGATGAAGCACATCTTGAGATTAAACATTTGCTGATTTGTCAAAAGTGCAAACATGAGGTCCTGCCCATCTCCTTGACATATAAGTTCATCCAACAAAAAACAATGTCATGCATTTAATTGATGAGAGGAGCACCTGGCAACACCACTGCCGTGCATCTCTGCTCATTTCCCTTCTCTTTCTAAAGGCGTAACATCGGAACAGCAGGAGCTGTTTAGAGGCTCAAGGTTAACTTCCTAGAAGGACAACTCCCAGTCATATTTAACATCGTGCTTTAGGAATTTTATACAAAAACATGTCCACTTCAGTTCTGATGCACAGACGTATTTATTTATATGATTTAATAATCAACCAAACTGGGAACATAACCATAACACAGGGCTGTAGTCTATATTTAAGTTCCTCAATAGTGCCATCTTTTTATATACAGTATTCTGCATATACAGTTAAGTCTTAGGCAGGCAAAAAAAAAAAAAAATGGTTATGTTTATGCTGCTGTAACACCATGAATTTGTCTATCCAAGTGTGTCAGTTTACATACAAACAAAACATCTCAAGTCGCTCTAAAATTTGCAGTTTCAAACCACACTACCCGTGTATCTGCTGAACTGAACAGTGTGTATAATGTGCTCAGCTATTCGATACTTCATAGTTAATAAACTAATTAACCAATTAAGTCAGCTGGTGTTGAAATTTAACAAACACACTGAAGGGCTGAGGGGCATCAAGGAGATTTCTGAAAACCAAAGCTGTGCTATCCAACCAAGATACCCTTAACATTTTGGAGAACCCATGAAACTCTACTTTTTACTGTATTACTCTTTATTTGTATTTGTTCTCATGTAAAATTTTGCTTTTTTCGCTTAGCAAATACGCAGTTACTGCCCAAAAAAGTGGCCTTAAGCATTTCTTTTAGCTGCCTAAGACTTTTTCACAATACTGCATATATATTTTAATACATGAATTGCTCTATGCACATACGTACGTACGTACGTACGTACGTGTGTGTGTGTGCTCACTTGTGCGTACAACTCTAAATCAAAAGTGAAATTAGGGTTGTTTTTGTAACGTCTCAATCCAATTAATCAACCACTAACCTGAAACTGTTGGTGCTGTAGTGTGAAAAAACACCACTAAAAGTTTGACTCGCGTAACTGAAGATGATTTCTGACTCAAAGCAACAGGTGTGCTGTACCACCAAACAGTTCCTAAACAGTGGGGGAATTATTGGAGATAAGAAAAGAAAATGTATATCACCATTACTCTGTTCTATGGACACTGATGACTTATTGCCCCATTACCTCAACAAAAGCAATTACTGAAAATGGGATTTACATGATTACGTTAAACAAACTGCAATTAATTGAATTTCAAATAAATGACAAACAATAGTAGAAGCAGCCACTTAGACACAATCATAAAAATCTATACTTAACCTCTAATAAATATTTAACATCAAAGTTCAAACAGACTGGCTCATTTTTTTCCACTCCTCCCACAACCATCATCATGACGAGCCTTTTATATTAGCAGGGTACAATTAATCCATTTATCATTAGACGTGACAGCTTCAAAATATTAATTAGACTAGGTCTCCGATGACAGGAAGTGCTTATCTTTTACCGGCCCCCTCACAATGGCAACGTCAAGCGTATGTTTGTCACGTCTGGCTTTATTGATTACTTGCCAGATTCACTTGAAATAATTAAAAGTATATTTTACATATTTATAAACCAAACTGTCAAAAGTCCTACTTAATTTTCCATTAGTAGAATGCACTCTATTAAGTCCAGCGCTCGAGTCAGGAAGATGTAAGGAATGACTAATCAGTGTTATTGTAGGCAGAAAGACAATATCCATGCCATAAAAACTTGGTTTAATTAGTGATTCTGGCTAAGTTCTCTTATCTAAGCCGACAGCACATTCACCAGACAACAGAAGACTTGCATGTACAATCTTAGCATGTGCATATTAACAAATAAAAATGAATGTTGTTGGAAGGAAAATAATGCAAAAAAAAAAAACTGTGGCCGTGCAGAAATTTGTCAAAATATCTGCTGTACTACTGAGGTCCGCAACCAAAACTGATCTGGGTATCAGAAAAACTGTCTATTAAAATCAAATCAGTGTTTTCTGGAGGATGTCTTTATCTAGTTCCATTTAGATGTAAATTTTAATGCACCGTGTTATGGGGAATTAGTCTTTTTTGGAACAAGTAACATACCCGGCTAAGCAGTGAAGTTACACAGGCCTACATTACACTCTGCTGCTGCACGTGAACCTGAACAGAGTAAAAATCAGTACTGGTACCTCTATGACCTCTAAATGGATTTTCTGCATTTAATTTGAAAAATGAACCATAAACTAAACATAAAAGTGATCATTTTATTGCAGCCTCCTGACCCACTCGTCTTGACTTTGAACGTCCAGCACACCAGTATGAGTCTCGGAGGCACCACTGCCCAGCACCTCTGCCACCAGCAACACTCTCCTTTGAGAGATGCACTTAAAGCACGGTGCATGACACTTAGGGCGTGGCTTCCAGATGACTGCGTGTTCTCGCCGGAGAAGCACTGCATGCACCTGTGTTTGAAGAATCGCTGAAACATTCAGGGTGGGGCCCACAATCTCAAAGGACAGTGAAATTTATAATACACAGTGTAAAAGTTAGCTGTAATCTTTAATAAAGAAGCAAAGTCGAAGGAAATCTGGAAGACTTTCCACTATTCCGATTAAACAAAAAGGCACCTTATAGACATGAAACAATATACAGTGCTATGAAAAAGTATTTGCCCCCTTCCTGACTTCCCCTATTTTTCCCTATTTGTCACCCTAAATGGATTCAGATCTTCATACAAAATCTAATATAAGACAAGGTGAACATGAGGAAACACAAAACAATGACGATTTATAAACCTGCATTGAAGGAAAAAGGTTGTCCAACACCACATGTGACCCAGATGAAACAGTAACCCCAACTCCCCCCTTAATGACTGGATGTGCCGCCTTTAGCGGTAACACCCGTAACCAAATGCTTCCAATAACTGGAGACCGGTGTTTCACATCGCTGTGGAGGAATTGTGGCCCACTCTTTTCTTCACAATTGTTTTAATTCAGACACATTCAAGGGTTTTCGACCATGAATTGCCCATTTAAAGATCCTGCCACAGCATCTCAAAGGGGTTCATGTTGGGACTAGGCCACTCCAAAAATTTAATTTTGTTTCTTTTGAGCCGTTTCAAGTTGGACTTGATCTTGTGCTTTGGCAAATGTGAGCTGAGCCTTTAAGTTACTCTTTGTTAGCAGTGGGTTTTGTTTTGTAACACTCCTAGGAATACCTGGACTGGTCTCTTTCTAAAGATGGGATCATGAAATGCTAACTTCATCTGAAGTGAGTGATGCCTGCAGTTCCTTTGATGCTAGTCAAGGTTCTTTTGTAACTTCCTAGATGAGTTGTCCATGCACTCTTGAAGGAACTTTGATAGGCTGTCCACAGTGACGATTCATCACTGTTCCAAGTTTTCTCCATTTGAAGATAACGGCTCTCACGGTGGTCTGCTGGAGTCCCAGAGCCTTAGAAATGGCTTTGTAGACTGATATATTTCAATAAATTTGTTCAATTTTTCAATTTTTCTACAATTTATTTTGATCACACCATAGTGTGATGCTTCTTGAGACCCTTTGGCTTTCTTCACCTGCCTGAAATGGTTCTATTTAAGTGAACTTTAGGTACATGGCAGCAGTATAAATAATTCTTTAAAAACTATTTTTTGTTTACTCAGATTGCCTTTGTATTCTGTTCAATTTGTTTAAAGATCTGAGAAAAGCAAGCATGACGCGCAAAAACCATTAGAAATCAGCACTGTATGCAATAACAATAGCTCTAGCAATTGTATTTCATTTTAATTCTTCAGTTAATAAATGTGCCCTTTCCTAGTAAGACTGAGTGGTAACACAGTGGTAAAATCACATTTTAAAGCTCTGAAATAAAAAACAAAAAAAACAAAACAAATCCACCCTACAAAAGAAACTACAACTGACGTAGATCTCAATTGAGCGAATGATCAAACAAAACCGGCTACAGGCTCAGAAGAAACAAGGCGTTCTTGGGGCGTCACTTGTTATTCAAGGACCAAACTTACACAGTGCCTTCTGAGAAGGAAATCTCCAATACTGCACAAACAGGATGTTTGTCATTCTCTGCAATGACAACATCCAAAAAAAAAAAAAAAAAAAAGGACGTCAATAGAGCCAAGGCACATTTCAGCAGTGAAATACAGACGGAGAAGCTTAGTCGCTTTGCCCGTATATGTTTGCCAACCTTCGCTCACAGTTCAATTGATTGAGTATTCAGAGTATTGAGCTACAGTGTCTATTATTCATCGGATGCTGGAAAAGCTGACTTGATACACAAAAAACTCATTAAGAGTTATTCTGTCACTTTTCCTGTTTGCAAACAAGTCAGTTGTTGGACTAGCCATCATTTTCTGAAAGAGCTGTTATCAGAGTAAAAACACTGTTCATTCACATGCATCCCTCTCTGCTTCTATACCAGCAACGGGGAAATGGAACAGCCACCTACTATCTCTGTGGCCTTATGTTAACACTTCAGACAATATTGACTTCGCTTATTGTAACATTGACTGACGATGAGCCTGTTTCCAAGAGCCAGGCAACAAAACAGAGGCCTGCTCTTCTAGTAAACTAACGAAATTATAGACAAAATGTTAAACAGAAATAACAACTGACAGCACATACATCAAATATAACTGGTTTAATCCAAATCAACCTTTACAGTTTAATATAATAAACCTGCCCTTTTTAATCTTTTTATTTTAAAGTACAGCACAAAACCACAATTAATAAGCATCGTGCCATCTAAAATTTATGGACGTACAGGACGTCCGTAAGTTTGCAATGACGCCATTTGTGTTTCAAATACCTCCTTCATGAAGCATATCTGTATTGGCATGGACAGCTACTAATAAACAAAATGAATGTGAGGAACAAGTTGTAATCTTGGGGAAAATGCAGCATGATGTATCAGGTCCTAAGAAACACTACCTAGAGGAATCGGCCCGATACTCTTTGCTGACGCTATTCATTACACATGTGAACTTTCTTGTGACGGGATAAACTACAAATGAGGCACCCAGCTTGCTTTACAAACAGTCTGGAAAATCTGGCAGTGACAGATGCGCATGATTGATCTACAAACCAATGGCTTTATTTTTTTTATATATATTATGGATGGGTCTAAACCAGGAGTAATTGGACAAACCAACATTGGTTCCTGACCTGCCAACAATGGGGTGCGCTCCCAAGGTTGGCCGCTTCCACGGGAAATATTGTGCATTAATTTCATTTAGCTACCCAATGGTAGAAGTTAATTAAATTGCTTGTCCATTGTGTTCATCCACTTACAAAGTTAATGATATTGTGCCTCAGAATTAAAGAGCATTTTATAAAGCGTACAGGATGGGAGCTGGCAGGCACTACATTGCCCCAGTTGAACTGTGTCAGGCCTCCAGCTTGTGGAACCCATAATTAGCAGAGAAATGGATGCTCCCATCTGCCAATTATGTGCCATGCTCATCATTCCTGCAGTAACATCTTTAACCTGCAAAGGTTCTCTGATCTGAAGCAATAAAAACATCACAAAAATCAGACACAAAGGCACAAAGAATGAATCTCCTTAGAAACCAAATGAGTCAGACTTTTAAGGAGCCCTTTTAAGGGTTATGTTGACGTTGATTTCTGTCCTGCATTTTTGTAAACCTCATAGCTACTCTGTAAAAGGCACTCACTTAAACCTTCGTTGCACTATAACTTTAATCAGAAAATGTCAAATTAATGCAACACGGCATAGCATCAGCCCAATGCTGAAGATGCCAGCTTCTAACAAAAGAAGCTAGAAGGCAAAAACATAACCGATCATTAGTGTAAAACATGAAGAGTAACCTGTAGAGAACGTACAGAGCTTCAATTGCGTTTTTAATATGAATACTAATGTGGGAGTGAATAAGTGGCATGCATGGCCCATGGAGCACAAAAGACTCCAGTATCAGGAATCAGTCTGAAAGTGGGATTATGTTCTTTTGTGGTTTTTTTCACTTCAGTAGCTTTTCTTCAGACGTTCATTTATACTTGACTAGACAGTGCTTTCTACTTTACAGATGACCCATATTAATATGGTAAAACATGTTTATTAACATTTTGCCATGTTGCCTGGAAACTAATAACCTTAATGTTTAGGAGTAAATGAAGTTTCAAACCTGCTTGTTTGTATAAAATTCTTGTATTCTTTCATCTCTTTATATATGTATCTAGATATAGTTTTCCAGACATTTTAAGGGTGTTTTTAATGACGGGTCACGGGACATAATACAATGCAACTGGAAACTTACTATCCACTATAAAACCATGCAGTGCAAAAGTGGATTATTTTGTGAAATGCAATTCGACTCTGTGACTGACTGATCATGGGAACGT
>JAACJT020000052.1:8505257-8524260 GCA_009936485.2 Gymnarchus niloticus | reverse complement strand
CGCAGTTTGGTCCTCCACCTCAGCAACTCCACTCTGTGACTGACTGATCATGGGAACGTCGCAGTTTGGTCCTCCACCTCAGCAACTCCACTCTGTGACTGACTGATCATGGGAACGTCGCAGTTTGGTCCTCCACTTGATACCTCGCATTAGCCACGAAAACATTAACTATGCCTCAGAAAGAGATGACAGCTAGCGCACCAGGCCTGCTTTTACATGAAGATGATGTCATGCTCATCTATTTCTGCTCAGCCAACACAACGCTGGACTACAGCCATTTCCATTAAAAATGACTGCCCTGCTAAGAACAACCTACACTTACTAGCTTTTGCACCATGCGACCAAGAACAGGTTTTCGCCTCGCTCGAAACCGCTGGTCAGCGCAGTGGCAAGTGGTCAACGGCAGCCAATGCAATTCAAATCCTGCGGCATAACACTATTGATACTCTGCAGGTCACTATATGACTGAGTCTCTGTTCGTAGAGACAACAGCAGGGTCGCTCTATCCAGCACAATACAGATCACCCACTTCCTAAAGTCAGAAGAAAAAATGGTCCCACTCCTTGTAATCTTCAAATAAACCAGTGATTTAAAGGCCAGTGTTGGTGAATAACCACTTTCTCTGAGTAGCTATGCTGAAGACGTTAATCAAATCATCTTTTAAAAAGATACACAGATGATGAATATTATATACTTAACTCAATTATTAAAAAAAAAAAATCAAAGGCAGAACAATTGGGGCATCCATTAGTAATTACTGTACAATGACAGTACCTTCATTTTATCTGTTCTAGCTTTACACAGCTGCCAAGGTCATCATTTAATTTTTTTTTAATGCCATGGATAAAATGCATTTAATACACTTATGCTCATTAATGGAAATCATATTTTGCTATGGATGTCCAATAATTACGAGGAAAATTTCAACTTGTTTTTGAAAAGGAACTTCCATTAGCAAATGATATTTATGCAAATTCTAAAATTAAGATATAATTGATTTTTCATCTAAAACACTGACAATGTGTAGTTCATTTAGATTCATTTTACATAGCACCTTTCTTAACATACTGGCCTCAAAGCACTTAAAGGATCTTGATCAATATGGATTATTGTGATTTAATATCCCGACCATTTCAGTTCATCTTGTGCATATTTATTTGATAGAAAGAATTACCAACATTTATTCCCCTTAATCATTGTGTTCCATTTGTTGGCTTGTCATACCACGTCTTTCAACAGGTTGACCAAAACATCCTTGTCCCAATCATTTTCTTTACATACAGACTTTCTTTGGCTCAGATCACTGCAGAAACGTTATACGTAACATCGGCAGAACGGCTCAGCACTGATCAATCACAACAGCAGGTTTGAATACGACACCGGTCCCCTACATTGTGTTTAAAAACGTTTATTCTGGGACCAATATGTGGGTTTCCTCCATGTATTTCAGCTTTCCCCAGGAATTCCTGTCAGCTGGGGATGACAAGTTGCTCTTAGTATGTGCAAGCAATCTGTGACCTCATTAAAGTCTGGTAAAGTGTCTACTCACTTTGCCATGTGGTCTTCTAACACAGGATTCAGTTTACTACTGACAAAATCAATGGGCGTTCCAAATCGTGTAAAAACATAAAACACAAGAAGCAATGGGCCACGTTCCCAGATGCCCGATGTATGGAAACTACCCAAGCTAAGCCAGAAGTAGTTAACGTTTGAACAAGTACATTCTGTCAATAGATGCAACTGTGGTTAAAAAGGTGAAATTTCTAGCCAAAGAACCACGCCGTACATGCATGCTTTTAACAAATAACCCCAATGAATATTTAGCTCTGTAAATGGGTAAGATGATGAGGGAAAAGATAGAGGAATCATGTAAAGAATGTCATTGAACTTCTAATTTTCATCCTTGTATGTTTCTACACAACAAAGATATTGTAGGATTTTTAAAGGCAAACAGTTTCAGTGAATCCTACAGGAGTTAACATTTCAAACCATGAATCGCATGCTCTACCCAGGTGCGATATATTTATCCCTACCAAAAGTCTACTACAGTCTACTCTGTCAGAGGATTCTGGGATTGCTGTCATTGTGGCAATGTCAGTTTTGGGGGCAATCATTAACTGCAGGCACCCATGCTTCCAGATTTGTTCACGCAACTGCAGCCTTGCAATGATGAAGCATATTCTGCAACGAAGTAGCGGTAAGCAGGCTGTCTCATAAGACACAGCTCCCTCCGCAGGCTCACACGAAGAAATATAATTCTCTAGGGTGCTTCTACAAGATCCATCAGTCACTTCAGCAACGGCTGATTTAAGGTGTCCCATTTCTCAGCTCGGATCTTCGCGCATCGTTGCATGTAGATATGACACTCCCCAAATGCAGATAACAATAACATGCATCCAAGACAAAACTTCATAAAACATTCATCAAAGAGGAATCCATAATTGCCATTGCCCTCTTCCCCTCTGCTCCTTTGGTAGGGTGACTTGGTACTCATGCAGGACTTGAATAGAGTTTTTCAAATATCTGCTTTGTGGTGCAAAATCAGCTTTTTTTTCCCCAACTCACAAGAAAGGGGCAGCTTTTCCCAATATCCCTGGAGTGTCCTTTGAAAACAAACAGTAACCGCAGCACCGTGAAACGTCAGAAAACAGAAACCCAAAGTGCAAAGTCGTCATCTCTTCTAAAACTGGATCTGATCAGTCTTTGAGGTGCCTTTGTTTTTATGTAAAAATGCATGCCTGCCAATGATGTGTTATGTAAAGTTCTTAGGCTGATTTAAATGGTGGATATCCAGCATGCTAGCTTAGTTATACTTCACTGCATCGTGGAGAGCAGTCTGAGCCTCTGCATAAACCCCATGCATGAAAAGTTCATGTAAATGCGACTCCGGCTTCTTAGATAACAGAAATTATGTCCAAAAAAAAAAACAAGCCTTTGAAAAGAAGAGTGGGGAGACCTTTTTGCAGATGTCCTTCAGTCTATTAACACAATTGGAATATGGCAATTGAAAAAGGTCCTCATGGGCTCGGCCTGGAGGAGGAGCTGAGAGCTCAAGGGAAGCCCTTTTCCATGCTCTGCTACGCGCTCCTCTTTCCCACTGTTTCTCCTTGTGGGCTTGGATTATGAAAGAAAAACTGTATAGGGAGAGAGAGAGAGAGAGTGTGCACGCGCATGTGTGTGTGTGTGTGTGTGTGTGTGTGTGTTCACACATGTACAAATTATGAGAAAATATCCCCTCAAAGGAGGGCGGAGGCTTTCGCAGGAATGAGGTTTGGAATTATCAATTGATTCCCACAGTCAACAAAAGGTTCCCAAAAAGAAAACAAGGCCAGTGTCTGTCTGTCTGTGTTTACTGTGCCATAGGGTACACTAGCTAAACTTTGACTATTTAGTTTAGGTAGCAGTAGCTTTAAAGAAAAAAAACACATGTATATTATTTATGGGTTCCGACGTGCGTTTTATGGTCTCTTTCACAAATCGTCTTGTTCCTCCATTTTCTATGAACTGATGGAGCCCTAAATAGAACACAATGTTGAGTAAATGAACACATTTGCAAAACAGTGTGAAGTTGCTAACTGCAAATCAGTTGTTCAGTGTTTTATAGTCAGTTAAACAAGTATAGGTATAAAAGTAAATTAGAAGTAAAACATTTACAACTGGTGAAGATGTAAATACATCTCAATGGTCTGTTCTAAGAAAGCTCTGACTTAATCAGAGTTTAATTTAACATTTTATTGTTTCTGCTCTCTTTTACAAAAAAAAAAAAAACACAGGAACTATTTGACTGAGATGAAAGTTCGTTTAAAAAAATCCAGAAAAGCTTCTCCAGCTCCCAAACTCCATTAGGTGTTAAAATTCCATAGTTTATCAATTTTACAAATCTTCCAAAACTTAATCAAATTAGCCTCCGGTTTACAAATAGTACCAAGGTGCCTGGAAGTGTGAGATTTGGGTAGCATCACAGATGAACAAGCCTGACACCCCAAAGGGGATGAAAATTAAGGCAAAAATCAAGAGTTTTCTTATTAAACACAAAAAGATTATTAGAATATTCAAACAATCTAAATGACCACCACCTAGGTAAAGGACTCATCAGTTCATCTGTTGTTGCGTGGAAAAAGTGTAACACAGGCAGTATTGTCAATCAACTTGTGCTCTGGCCTGCTTAACGGAATTAACTATTGTAAGGCATTTAAACTCACCCAAAGAAAAGGAATCACAAATACTGTTATGTTTACTTTATGACCTTTAAAATGCCAAGAACCAGTAGAGGGGTACCAATAAATGCTGAACTCTCCATGCATTTCATTCGGTACAGAATTTTCACAATTATCAAACATTAGTCAGTTTTCCAATATCGCAACATGGTGCAAATAACAACGGAAAACAAGGCAAACATCATATTAACAGCTTGCACAACTTGCACGAGCTAAAAAAAAAATGTTACCAAAGAACTGACAATACAAACACTTTAGCCACTCGAGTTGCTTGAAAACTACAGCAGGATGACAGCACACGACAATTTCAGATCAGTTTACCTCCAACAGTATGGATCATGATTGTCATCTGACCTGACAGCTGTGAGAAGCAGTACCGGTCACCCCAAAAAAACATTAAGTGGTTCCAGGATTGGGAAGAAAGACCCCATTAATGCATATTATGGACCCACCCTATAACTGGATTCCCACATTCTTTCGTGGGCAAAAGGAGACAGAAGAAAGACTATCTTCAAAACCCTTTAGGAGCCATTTGAAATCAACTGCTCTATGCATGCTTAATACTGTTAGAAAATGAAAAGCTAAAACAGTTTTGGTGATGTGAAGTGCATTTATCTTGAATAACTACAAGAGAGAACGCATATGACACTAATTTGTTTTTAAAAGATTGCATTGATGTGCCAGGAGTCCACAAAGGTTGGAACACAGAAATCATTCAACCAAGAATGTCTGCCATGTGACCGTAGATTCCAAGCACGTGTATGTTTAATTTCATGCGGTCTATTTTTATGCTGCCGAACACGTAAAACATGTTGTGATATGCTGTTCAAATCAGATCAGAAAACACTGAGCAGTCCTATAACGATATTCATTTTTTTCCCTGAAATATATTTAAACCAATGACAGTAAGAATTTAAATGCAGAGACTGAAAGTCAGCTACCCGTGATACGACGTAGTCTTGTCAACTGGGCCACAAATGGAACCAGCATTTATTATGAAATCACACAAAAATGAGAAGTGTAACTTTATTCAGTTAATTTTATCATGTGACCTGCTGTTTAAATATGGGCGGATGCAAAGGAACAACTATAAATGATGGAGAGGAATGCTGAAATGCGACTGGATGACGGAGGAAGACGGTGAGGTAAGGGAACCCGGGAAAAAATACCCAAGGAACTGCACAGTTCATTGTGTGTAATACAGCACCGACAGCATTTCAAGGCTTAACATCAGAAAGTTCTCATCCAGAAAATATGCACTATGGGGTCCGCATCAGAGGAGTGGCTTCCACCTCTCTACACTGAAGTATAGCTTACGAAATGTAGTCCAGTGTCGCCGATTTTAATTTGTGCTCATCTTTGACCTCCAAAGTAGACGACGACACTTAACTACACAGTGAAACAACGCCAAAGATTAGCATGGCCTTTTTGACATCCACTGACAGACGACAAAACACATAAAATATTTTACTACACATTTCCATTCCAGTTCACATGGACTGTTAATAAACGTCTCACTTGAGATGAGACATTTCTCAGTCTAAATTTCCGAATAAGGTTAAAATGATGCCAATCGTGTGTTGACTTCTGGTAAACAGTTAAGAGCTCAGGAAGAGGCACTGTACTGCCGTCAGCACGGCACAGAATTTTCTGTATGACGACGAGGCCCAGACATCAAATGTGCCTGCAGAGCTTTACTTGAGAATCTAGGGCATCAAACTGGGATAAAAACAAATTAAACACCCGTGGGGTGTACTATGAAGCGAGTTCACTGGCTTAGCGAGGTTCCCCTCCAAGTCTGGGTACTCCGAATCGTAGCTGACAAACGTAGTGCTATTTACCTCTGACTGCAGCAACGGGCTCAATCGCGTTAACTCTGGGCATGTAAAACGTGCTTCGCAGTACACGCCGGTGGTTTGAACTGAAGACAAGGACTTAAAGTGACTAAAGCTTTCACACAAGAAACCACACAACACTAGGTGTAAGGCACAAGTCAGCACATAGTGTATGTAACACACCATTCTACGAATACGAAAAATTCACAAGGTTATGGTGCATTTCTGAGAGCTGCATATTTAGGCTAACAAACAAGAATACCGACTGCACAGTTCAACAAGGAGCAGAATGTTCTGATATCCTATTTATAGACAAAACAGTCACAAACAAGCTTGCATTAATAACGTATTGCTGAAGAAGTGATAAAGTGATGGAAGGGGGAATGTCTGGGGAACTTATTTGTCCATACTATTTCTTTTCTTACTTTTTTTCATTATAAAAAACAAGCAGCAATCAACATTTTTTTCTTCCAAACGTAGTACTGCTAAATTCCACTGCTCTGTTGTAAAAAATAAATCCTAACCAAAGCACCTTCTCAGTTGAATTCATCAACAATGAGGAAAGGGAATTACGGACAGACACATTCTCGCTGTTCGGGATGTTTGGATTACCCACTGATGGCTCCCTCAAGTGAAATTTGGCTCATAAAGAAAATAGCTATCTTCCCCTTGCCCGCATGCCACCTGCCTGGGGCACTCCCACTGGACATGGATATATATACACTTAGCCGGGAAAGGTCAGAGAAGCCGAATCTGCCGGGTAAATATGCGGCGGTGGGGCAGATGAATCACGGGAGAATTGGTGCATGGCAGTGAATGAATAACCTGCGATGGCTTCCCAAACCCCATTATTTCCCTTCTTTTCCAGCAGGCCAAAGATTCATGTCTCTGCATTGCTGCCAGTTCATTACAGAGAAATATCATTCCTCTTCTGGCTGCAGCAGGACAAGCCCAGGCCCCAGGAGGACCCTTCACTGCTTAATTCCACATCATCCGCTCCACTGAGCAGCTTCATCTCTGCTTGTATGATCAATACTATATCAGTGTAAATTAAAATGACAATTTTAAAGTAATTAAGCCTGTTAATGCTCGATTCAAATGTCATTATTTGCACAAGGGATCGGGGAGAAATTACACCGTGTCCACGGTGACAGGAGAATGTTTTAACTGGTGCAATCCTGTTGCAGTCGCTGCCACCGGGGGGCTTAACGAAAGCAGATTAACTCCCGGCCCCTGACTGCCAGGATAGCTCTCCAATTTCAGAAGAGGATAACCCAATTGAAGAAATTTGATTTGTTGCAGCAAACTCAATTACTGTGATATTAGATGAAAAGTGACAGGGAGGGAACGCTTGCTTAAAGAAAAGGAAAAATGGAGGGAATAAGAAAAAAAAAAAGTTGGACAATAAAAATGCACTTAACTCTCGAATGAAATCCAGCAGTAATTGTGTTATTTGATTATTTTTGCTCCCTCTCTTCCTGTTTTTTGAAAAGCCCTTAAAGTAATTGTGATGGTTAGCATTAAATAAATCACTGCGGCCTTAACTGCCCCACTGAAGTTGCTTAAGGAAGTCTTAACCGTGATGAAGCCACAGGAGTTCACACTCCTGTAGAGGACGCTTGTGCCTCAGCCCAACTGAAATCATTACATTTCTTAATGAGATTGCTTAATCTATAACAAGCAAGCCTTGTTAACCAAGTTGTAGCATTAGAATCGTTACGAATCTTGAGAATCATGGGACAATTGCACAGCTTTCTGAAGACACGTGCCGACAGTCTCATCATTCCTTACTGATGAAGTTTCTGCCCTGAGATCAGATGACAAATTGAGTCAACAGCTCTACTGCTACACAAAGCCTCCTGAAAATAACTGCAATTTGCATCCGGCATTATTGCATTGGGAAGTAACTCATCCAAATGACTCACCTCTTCTCCTGCTATTGACTCCTTCTCCAAGTTCTTATTTCAACCTCTAGTCTTTAATGCTTTTATTCTGATCTCCTAGGACATCATGTTTGGTTACAATTACCTTCTAGCAGGACACACGCTGTATATATCTATTTTCAACTTTTTTTTATATACAACACACGACGGTTAAGCTTCAAAACCAAGCGTCACAAAACAAGAACAACCATAGCAAAATCGGTAACAAGAATTTTACTTTTTCTTTCTTGCAAAAAAAAAAAACCCAAAAGAATCAGGCAAAGAAGCAATTTCTGATATGATGAGGTCATTCTCAGATGACCTTGTGTTTAATCTCCCTGTGTATTCTGAGGGAATGATGATACTTTCCCTGACATACAAACTGCGAAATTTTATGGGTAGTCCTACCAGCTGTCCTTTCAACCTTCGAACTAAATGTTACCTATAAAACCAGGTCTACTCTGGCTTTCTAGTCAAATATACGTACGTGACCGGCCAGGGTTCAACAGCGACATGTGGGGTCAAAGACTACTTTCATTGCATGAACGAAGGAAATGGGCAAATTAAAAAATCAGTTGTCCCAGCAGCAAAAAAGCCAAATATGACTTGGAACCTACAGCACAGGGAGGTGACAATGACAGTTTTAAACAATATTTTTCTCAGTTATCTGCAGTTAGGGATAAGGTAAATCAGGTCCCTCCACCCAAACTGTCATCATAGCTAGTACAGAACTGCTAAACACAAGATTCATCATAATAGCAGTAATTCTGAAGAGCACTAAATCAGCTTGTTATTTTATTACATATGCTCTGGAAATTGAGTTACAACTAGTAAATCATGATCTTTGGTAGTAAATCATGCAAGGACTCCTTTCCACAAAAATGTTACTTGCTGTGAAAATACACCTCTTTCCACTAGGGGCCTTGACAACATTCCCTTCTGTGCTGTGTAACAGGAGAAAAAAAATACCACAGCCTTTCAACGTCCTTATTCTAGGACACACCGAACCACAGGAGAACTGTTTGTCATGCAGTGACAAGGCAGTACTTTGCCCTCAACACCACAGCTTAATGAATTTTTAAATTACTGTCAATAATGAATAAATAAAAAACACTTTACATTTAAAACAAAGGCAACCTTTGTGCATTTAATTAGCATGGGCAGCACTCTGCATTGTTAATGGGGCTGGTTAATGGAGAGCGAGCCTTTCGGAGCGAGAGCTCAGTGCTTCCCACATGAGCCTGCTCCCGATCCATCACCAGGCCTGTTGACTTGTGTTTGTGCAGCTCGCCATATTAATTATCAGCTCGTTTCAGGGCTCCCGTCCACAATCAATGAGGCCGTCAATGAGAATTTTAAGGAAATCAATTAGAATCCTCTAATCCAATACTTATTTTCTTGCAGATGAGGTAGAACAGTTGGGATTCTTTCAGAGGCATTTGGGATGGAGCAAAGGTAAAGGCCATAATGAGGTTTGATCGTGGGTGGCTACAATTAAACCAATAGGTGAGGGAGGAGAGCACAGCTCAATTCCCCCTAGAGTCCCCACAGGATCACCCCAGGCATGCGTTATGGCCATGCCGAGCATTAAAGAGCTCTGAGATGCATTAATAACGCTGATCCAGCAGCCCGGTCACCAAAAAACCCAACCACCCACCAAACTCCCCCAATCAAGGGAAAGCAAAGACAATTTCACGTAAAAAAAAAAAAAAAAAAAAAAAAAAAAAAAAACCTTTTAGAGGATACAATAATTTTATAGCTTCCATACATACAGGACGTGCATCTCTATGCTGTAATATTGAGGTTTCATGACAGGAGTGCCAAAAAAAATCAAATGCTTTTAAAATGTAATTTAAAAAAATAGGTTTTTCACGTGAAAATTATAAACATTGAGCCCCCTGAAATAAACTAACAATGACAGTGGAGTGGAGTGGAGATCATAACTCTTGGTTAATAAGATCAAAACACTTAGACTCTAAAATGCCTCTAAAAATTGTAAATTAATATAAGTAAATAAAAGAACAGCTCCTCCACTTCTAATATGTAACCATTCAATACCCATTTATAATTCTTCTAAGCCAGGGATACTTCTGGAAAGGGGAAGTAATGAAATAGTGGGGGATTACAAACATGTTCCTGAGAAAATTTATGTTTCCTCAGTTCTAAGCACTGCTAAATTTTAATTTAGCAGTGCTTTTAATTTTATTATCCACTGCATAAGTATTACAGGACTATTCCATCCATCCATCCATCTTCCATGACTGTGCAGAGTTCCAGTGAGTCTAGAGGAAATCTCAGGAATTCCATGATAGGGGACCTACTCACACACACACGATCATTCTCAAAGAGCAGTTTAGGGACACCAATTTGCTTAACTGCATGTCTTTGGACAACAAGTGGAACCCCAGGGCATCCAAACTCCACAGACACAGAGCCAAAGGCACAGGGAGGCCTCATGGGTAACAACTGAGCCAAAAGAATCCATTATTATTTCAAAGCTATTTGTCATAATCAAGAAGGAAAATGTTCTTTCGTTGTGGAACCCTACAGCAGTTTATTTGTTTTTAATTATTATTATAAAAAGCAACCAAAAAACATATTCACAGAAACTCTGGAAAATCTGCTGCAACTCAACTATGTTGACGTTTTTTTATTTTTGTCACATCGATACAATACACTCCAGTGTGGCAACACAGCAAAAACTTTAAACAATTAAAAAAAAAAAAAAAAAAAGAACTGATTCGTCAGTCAAGAACCTGAAAGTGTAAAAAGACGCACAGATCAGATCATCCCTGGGACAGAGGCAGGATGGTTCTGCACCTGAAGCAGACCCCTTTTAAACAGGAGAATATGGGCAGGGTCTGGAGACATGGAGCAGGCTTTACTCCAGCTGGACAGAGGCGGCTGTGAGGTTGGGGGACAGTGTGGGTTTTCTCCCCTCCTGGGACAGGGGACTGTGCAAAGTTTAAATAGTGGGGGATTATGGAAATGAAACCAGAGAGATTAGCTAATGGGAGAATAATGTCTGGTGTCTGCCAGGGTCAGCAGGGACATGCAAATGAAGTGGCAGAGGAATCAATACGTAAATGGAAAACTGCACGATTAAGATTTGGGGAGCGAGGACGACGCCTTTCATTTTAATTTATTTATTTTCTTTAAACTAAAGAACAGGGGAATCCAGAAAGAAGCTCACCAGCACTCGCGATGATTCCCGGCCTGCCAGCATCTTTACAGAAACGGGCATCTTCGTGTGCGTGACTGTCGAGGACAGCGTCTTCACTTTCGGTGACGGATCTCTAGTGGCACGGCCTCGCTTCACTCCGCCATTTTATTCTAACGGATTTCCAACAGCTGCTACTACTTAAGCCAATCAATAATACGGTAGACTGGAAGTGGCAATTCTGGTTCCGGATGCAGCCTCAGGGTACCTGACATGTAATTGCCATGGAGACACGACATTCACCAGTTACAGCACAGTAAATAAAGTGGTAAATACCACGGACAAGGACTTCTGGATCAAAAACAAAAGCCAAACAAACAGGACGCACAGCACCACAACAAAGGCATTACTCTAGGTTTAGAGAGCCCAATTTTTAGCATGATAAACAATCACAATTTAGATTGTCCCTGTCGTTTGGTCCTTTTTTGCCCCCATCTTCCCACACTGTTCCTCTCCTTTCTCATTCTCATTCCTGCCTTGTACGGCCACCCATTTATCAGGACCCGGGCACAAAACACATACCGCCTAGTTAAAAATGCATGGAGCCGGCAATAAAATTAACCTTGTGGCAATTGTTTTCCCACACATTTTATGGCCTGCAGTCAGCTCATCTGTTACAGTGGAAATAAAAAAGTCAGCCTTAAATGTACAAAAAATTATGACGAAGCGTCCTAAATAAAGCGGCGCTAATGCAAGTTTATTGAGTCAGGAGCCGATCGATCAATGGACGAGTGGATTAACAACAACTCACTGGCATCTCATAGGAAACGACCTAGCCAGAGATTAAGAACTAACTATTCGCGGAGAGCGATTGGGCAGAGAGTGCATGGGGGTTCTAGGGTGAGAGGTTCCGGAAGGTGCCCCTTGTGTGGATAGGAAAATCAATGCAGAAAGGCGAAATGAGAGGCAGGCATGTTTACTGCCCAGTGCACTGTAGCCCTGACCCCACCCACAGGCTGGTGGGGGGGGGAGGGGGGGGGCGCTTCAGTGGGTGTTTATTTGCTCTCAACACCTTCTCGGCGATCAATATTTTTAATTTGGATCCAAGTTATTATTTTTCACATCACCGCGCTGGGGAGCGGAGTAAAGTGGCTCATATTTTAGCGCTAAAAAGATCGATATGACAGTTTCACCTTCATGCTGCCCCTCACATCATAATGTAGAGTGTGGGGCGTGGTGGGCACCCATGTGCAGGAATCACATCATTATCTGCTCCTGCCGACCCCTCCCCAACAGACTGATTTACTCCCCATCAAGATCTTTCTACCCCTGGTAAACCAACTACCCCCCCACGGGCACTGTTGTCGAGGGAATCTGAAGTGTGGGGGAAACGGGCAGTGCTGCTTGCATTTTAGGATGTGCAGAGAGAGGCCTACTGGACATCGTTCTAAGTACCATCGGCCGATAATTGTCCATCTGTTGTAGGAATCCACCAAATATCAATAAATGTTCATTGAGTACCCTGAAAGGGCCACGTTAGTACTGAGTATGTCCTTCATTGATAATAGCCATCATTTTCTCTCATCTGCCATACCGTTCTTGCCATATTGAAACAAGCGGCTGTATTAATTTATCAGCACAGCATATCCTCTTTTTCAACCCTTGTCTTTAATCTGATGTCTGGAATATCCTCTCTACTATGACTGCCACCTCTCCTTCTCATGTGCATGATCTCATGTCTTTAAATGCATATGGAAGTGTGTGGAGAATACATACAACAGGACAGCACTGGTACCGTGAACAGAGAAGACCGCCTATAGTGGCATGATAAGAGGCGAGTGTGTGGGCCACTGTTAAGCGGCACAAACACAGTGCCTGTCAGCACACAGACAGTAAGTGTTCATAAATTCATGTAGCTCAGCATGCTTTGATTATTGCATTACTGAGGCGTGCTGAGGGAAAAATTAGGGCTCAAGCTCAGGCTGAGTGTTGGCTGGCAGATCCCGACATCCCCCTAATCTGCCCAAGCTCGGGGACGTGCTGAGGGATAACTGTGGCTGATTTTACCTGTCACCAGGTGCTGGGATACTTTTTCACTGTCAGACCACCTTCTTTAAAGACAGACATGAGGGACGTGGTGCTATGCCTGACAAGGAGGTAAGCACTGGGCTCCTATCACAGGCCATGTGCCAATTTACACAATCCTCCTAACCCACCTGGTAAAGAGCTGTTCTGAAGGTGTATAGGGTGACGGCGTCAGCTGTACACTTCAAATTGTGCAAATATGTGTGTATTTTGAAAGCTGGCGGAAGTCTCAAAGTATACGTGATGCACACGTGACAAAAGAGCTGAACGATGCTTTTCTGTGAATCTGACAATGTACTGCAATTGTGTTTACGTCTTCAAAATTATCTGTGTGGTAATCTGAGTAGTTTGTGTGGCTGAATATTCTAAATTTAAAGACGCAGGTTGAGCATCACACTCCAAGGTACTAAAACAGCACCTCCCAGAATGCACATCGCTAACAATCATACAACAATCATTTGTATTTTTCAACAGCAAGCTTTACGTTGTCACTTCATACCCTTTTTTCTAGCAGCTCACACTGGAATTCCCATCCATCCTCCAGCCAGTTAACCCGGTCAGGGCTGGGGGGCACGAGCCGAAAACCTATTCCAGGCACAACACTGGGGCACACCCTGGACGGGATGTCAGTCCATCTCATGGCGCTCGTGCACACATGAACACACGCACACACAATCATGCACCAAGAGCAATTTAATGCCGCCAATTAGCCTAACTGTATTACTGTGGACTATCAGAGGAAACCCACATGACACAGGGATTACAAGTCAACACACAAAGCAAAGGCGGGATTCAAACCCCCAAACAGATCTGTGAGACAGCAGTGCTACCCACTGTGCCAGCCGCATCCGAACATACTTGTAGCTGCTGCAGTTAGTCCCTGCTAATGTCAAGAAAAATTAAAACAACAGAACACGAGAGAAAATATCTTATTTTAGATCAACAGGTCCTTGGTTCATGTAGATGTATGTAACTGAGCATTCTGGGATGTACATAGTGCAGCCTGATTTTTAATAAGTGGAGATATTAGCTCACATCATTACACATTACAGTCCAGGCCCTAGCTGGTGAATTATAAATATTAATGGCCCAGAATGAGTGGATAGAGAGTTGAGTGATCAGGGCAGGCCTTCCTAATTGACATTTTACCTGCTGTATACCTTAACAGTGCCGTAAAACAGAAGGCTACTCAATGCAATAAGGGACATACCATTTCTTTTCCCATTCAGCCCCTTTCTGAAGACACAGTTAGCATTACGTCCTTCTCTATTAATATGCCACACATGGCAGTCAGAATAGATGGCTTTTCCTTGCTTCACAGTGGTGGCTGCTTAAATTATACACATCATTCCTATGGAGGTTAGCGTGGCCTAATCAATACCCTTCGGGGGGAGTGCTGAGGCCCAGCGGAAAGATTTTTTCCGAGGCTGGAACAGGTTGAGAACACAGCCCCAAATGGTCTGCTCATGCCAGTGCGAAAGATGATATGCTTGATGATTCCTAACTCAGAATTGAACATAGCATGGTTGTAAAAAGATAAATAACATAGCGGTTTCTTTTTCAATGCAGACTTTGGATGAAAACGATTCATATAAACTTTTGTACAAATGCTTTTTAATAGCATATGTCTGACTATTTATCTTTTTTGCAGGGTATAAGAGCCACTTCATTGGCAGTTTATGTGCTTTATACTAATTTCCTCACCAGATAAGTTTAATATGGTCTCATGGCAAAGCCTGAAGTCATAAGATAACTAATACCCATATTTAGGTCATCCAGAATCCAAAAAAGCTGACGGGTAAATACACACCTAACACTAAGGAATAGCTTTATGGTATATCACAATGTGCATTTCATCGCCTTCACATTACAAAGGCTGCCATTATTGTTCAGGCCAGCACCTAAATAGCATTCCACTTACATTATCTGAAAATTGACAAGAGCTCCAGACAACAAACAATTACCCAGGACCAACAAAATCGAAGCATGAAAAACAAATATGAATGATGTCATGGTTTTTTCTACACTAAATCAGCAGCTGAATGGAAGGCAGTTTAACTTCAGTATTTAACCTGAAAGATGACAAATATTAGTTATATTCCATTTACACTGATAAAACTAAAACATTTACAGTAGCTTTGCAAAAATTATATACGATTAAAAATAAAAAGGGCAAAATTCTGACTAACACTGAAAACACTGTTATGATGGCAAATAGTCAGTTTGAAATATAATAAGTCCACATTCGGTGCACATCTGACTTCAAAACGGTGTGATTTTCTGAGCAGCTGTTGCTAGAAACTGCAGGATGTGTCACCTTCCCAGAAAACACAGAGACAATCTGCAACACAGAGAGCTGTGCCGACACTGGCCAAACAGGAATTTAGCACTGCAACACAGAGAGCTGTGCCGACACTGGCCAAACAGAAATTTAGCACTGCAACACAGAGGGCTGTGCCGACACTGGCCAAACAGAAATTTAGCACTGCAACACAGAGAGCTGTGCCGACACTGGCCAAACAGAAATTTAGCACTGCAACACAGAGAGCTGTGCTGACACTGGCCAAACAGGAATTTAGTACTGCAACACAGAGAGCTGTAGCGACAATGGGCAAACAGTAATTTAGTACTGCAACACAAAGAGCTGTGCTGACACTGGCCAAACAGGAATTTAGCACTGCAACACAGAGAGCTGTACTGACACTGACCAGATAGTAATTTAGTACTAGAACACAGAGAGCTGTGCTGACACTGACCAAACAGGAATTTAGTACTGCAACACAGAGAGCTGTGCTGACACTGGCCAGATACTAATTTAGTATCTGCTTCTTGAAACATTTTCTTGCTTGGCCCCACAGCCTCTGTTTAAGAGCTCAGTAGAAAATACACCAATCATTACCCCTCATCCCTAATTTTAACTTACAACTTAACTTTTCATAGTTAAAATGTACAGAAACCAGAAATACGAAAATACATAATTATACAGCATATTGAAATAAAACTTTCCGTAATCCAGGCACAAATACACAGTCTTTATAAAATCATTTCACTAAGATAAACTGACTTTTGTTTAAACCTGAAAGACATCTCCATAATTACTGATATTTTACTCATTGTCATAACTTATCCCATGAAGGATTTCAAAATGTGTTTCCATACAATCCTGCTCACTCATTTCGATTTTTATTTGACAGAAAACAAAAAGAATCAACTTCAACCAAGATACGAATTACTGAAAAGTATAAAAATTAGTATATGCTACCCCCTACTGGTCACATTACCCAACTACATTAGCATCATTATTAGAGGTTTACTCGGCAAAACCGGAAACTCTTCAAAATTAAAAAAAAAAACAGGAAGTTGAAAAGAATAAACTACATTAAAGTATAAATACTGCTGTAACTGATTTTTGATCAGCACAGCATTTATTTAATTTAGGATGGATGTTATCTCCACCTTCCTCTTGTTTAGAAGTCTTAAACCTGAGGTCCGCAGCCCCCTGGGGGTCTGAACAAAATGGCAAAATGTCGATTTGAGCACCCAGCTTCTGCATCGCAAGGCGGCTACTTTAAAGAAAAATCTGAAATATTTTTATACTGCACCCAAAACTGAGAGACTTTCCAGTTAGACATTCACCACCATCTAAAGGCTACTCAACGTATTGCAGGTAAACTTGGCGTTCCCAATCTAGGATGAACACGAAGGATGAATGTACCAGCACTGAATGTAGCATTTTACAGTCTAAGGACTCAGTCTTCCCACTACTTCCACTGGGATTATCATAATAAATATTTTTGGAATGTGGAGGAATTACACAGAAAGTCAGAAACTTTTATATATTATATGCAAGTAGTTTAGTATTTTATCAAAGTGCTGAAAAAACCTCAAATATCTTAACAGACATGCTGATAATTGGTATCTAAAAAATTACGTTTTACTGTGTATTTTATATACAAGTCCATGTTTTTATGTCTTCTGAATTTAAAACAAAAATTTCTTCTGGAAAAGTAACTAAATATCAAAAACCAAAAGTAATGAACAATCTGTCATCTTATTCTGCAGTGTAAAAGACATTTTCTTTCTGATTTCCCCAACATAAAAATTATATTAACATGCTGCTGCAATTAGTCAGGATTTAGAAGACCAAGCTAATCTAAATGGTACAAAATTTAACTGCTATTCCAAGGTATACATTATCCCAAATAAGACATTTCATTTATGTATTCGCAAGTAAACTTTGTTGTTCTGAAAGCCAGTGCAACCTGTGGGATGGGGTGGAGATTTCTTCTGAACAATTTTAAACAGCTCTTCTAGGCAATTAAAGGGCAGCTTTGAGTGCTGTCATTTACCGTAAAATGCTCCTGGGACTTGTAGTTTTCGTCGAGGTAGATGCGGGCTTTATTGTATTCCTTCATGGCGTCGCTGGACAGCAGCTCTCTGAAGAAAAAAGGGAAGGGTGTTCTAGGGGTGCCCCTTTCTAACTCTTTGTGTGGTTATTCAAAAATACATGTCTTTTGCATGAGCACAGTTTTAAGTGAAATTTATCACAATAAACAAATTCTATTTGCGGATTACTGCTGTCTACCAGAGGAGGGAGCCATTACCCCATATGAAATTGATATTTTTACACTGTACCTCATACTGTATATATTATGTGAAAAGTAGACAACATTCACTCTGCTTCTTCAGCGCGTGCCTGATGGAGCCGAACGATAACACAGCTGTACACTAAGTAGAAAAGTCTTACTTGACAAAGCTGTCCACATGTGACATGGACTCTTCATAGTTCTTCCCTCCCACCTCTTGGCAATGTAAAGCAATGAAGTGGGGCTTATGGGCATGAACAGTCTGAAATAGAAAACAGAAAAAAATGACCTTTTTAAAGGGAGCAAAGCCTTCTGTACCTTAAATATAAGCATGTTGTCTGAACTGCGAAGACTAGAGAATCAGACAAGGATGGAGAAATAGTTACCCTCATTGATTTCATCTGTACGATAATAATAATAGAAAAATGCATGAACAGGTAACCCGGTCTAAGTTGGTGTAAAGCCTATACAAGTTTCTCCATCATTCTTTATGGCTTTTATCCATCTCATCCTGCAAGCAAATAAAAAGAATATCATCACCTTGTCATCGTAATGTTAGAAAGTTTTAGCCGGCTGAGTGCAAGGCCAGGTGCAAAAATAGTCATCTGGAGAGCAGCATATTAATGTACAGCCTGCAAAACACTCCATGTAAAGGCACACCTCACACATCTCAAATCAAAGACATTTCTGGTATGAAGCTAGTGCAATGTATCAACAGCGGTGGGTGCCAACAGACTTTTGCTATGCGGCAAAGTGAGACATGTGGAAAATATATGACAGAAAATGATACAGCAGGCTCAACGCACATAAGACAGAGGAATGTATGTGTCATAGCACTCTGCTCCAACTGATACGCTAGAATCAGTCTTATACAGTTGTGGTCATCATTCTCATCATGGGCATGGAAATTTTGTGCTTTTAATGATTTCTTTGAACTGTTCTTTGTCCAGGGTGGAATGATTGTACAGCATACATCTTTAATGACTTCAAAAAAAAAAAAAAAACAAGAATTTGATGCACAAGTTTGAATTTATTTTGGATTTTCTCTAATCCACACAGGGTCAAAATTATACATATAGGCTCAAATATTTACATATACCCCCACTAATATTTGGTTAAACGTCCCTTAGCAAGTTGCACCTCGACCAGACGCTTTTGGTAGCCATCAACAAGCTTCTGGCATAATTCTGGCTGGATA